>CM042187.1:25485899-25500642 GCA_023539305.1 Ilex asprella
ACCATCATCACTACCACTACTGCTGGACCTTACCACCACCGCTACAGCCACCCTTCACCACTACTGTCCCACCATTACCCCTATCACCACCACCCCACCATCAACCCTACCATCACCACCAACGTCGCCGCCGTCACCCCACCATCACTACCACTGTCGCCATTGTCATCGCCCACCACTACTGCCACCCATTGTCATCCACACCTACCACACCTACTACCATCACCACTACCGTCATTCGCCACCACTTATCACACTATCGCCGAAAAGAATCTGTTTTCGTCCACCACAATCATTACCAACCACCATCACTATCGTCACTCATGGCTACCAGTAACACCATCGTCACCCAAAATCAATCGCCACTATCACCGTTCCTACCCACGGATGCCACCATCGTCATCATCATCGTCACCCACCATAACCATCACCGTTTTCTACCACCACCATCACTGCCGCCTACCACCACTACCACTATCACTACCACTACCGCTATCACTATTCACCTCTATTACAACTGGGTTTAAATTTTTTCTCGCTTCTCTATATTTATAATTTAATTTTTGGTATAAATACAAATATGTTTATTGCTAATCATTTTTTTTATTACTCTGTATCTCCATACACAGTTAATTATAACTAGTATAATAATATTATATGCGATTCAATCAATCTATGTAACAAAATAAAATTTAATAATTATGCAGTATAATTAGATATGCTAATGCCTAAAGGAATTAGAGTGATACTCAAATAAATGTCATAATAGGTACTCAGAGATTTATAAAATAAATTAATAATTAAATTAAAATTAATTAAAATATAGATTAATTATTCGGCACATAATTTATTACTTTAATTTAATTACACATAAAATTTATATTTTTAATAAAAATATTATTTAAATTTATTTGCGTACAACGAACATCGTACATTGTTAGTATATATAAAAGACTTCTTAGGGTTCATGGCCTTGGCCTGGGTCCTATTCTAGTTCTGATCATGCTTGGGATCATTATTTTCAAAGGTTGCCATGCCAATTGATTGTTGCTTCGCTCTAAATAGATTGATCCGGGTGTTCTACGAACAATAGAAGTCATGGGCTATTCGCAAGTCAAGCCGGACAAACTTGATATGCCAGTATGCCAGACTGCGTAGGGGCTAGAATTTAGACTCGGGAAATTCTAGGCTGGGCCTAGAGCAAGAAGTCAAAAACATGGCCGGACCACTGTAGCTTAAAGCAATTATAATGAACATGAATATAATATCATCTTTGTTGTAATATTACATTATATATATTCTATACACATTATAGTGTGTGTGTATATATATATTGTATATAAATGTGGATTATCTATAACCTACCAATTAAATAGGTATTAGTATGTAATTCTATAACCTCCATCCAAAATTAATATTTTAGTTGATGACCACTATTATTTGAAGCCTATAAAAGAAAATCTTCACCACATTAAAAAATACACAAATTGAGATTCTTTTTGAAGTTTCTATAATTTTCTTACTTTACAACACGTTATCAAGACGAATAACTCAAGTATTATTCAAATAAATTTGATACTCAAGTATTGATCAAACGAATTTGAGGAAAGTGCTAAATTTCTTGTGACGCCCTTAAAATCGGAGGTCCTTTGTCAACCCGTTGATCACTCATCAACCCACGGAATACTCGTGAATCCCATGTAACTCGATATCGCACTGTTATGCCCTATTTACTGGGATCCATAATTTTAAAAAAATTTGGGCAGAGTCTCCTTTGTACGAGGAGCTCTACCAAAAAATACAACCTATGCAATCATACAACATTGACCACATTGGGTCCATTTATGAGTAAACATTGACCAGACTAGGTCCATTTATTTATACCCATATAATAACATGCAATGTTACATTAAAATAGTTTATATGAGTTCGATTACAATTCTTTTACATACATTACATGCCCAAAAACTAACTTAGCGGATGTTTTACAAAAACATAATTTTTCATAATAGTTTTACAAAATGTGAATTAAAACGCACAAGTCAACTTTTTTTATCCTTGAGGCCCCAAGTGAGAGCCTTCCATCGTGTGTACCCTGCACCTGAAATGTTGTTCCCATAAAGGGTGAGTCACGCTCAATAGAGTAACTTCTAAAGAGGCTACTCTATAATCTAGATGCATATGAAATGCCACATGCAACATTCAACAAGTAACAACCATCTAGAACAAGAATATTCAATTCAATGTTGGAATTCTACCATGTCATGCCATGAAATGAGATGAGATTCACTCATGCACTTTAACCCGAATCTTGTTGGCACCCACAACATTATGCAATATCAATGTGTAATAAAATCGCCATTGATGTTATGCATCCGATGACATTTTTTGTATAAAATAAAATCATGTGCCTTTATTGGGTAGCAGAGTTTTCATGTCACACCGTCGGTTCCGCACACTGATACACTTTTTTGGACTTGCAACGATGGAAGTGTATAAACCAGTAACCGAGTCTTTCACCCGATCGAAGAAGTATCTAGCCCTTCTTGCTATACCCGACACAAATTTTTCATGCGACTCTGTTGAACCTTGGTCCAACTATACCGAGTCCACTTGTCAACCACCAAGGATGGTGTTTGACCTAACAACAAGCACACACATCATGCCCCATGCCCATGAATGTGATGTCTTCGTGCATATACAATGTAATGAGCAATTGCAACATCAATATCATATCCATATGTAATGAATGTCATATGGATTATTTCTACCACATTTCAACACATGCTATAGATAATTACATCCTAAGCAAATAATTTTCATAATTCACCTCAATGCCAATATATCATAAACACATATCAACATTTGCATTTTCAATTGTAATTCATATCATAAACATATGATTTCACTTTTTTGAATCATCCAAACATGTTATCATATAATCTCATGCAATTAACACATTTTATTTCACATAGGCATTTTATCAAATACCTTCAAGGCACTAAATCATGCGATCACATAAAATGCTCCAATTTATCACATAGCTAAAAAAAATCAGATTAAATGATTTTCACATACCCAATTATCAAAACTTTCAAGAAATCACAAACTAGTAAATTCTAATTACCAATTCATACTAGAATTGAGTCTACCCATTTCTATTAAACCAACTACAATAGGCAAGTGTTAAAATATACAAAACAGCACATCCATTTCATATATTCATCCTATGTTGGAAATAAATCTAATTAGGATGAAAACTCTACCTCTAGAAGTGTAAAATCGACATAGAGAGCATCAAGAATTAAACCCGAACTCTAATCCAAACTTTTTCCAAAATTCCATTTTTCAAACTTTCAGTGAAAACCTTCGTTTTTGGTATGGTTGCGTATCCTTCGTCGAGGAGATCGACTGTAATACTTGACCCGAAGAATTCTGATCGGCGGAACTCTGTAGATCTGAGAAACACATCTTGAAATTTCTCTTTTTCCTCTCTTTCTCTCCCAATGTTATAAAACCCAGCAAACCCACTGGAATTCAGCAGAGAGTTGTGTCTAAAAATTAATTTTTTGGTTCTATTTATATCCTTTTAATGCTTGGTCCACGTTGCGCCACACGCCCCTTTTTCTCCTGTCTGTTTTTGTCTCAAAATGATTAAATTCTGCGCCGGTTCAAGTTCAAATATTTTCATTTCAACTTGCTTTAAATTATTTTTCAAATTTTAAAATTTTATTAAAAAAATCGTTTTTGAGTCACCCGAGACCCAACTGTCACATAAAACGCGAAAAATTCGATTATCAGAATTCGACGAAATTTGTCTGGATAATTAGATTTCGTGAGGCGAATCTAACGGTGAGGTCCGTTTTTTCATCCGAGGTCTATAAAAAATATGGGTTTTCAATCCGCATTGTGACGATCCGTAAAATAAAATAAAAAAAATCAAATCAAAAAAAAAATCTAACGTGCTAATTAGGTCGTCAATTATGATTCTATATAATTGAGGTCTATTTTTAAATAATAAATTTTTATGAACAAATGGAGCCCAAATGTCGACTCTTCGAATGAAAATGAGTCAAATTACTATAATATAGGTCAAAATTCGTATCAAGATAAAGAACATGCACGGGAAAATAAATGGAAACGTGCACTACAAAAAAATAAGAAGATAAATGGTAAAGGCATGGACTTCTGTCCAAGTGAGGTCAGTTACATGGCGTAGGCCATGATATCATGAGCTAGGCTTTGGCTATAAATAGCGAAGCCCAGGCCAACCATAAACACACAGAAGAGGAGGAGAAAGGAAGGGAAATAAATGGAGGAAGAGAAAGAGGGAGAGAGAAAGAAAGGAGGAGAGAGAAGAAAGAAAATGGGTCAATTTTTATTGACTGCTTTTGAGTAAAAAATTTCTTTTTATAAGATTTTTTTTTTAAGTTATTGTTTAGTCTATAGATTTGAGTTACTTAAAGTTGATCCTTATCAAATATTTTTGAATCAAATTTAAGTATAATTATTTTTCGATAGTAATTCCATAAATTATTTTAGCTTAACTAAGCTCTTATTATCTATTGTTATTCTAAAATATTATTTCGATTATTTTGTTACAGTATACGGTATCGAGTAGAGGTCAAGGTAGAGGTAGGGTTTCTTTTATCTTTTATTATCATTGATGCATTTCATGCATGTTTGGAGGCTTCATATAAAATCTATTTTTTATATATATTATTTTGTCATTTTAATCATTGGGTCAAACTGGAGTTTTATAAATAAATCATGATCATGTACATGTTATAATTTTTATTTATATCGAGACTCTAATTATCTTGTGAAACCACGTTACATAAAAAATGTATAATTATAATTATTATTTAATGTTTGGTTTGTTGTTGGGTCTGACTATGATATGATTTTATCTTATGATTTTGGTAAAATTACTATTAATGCACATAATCGAGGAAGAGGGTTAGTAGATGCGTGATCCTTGAGAGGATTCACATGATTCTTACTAATCCTTGGATCACTGATTAGTAATATCGATTGTCGTAATAGCCTGTATGGCACTATATAATTTTCGGTATTGGTGTTTCCAGAAAAGCAAGAAGAGTATTGGGTTCCCTAGGGTGCAAGACCCCAAAATTTTCTCTGGAGGCGGTTCATGCGTTGACCAAAAAAATTGACGGACTGATATGATCGATATGTGTTGAAATTTATTTATTTAATTCATTACTTTTTCCTTTTCTTGCATTTATCCGTTGTTTAATTATATTATGCATTGTTTTAAAACCTTGACAGTCATTGATAAACGTTATCCAACTGAGCTGGTGATCTCATCCATATGTAACTTTTTTCAGAAATATGAAGTCAAACAGGAGATTAGGTTGAAAGGACAACGGATAGAGTATGCTATAATTATTACTCCTTACGTTGTATCTAGAATTTTTGTGATGATCATGTGAAAATTATGTATTCGTATGCGGAATATAATAATATAAGGAAGGTTATCGTAAATTCGGTGTAAATTTATTAATTTTTTTTAATCACACCCGGATATTTTTTTAAAAGAAAAATTTTCGGGCCGTGACACGCACTATAGTGACAAATTACTGTTTTGCTCTTTTTCATGAAAAGTTCAAATTTTTCCAAGTTTTACATTTCAATTCTCTTCGAGCTTAAGAATTTTAGGTAAATTTCTTTTAAGAGAATAAAAAAAATATTCTATAATTGTCCATGTACAAATAAAAGAAATTTGATTACAAGTTTTAACTCTCTCAAAAAGTATTTGGTCTTCATATTACTGCCTCTAGAAGAAGGAGTGGTAAATTATTATATAATTTTTTTAGTCCACTTGAATTCTATTAGAACTACGCATGAGATTTATTTTGGTCAAGTCCTCTGCATTTATACCACCAAAAGATCGTTATACTTTTAAATGCTCTACATGAATGGATGCACCTGAGATTGCAAGATTTTAAAAAGGTGAGCAATTATAATTCAACACTATTTAGAATCAGCTCATAATTGGCACTATGTGGAGAAACATTTATTGATAAAAATATGTTTGAGAAAATATTTTTTACTCTTCATGCCTCTAATGTGTTCTTGCAGTAGCAATATAGAAAGTGTAGGTTCACAAAATACTCTAACCTAATATCATGTCTTTTTGTGCCTAACCAAAATAACAAGCTTTTGATAAAAAAATCATGAATCTTGCCCAACTGGTTGTACAACATTCCCTGGTTGTGATAATAAACGTGGGCATGATTGAAATGATAATTGACACTATAGTCATAACAACTCACTTTACCACCAGAAGTGGGCAAACAAAGATACAAAACAATATAAAGGGAAAGGTTTACTAAATAAACCACCCAAAAAAAACTATGAACAAGTCAACAAGTTTACTATAGGTGTGATATGAAAGGACATTGGTCACATATTTGTGATACATCCAACATTTGGTAGATCTTTACCAAGCATCCATAAAGAAAAAAAAGAAAGAAGGTAGAGACAAATTTCATTGATAACCAATGAGAACACCATCATAACAAAACTTTAACTATCAATAAAGAAAGTGAATACAAAATGTTAATACATCTAACAACCTTGTCTCTAAAAATATTACCTCTTTTGGCACAAAGAGTTGGAGAGAAACAATGAGAGAGAGAGAGAGAGAGAGAGAGAATGAAAAGGACTTGAAGTGCTATCACCAAACAAACAGAAAAAATCTAAGTTTTGGCGTGGTCATCTTAAACGTCCAAGATCAACTTTGAATCATTGTGAATACATGTGAAACCATTAACCAAAATATTCTTTTGCAATTGATATCATGTATCCCGCCCCCGAGAAGGTGATACCATGTATTTCTTGCTCACAAAATAAAAATGTTTACCAAGCCTTCCCTTGATATATGATAGTACTTATAAGTCTAAGATTGATATATTCCAATTATGTCTGGTGAATAAATATGTGATTTTGAATATAAGGATGTTGATATATATTTCTATCTTCAATAAGCTAAGTTAATTGACTCGTTTATTACTCTCAGATATTTCATGTGAATTTTGCATCTTTTAAAAACATGTTAACCTATTTAGTCAAGTTGAACCTTGTTTCAAGTCATGATAGTGTTAAATTTCATGTGTACTTTTAATTTGATAATTTCTAACCTTCCATGTTTAATAGAGCATTTGCAATACATTAGATCTTATTAAATGGTCAAGATTATTATTTCTTCTAAAGAAAGTTAATACTCCCAAAGAGACCAAAGAAAAATATACACTGGAAGTTGCAAGAAAAGTTGGCATCTCTGAAGAAGCCACGCCCACAAAGTAGGCACCAAAAATATTGATCAATTCAAAATAGTAAACTAAATCTCTTGAAGAGAAAAAGGTACCTAAAAATAATGATATCTCAAGAAGTTATGTACGTAAAAAAAAAAAAAAAGACACTCTTCTCACCATTAGGGGGAGGAAATCTGTCGCCTGAAGAACGGCATGAACTTTCTTACATGCCTGAAGTGCGGTCGACAAATGGGTTCAAAAGATTCAACTCCTGAAGGGCAACTACATACAACTTAAGAAAATGCACTCACATTATCACAAATAATTACTCCTGAACATGAAAGTCCCTGAAGAGACACAGACTCCTGAAGAGATATAGATATTTACAAATGAATAAATTTTTATTAAGTATGCATAGATAGATGAGGTGTGGGATTGTACAAAAATGATCATCAATGATATAGTAGCTACCGAAATCTAAAATGGTGATGATCTTGAACCATGCACAATATATGATTGTCAACATAGAAATGATTGGTCAAAATGGAAGAAAGCAATTCACTTGAGCCTATTAACAAAATACAAAATATTGGACCCACAGTCCAACATACCTGAAGATATAAATATAGACCTATAGTTCTAAAAAATAGTGGGTATTTATATTATATAAAAAAAGCGACACATAGTACGTTTAGTGGCCCAAGAGTTCCTTTAGAGACCTAGGATTCATTACAGAAAAATCTACTCACTAATAATTGATGTAATTATATTCTAGTATTGTATTAGTCTCAGAAGGAATCGACATGCGCCTTTTGGATATTGTCATTACATATTTATATGGAAAGTTAGATATTTATGTTTATATGAAAGTCTTTGAAGAATTGCAATTGTCTGAAGCAAAATACATCAAAACTACAAAACATGTACTCAATTAAGCTAAAAAGATTCTTATATAGAGTGAAACAATCTGGAAGAATATGATATAACCATCTCAGTGAGTACTTGGTAAAGGAAGGGCATGTTAACATTCTCATATGCTCGTGTGTATTTGTTAAGAAATTAGAATCTAGATTTGCTATTATTGTAGTATATGTTGATAATATGAATTTGCTTGAAACTCCTGAAGAGTTGATAAAAACTGTTGAATATTTGAAAAATGAATTTGATATGAATGGTCTTGGAAAAATAAAGTATTATCTCGACGTGCAGATTGAGTATAAGTTAAACGAAATTCTTATCCATAAAACAACCTATATAAAAAAGGTCCTGAAGCAGTTTAACATGGATAAAGTATGCCCGTTAAGTACTCCAATGGTCATCCAATTTCTTGATGTCAATAAGCTTCCCTTTTCATGCTAAGGAGGAAAATAAAATATTTCTTGGTCATGAAATACCATACCTAAGTACAATTGATGTTTTGTTATACTTAACACAATGTACTAGACCTGATATAGCATTTACAGTCAACTTATTCGTAAGATTTAGTTCTGCACCAATTCGACGACATTGGAATGACGTAAATCATGTCCTACACTATTTTCGTGGAACTACAGATTTAGGCTTGTTATACTCAAAGCAATCAACCAATGGTCCATAGTTAATCAAATATGCAAATTCTAGATACCTATCAACTCCCCACATGACTCGTTTAGAAACTGAGTATGTTTTTGCATGTGGTGACAACGATTTCATACTGATATACCAAGCAAACTTTAATTGCTACATCTTCCAATTATTCTGAAATTCTTACACTATGAAGCAAGTCGTGAATGTGTGTTGCTAAGGTCTGTAGTCCATTACATCCGAGATACTTGCAAGCTCCATTTGATTACAGATTCACCAACCACCTTGGATGAAGATAATGCTACTTGCATTGCACAAATTAAAAGAGGATTTATTAAAAGTGGTAAAACCAAACATATTTTGTCAAAGTTCTTCTACACTTATGAACTCCAGCAAATTCATGAAATTGAAGTAAAATAAATACGATATAGTGACAATCTTGCAGATCTATTTACTAAAACTTTACCATTATCAACGTTCAAGAAAATTGGTATATGACATGGAATGTGTCGAGTTTGTGACCAATCCAATTGATTTCTTATCAGAGGAGATTTTCATCAAGAAGAATATCTGCATCAATAAACGAGACATATGCACGTTATGATGACCATTATGATTTGATGCCTATAAAAGAAAATTTTCACTACATTGAGAAATACACAAATAGAATAGTTCTTTTTCTATATTCTCTATATTATTTTTGCAGTTTTTTGTTCACTTACTTTTACAACAATTTTTTACTTCCATGTAAGCAAAAAATTTAGGTAAGCCAAATGTTCGAACCCACAGCCTTTGGACTGAATTTTAACCACATAAAAAACATTGTTTTGGTTGTTTTACAGGTTTTCAGATTTTTACAAACAAATAAAAGATTATATAACTTGCTTGCTGCCATTCCCTGGGCCACCACAATGTATTTTCATCAAGTGTGGCCCGCCCAAACCCAGCCCAGCCCATGGTCAATTACCAACATTTACAATCCCGAGAGAGAGAGAGAGAGAGAGGCAGGCGGGGGCAAATTTACAACTAGTCCTTCAGTGCAAACAGAAGGCCTGAATTGATTTAAATATAGACCATGATACATATAAACTGGATCAGTTTCCCCCACTGTAAGAAACAAAGCAGGTTCATACCATACATCAATATCAACTGCAACAGGTACACATAGAGATGAATTTTCCATAGCCAGAACTCAACATCATACTCAGAGACATTAAATCACCCAGTTGACTGGACTCCAAGAATGGAGATCACATTGTATAAGCTAGTGCTCAACCACATTATTCGCGAGGAACCATACTACTTTTGCCAAGGCAACTAACTAGTTCCATAAAGAAGCCGCTCCTACTTATGATCTGCATTTCCAGATGTTGATGTGAAAGTCACTGGGCTGGCTGGATGATCCCTCACAACCAGACTAAGCACTTCAGGTCTCGAATAATGCCCAACCACATCAAAATCGAACTTCGCTCGTGCTATTTCTCCAAGATCTACGCATAATCATCATCAATATAAGATTTCAAAGAATGATCACATGCTTAAAGGAATTTGTAGGCAATCTGCTCAAAAGAGAGAAGATAGAAGACTCTTCATAAGATTTGGTAACCATGCATAAGGACATCACAGTTTGGTCTTCAACGAAGTAACAAAACCCCAATAAAAGGACTACCGATATCCTTTGACTAAAAGTGGTCCTCATAAATTTAGTTGTTACAGACCAGAAAAACAAACTTCAATCACAATTTTAGAAATCATTTTCAGCCTCCAGACTTGAGAAAAAGGGACTAGGGAAATAACCCCAAATTTCACAGCAGAAAATTGGACAATTCCGATGCAGTAAGTTACTCCCTGTTGGTAATCCCAAGACTTCCAAAAGTTCAAAAGAAACATGAATCTGACATTCTATACAACACGGCTGAAATAAGAATAAGATAACATTGAAACAACCTCATCTGAGATGCCTGACAACTCTGTTCTCTTGCAAAGAAGATGCAGGAAGAACAAACTTCTGAATTTAAAAAAAGATGGCATGTGAGTAAAAAAAGAGGACAAATCTGAAATCTTTAATTGCTCATGTGAGTAAAGAAACCATCATTTTCTGAAACAACTAAAGCTATATTTTCTTTTGTTAAAATATCAAAAAACACATGTGAAGACATAGCATAGAATAAACTAAACAGATATTTTATATACGCTGCGAAGGAGTAAGAATAGCAGACTAATTACCTAGATCAGCAGATATGAGTGCCTCCCCTTCATAATTGGGTCCAGCCAGTACAGTCCCTGATGGTGAGATAATGACACTCCCACCAGCACAAACAACAGAATCCGGTGTGAGATCATCTTCTATGCCAAAAAACACATATTCTGGAGGAGGCGGGTAATCTCTCCTACGACAGAACTGGTTGGCCGACAAAACAAAGCACCCACCCTCAAGAGCAATGTGGGTCATTGATGCTTGCCAAACATCCCTGGCGTCAGCTGTAGGTGCACAGTATATTTCAATGCCTGTACACGTACACGAGTTTGACAAATTAAATCTAGACTTTAAAGAACGCAATGCTAAGGGTTATAAGATCAGAAGAGAGTGGAAAGAATAGCACCCCCTCCCCTTCCTCTATCAAGAATATTTTGTATTGATATAACAACCCCCAACAAGGACGATAGAGAGCAAAACTCAACTAGTTCCCTGTAATTAAGATTTCTAATGAAGTTAACAGATCAATTAATAGGAAAAGAAGGATAGTACACCATTGAAGCTATTGAAGTGTGAGACCGACAGAGATGATACAATCAATAGATAAGGTAGAAAAGAGCAAACAACCCTCAAAGCATCTTTCCAAAGCAGAATAGTTTTCCAATTTCCCCATAATGCAATTGACATATTGAATACACAAGGTCACCCCTTAAAAACTGATTTCTATGTATTACAAGCATCCTTCCAATTAACTACATGAGAATCCCAACTATTATCATGAGTTGCATACTTCCTAATAATAACAACATGCTACAATGAATCACATTCAAAAATGAATCTCCACCACCATTTTCGCAGACACTATTCCTAGCCATAATATTCCCAATAGTCAAACCCTCTTTATTTTTGGGACGAGAGCTCAATTCCTGATTTACCAAATTACCCCTTTCCCCTTCCCCACTACCCTCACACAAAAATTCTCTCATCATCCTCTTAATCCTTTTTGCCACTTTTGAAGGGACCTAAAACAAAGGACTATAATAAGTAGGAATACTTGAAAGTAGATTGTACTAGACTTTCTCTCCTTTTGACATCAAAGCTCCCTTCGAACCTTCCAAACTCTCACCAATTTTCCAAACCATTGGATTCCCAAAATTTCTCACCCTTGGATTCTTACTCCCACCTAAAGGTAACCCACCACAGCCAACCACCATCGTCGTCTGCTAATCCATACCACCAAATCTAATAGACCAAAAGGCTACAAATTCACAGACTGCACCTCCACCTCCGAGAGAATTGAGAATAGAACCTCTCTTGAATGACAGTGATCCTAATTTAAGCTTTGATGATCTTATCTTCGACATGAATACTCTGGGTGGTGAATTCAATACCAATTGTGGATTTAGAGTCGGGGTATCCATTTTTGGTGAACCATGAGAGCATATTCAATTTTCCCACACTGAAGTCTACGATCAAGACCACCATAGTTGACTCCATACATGGGCATCTATGTCAATTCAAAGTAAGGGCAAATTATGGGTTGCTGGCAGCTAAGAAGCACGACACTCTTAAGAAAATGTTGTATCCGTGTTGGATACATGCAGAACACCAACATTTTTCGAATACTTCTAGACACCTATCCCGATATTTTTTTATCTATGTCCACAATTAAATGATAAAATTTTAATTTCGCACACGTGTCCAAAACTCTTTAGGTAGTGTCTCCGGCAAGCAAGAAACATGTGCTAACATGTAATTAACAAAGTTTAAAAATTTGACACGCGACTATCATATACCATGAGAGAAAATAACGGTTTAGACTAATCATGCTAAAGTTGTACTCAAAATGAACTAATAAGAAAACAAGATGCATAAAGTTTTGCTAAAGAAAAAAAATTGAGGTGAAAACAATCATTATAATAATGTACGTTTACTACATGTTATCTATATTGTTAGAGTATTTATATTATGGGTAGTTTAGTCATTTACTTTATTTTGTTGCCCTACTATATAAAGGCCTACATTGTTTATTCTAAATTAAGTTGGATTACAGATTGAATTAGCCTTCATAATATCTTTCACTTCTTTCTCTTCTCTTTCTTTTCTTGCCTTCTGATTAATGTTTACATGGTATCAGAGCTTATTAACATTCTAGCATACTTAAGAAACTGTAGAACACAACACCAAAATTTTTTGGGGCCAAAGACGAGAGTTGACATCATCAAACTAGGCCCGACATCGTCAATTTGGAGCAGGCGAGAGCACCACTTTGCTCGATTATTCATGGGCTTTCCAATGGTATGCTTCATTTTTATTTCAAGGCCATTTGATAGGATTTTTTAATTTTTGAATGTTTTTCAAAATTTTCAGCTCTGTTTTTCGATTTGTGATTTATAATTGATTTCCTCAAATTTTTGGCTTCAAATCGAGTCTAAAAGGGTGTAATTAAGAGGGTAAGCTTGCTGGTTGTGTGATTTGAAGGCATTTGGTTGGACTTTGGCTACTTGGGACTGTCGGCCTACTGTTCACCGAAAGAATAGCGACCAAAATTCTTGTTCTTAGCTTCTAGTTTTTGGTATGCTTTGTAGGTCTTCTATTTTGTTGGTCTTCTTGGTGTTTTTTGGTTGAACCAGGTATTTTGCAGGTCTCCTATCTCTTGTTTTCTGTTCATGTGTTTTGAGTTTGCACCTTATTTTGGACTATTGGGCTTTGGACTGCTTGATTTGGGTATTATTTTTTTGTGAGCATTGACTTTTTTGGTTAACATTATGAAAAGTGAAAATTCTGATTCTCTTCGGGCTATTTAGTGTAAGATTAAATGATGTAAAATATTCTCTTTAGGCTTATGTTATGAAGAATTTTTTTGTTGTACCACCCAAGGTGACTTCTCCTTCACATAATAAATATTGGGGTCGAGGTGCTTCAAATGAGTGTAATTTTTGTTGTGAGAAGGGCCACTAAAAGGCTCAATATCCTAAATTGGTGAACAAGAATGCTAAGGGGACATTAGACCAGCCATTTAAGCCAAAAGACCATCATACGACAACAATAGCATCACCGATGGATGAGTCACTCCCATCGGCTCCCAACATGACTTTGATAGTTGATCAGTTGCAAAAACTTCTATCCCTCCATCAACTAGGTGACCTATCAGTTTCTCCGTCAGCAAGTTCATTCACTTCAGGTCTTTCAAGTATATCTCAAACTGTCTGAAACTTTGACTTGGGAGCCACCCATAACTTGACTAGTAATTCTTCCTTATTTGCTTCTATTGTTTCTCCTCCATCTATATCTATCCTTGTAGCCAATGTCTTTGATAGGCGTTGGAACAGTTGTGTCCTCCCAACTTACATTTCCTGATGTCTACTATATTCCTCACCTTACTTTAAATTTGATCTCAATTTAATCAGTTGTTTGATTCGGAATTTTTAGTTTACTTTTCCTCTACTGGCTATGTTGTGCAGGATCCATGGTCCAAGAAGTTGATTGAGACAAGCCATAAAAATGGAGGGTTGTATGTGTTGCACGAACTTGATGTTCCCAAAGTTGCTGCATCTATAAAAATGGAGGGTTGTATGTGTTGCACGAATTTCTTGTGAATGTACTATCACTATATCTATACTTCTGATAAACTATATAATTTGAAAATTAAACAAAAAGTAGTTGTAACGTGTTCCCAACATGTCTGTGTCCATAAGTTTATATC
>CM042187.1:25501042-25512373 GCA_023539305.1 Ilex asprella
AGAAAGGAGGATCTAAAGATGGAAAAGGCTAGGAAGATCAGGGTGGGATTGATCATAAACTGGGGTGGGGTTGGCAATGAGTGGGGGCATGTGGGAAGCTCTTCTATCCTCTCCCTCTTCTTGCTGTGTTCGTGCATATTTGTAGTCAAGAATATATTAAAATATACTGGTCCATATAATATTAGGGTAATTACAAAAACCTCTTTGTCCTTGAGAGTAGTTGTACATAACCACTTAACATTAATTTTTTACATTTATATCATCTGTTGGGATCAAAGTATTGATCGAGACGGCTACCTCCAAATCGATAACAATACATGTTACACAAATATACCGAGACTCACTCGAATTAATGTTGACTCAGCTCTAATTCGAAGATATCCGCCCAACTTGGACTTGAAATTGTTTGACTCAAGCAAGTCTAACCAAGTCGGATCAAGCCATAAAAATCCAAGGGGAAAGAAAAAGGGAGACAAAAAAATGGAATGCACTTGCAAAAATTGAGCACATGAAACGCTAAATCAGTGGTTCTGCAAGAGGCTCAATCACTAAACCCTAAATCAAACACATATTGCAATTTTAAATATGGGTAAATAAATTGAAAGAATATTAAGAAGTTGTAAAACAGAAATATAAAGGCCCTTCTTATTCTTCTTCTTCTTTTGTAGCGTCACGCATCCGCATCAGCGACAAACATCTAATTTGTTGAAGCTTTTCCACAATTCCGATCATAGTTCCTATCTCTCTCAGCCCCCTCTCTTCTCTCTCTCTCTCTCTCTCTCTCTCTTTCTCATCTGTTGAAGTCAAGAACTATTGATTCTTAGAGTCTTTAGCTCGTTGGTTTGCCCTTATGTGTAATGGTATAACATAAATAGATATGAGTAAAAATGCATGTCAATCGATTATTATATAATTACTACACATCACTTAATGACTGTGTTTAATATCTATAAAAACAACAGCTTCATAAATATATAAATGTTATATGTCCTTATATTTCATTTTCATTAGATTTGATGTGGCAGATAATGTATTTTAGGCATCTAATACATGGATAATGATATTTACATTTTTTATAATTTTTTTTAAAAGAGAACCTTTTTTCGGTGCATAAATTTTTGGGTATTCTATCTTAGCATTTTTTTTTGTATCGATATATACCGTGTCGTGATCCATGTGTATCAATGTCCTCCGAGTCGACAGTCCATACCGCAAGCAAGAATCAAAATTTTCGTTTCAGTGCATTATTTCAGTCACCTAGGAAACGGAAACATTTTAACCCATTTTGAAAACGTTTCAATCTATTTTGAAAACATAATCAAAACAAATAAAAAAGTTGAGAATTATTTTTTCAAAACATTGGTCAAAATATACTGACGAATCTTGAAACACCTTGAAACATTCTAAAATAATTGTGTAAATATGTCGAAGTATTATAAAACACTTCAAAATCTTAGAATTTTGATTTCATCACTGATTTGTTTCGATCTGTTTCGATCTCCTTAGAAACAAAAACATTTCAGTTGTTTCGATCGTTTTGAAATATAATTTTAATCCTTGACCACAACCTTGAACCTTGTCATCCTAAAGTTGAAAATAAAGTGCACAAGGAGATGCCCATCACAAAATCAATAGAAACACTAAAACATCTTCATTGTTTCATTCGATTCTTAATACAGTATACTTACTATAACAATGTAGAAAGCATACAATCCAAATGCCAAAGCAACACAATCTAACTTCATTTGACATGCATTTGACATCAACACAAGAATGTTGCTTGCGAAACCCCATGTAAGCAATTGGTCAAAAGGAAAAGAGTATTTTTACATGACTTCTTTCACCCAGTGTTGTAGTTCTAGGAAAGGGAAGAAACAAAGTGGATCTTCCCTCACAACTATACATGTGGAACACACGACACTACCTGGAGGAGGGTGAATAGGTTTTTAAACTTTAAGCTTAAACAATCACAATTTAAAGCCTAGTACTACCATAATTACCTCTTCTCACAATATTTAACAATTAAACGTGAGAACCTCTTTTTAATCACCACAACCCCATGAACCCATGTAAATTGATGTTGTTAATTTTATCAATTAAACACTCGAATACTCAATCTCACACAGGAAACCCAAATCTCAAAGACCCGAACCCAACTTAGCTATATGATGATATGGATATTTAATCAATCAATCAATCATGCAAATACATAGTGCGCGTTTGTGCTCAAATTGTAAGTATATATGAAAATAATAAAGATTGACACATGCGATTTGTTGACGAGGAAACCCTCATTGGGAAAAACTGCGGGAACCTTCTCGATTTACCAAAACGTAATCCACTCCAAAAATTGAGTCTTCAATACCAAATTGTGAAGTTGGGCAGAATCTCTAGATGGTAGCATTGGGTTTAGGGATATATAGTTGTGGTGTGATCTCTAATGTTGTAAGAGGCAAGAATTTAAATCACAAAAGACATACCTTAACTTGGGAAAGACACTCCCTATTTATAGGCTCGGAATAAGAGTAATCTGGATCAACAAGAAAACGTAAATTCGTGAACGTCCCCTTAATCGGTGAGAGGACGGCCGTCACGGTCATAAGGCAGTGATCACTAGAATGAAAAACTTATTTCAAACTAACCTAAAAAAGCAAACTGCTCGAGCAAACCCAAATGGCGAGCCCTAATCCCAATTTGTTGTCTCAGAATTCTCATGCAATGCTCCTGTCCATGAACTCCCAATCACCAAAACTTGACATCATCCATTCTTTCACCCATTTAAGTGTTACTTCGTAGGCGCACAACTCCACCTATAGTCACATGCCACTACTGTACGATTCCATGGTCTGAATCATTTCCTTTGAAATGTAAGATACATACACCAAAAGAGAACAAAAGGTAGAGTTGGGTGGATGTAATTTATGAGGGACTGGATTTGAAGATACTTGGTGGTGGAGGGGATGGGTGGTGTGGTGATCTAGAGTATGAAGTGGTGCATTGGAAATTGTGGTGGCTATTCATGGATTACTATTGGAAGTGATGGTTGGTCATGGCATTTTAAGATAGGTGCCGGTGTCATTGGATGCTCCGTTTTGAAAAGGGGGCGAAAATGTCATCTACACAGTATGAGTAAGTTTAACATGTCACATTGGCACATAAAACACACAAGCACGCGTCGTGAGAATATATGGAATTTGTCGCTTTTGCACTTTGCTTATAAATTCTAGGAGGTTTAATACAAAAGTTTTAAGTAAAAAAAGGTGCACCGCAACCGTCCCTAGGTACAAAGGAGTTCTAATATACTAGCAATGCACAGCGTACATTACATGTGAACATATTTTAATAATAATATTTTTATAAAAAAGGTTTAAATTATATTGGTAATTAAATTATGAATTGAATAATTATTTTGTAGAATCCAATTTGACAACTATATGTATATAATAATATAATATAGATTGAGCTTTAGATTGTATGTTAGTGTATAAATAATAAATGAGTCCAAAAGAATTTAAAAATTAAATACTATTAATAAAAGATTCCAAAAGAAATTAGAAGTCAAATAGGTATAGAAAAGAAAATTTTGATGTAAGTAAATATGTGGGTATAATTGACTTTATAATAATAATTAGGAAGAAAATAGAAAATCAAAATTTTTTCACTATTGACATTTATAAGTAGCATAGATTATACATAAAAGTATATTACATGTAGACGAACAGTTTCTGTTTGTTATTTCTGTTATCAGATGGATACTGACATGAGATGTCGGTGAAGTTTTAGACTACGTATCAGAGAACTTTGAAACTAGACAATATAAAAGAGTAAATGATATTTTCTCAAATTCAACTAGTAGCATATAAAAAATTTCCCATCCAAATGCAAAAATTGAAAGGAAAAGATTGGAGCAGCTTATAGAAAAGTACAGTGTTCCCACCAAATTGACAATGGTATGAAGTGAAATGAGCAAGAACACATACATGTATACACACACACACACACTCACAAACGCACAAATTCCAGCGCTCATAACTGACCTTTGCCATACATTGCTGTCCTTAAGAGTGGCATTCTATTTTCCCAACAAATTGCGGCACCAATTTTTCCAATTGGAGTCTCAAAAACTGGAATTGTTGATCCATCTCCAAACCCCCAGATTATACGCTCCAATGCAGTTGGCATGACTTTCCGATGCTTTCCAAGGTAACAACCTTTTGAGTCAAAAAACAGAACTGTACAATAGAGCGTATAGCCATCTTTTTCGATCACACCTATCACTAGATACACCTTGTATTTTCCAGCCATCGATGCCAATCGTTCAACTTCAGGACCTGCATTTATATAACAATAAGTATCATACAAATTAGTCAAAACAGTACGCCTAAATGAATATAGAATCATTATCATCAGGAGCAAATAAGGCCAACAATTATAAGGCAGACTGTGTGAAATCTTGGCCTTTTTCATTCTTCATTTTAAAGAGAGAATGAAACCCGTACATGCCTGCAGCACTAATAAGTTCATCTCCAATGCAACCCAACTGCTTAAGTATATATATACCAGGTGAAGATCTGAATCCTATCTTGTTGCAGCCTAAAAAGCCTGACTTGCAGAGGTGCTGGCACATTTTTGATTGTCCACACTCAAAGACAAAACCTTAGGTGATCCACATCCCAATGGAACTCTATGAAGAAAGAAGCCTACACATTAAGTGTTGCATATGTACACGTGGCGCGCGGGCGCATGTGTGTGTGTGTGTGTGTGTGTGAGAGAGAGAGAGAGAGAGAGAGAGAAGACAGTCACAATAGAAAAAATTTACACTTCGGATCAAATTTGAATGAGAAGCGTGAGCTAGAGGGGAGAATCAGAGGAATAATACAGAAGCAACAGAATTTTAATTCAACCTTCAATAATTCTACCCCTGTTTTCATGTTGAGTGGGGTTAATCCCACCCACAATTACCCATTCTCACCCCTATCAAACTTTCTAATATCAAACTACCATCCTGACCCCATTCCATACCTACCCTAATCTACACCCACCCCATTAACATGCTAAACATATTTTTTTAACCCGCTATATACATTCCAAACACATCTCACATCTTCCCACCCCAAGATTTTCTTTTCCTACCTTATCTCACATACACCACGCACAATGGAGTGTGTTTTGTTTTGTGCTTCCAGTATTGTCACTGAAAGCTCCACACTTAACAGAATGTCGGCAGAATCTAAATAGGAACTGGCCACTAGAAATTTTTAGAATGAATGGAATTGCTCAGTGTGCTTAATACCTAATTGATTAAAGCAATTGTCGTACTTCACCAGGTAACTTATGATATATCTTAATGCTACTGTTTCGGCTTCTGATGTTTCGATAGGTTAGAGCTTGAATTAATGTGTTGTGTCATCTCTATATTACTAATACCGAGAATGCGTGGATCGTTGGCTTCACCATAAACAAATAGAAAAAGGGTCAATAGGCCTTCTACCAAACAAATAACAATTGTAAGGATAAATGTTACCCTTAAGTGGAATAAATCGTCCCTTATGATGAGACACGTGAGATTAAGATGAAACACATGAGATTAAGACACTATTTAGATGAGGGAATAAGTTAATTTCAATTTGCTCAAATAAACATCAATTTATAACCTAATTCTACCACAATTACCCCTTCTCAAATTAATGAAACGATTATTCTTGAGAACCCCTTTTACCTAAGAACAACCCTAAATGCCATGAAGATTGATATGATGAATTTGTCGATTTTAATGCACAACACTCAATCTCTCATGGTGATCCAGCCCAAGGCACGCAACAACCAACCAAACCAATATGTATGATATGAACGCCCTACAATCAATACATAAAAAATATAGTGCTCCTATGTGCATCAAATTCCAAGTGTATACAACATAAACAACAAATGACACAAGCAATGTGTGGACACGAAAAGTCTCCTTAGGAAAAACCGTAGGGAGCCACTCGAGGTTCACCAAAGCCTAATCCACTATACCAAAGTCAATTTACAAGTATTCGAGTCTTATACCTCAACCAATATCACGATTAAAAGCTTCATTCCTTCAATAAACTTCTCCACCAGATACACATACCAATGCTAGGGATAGTTCACTTGAACTCCCTGCTGCACGGTTTGTTTAGCCCTCGAACAATCCTAGGACGTATGCACACTCTCCAATGGGTTTGGTTGGATCTCCCAATCTAGATCTTCTCCAAGGTGAGGCCGAATTAGAGAATCAAATTGAGTTTGACTTTTGGATCTTAGGGATCTAGGGTTCTTCAAGGATCTCTTAAGGTTAGAGAGACTAAAAATAAGCTCACAAAAGAGATACCATAACATGAGAAGGGTCCCTCTATTTATAGGCTCGAAATAGAGTTAAGTCTTAGAAATCAAGTAAACCAAAATTCGTGAGTGACTACTCGAGCAATGAGAGGGCATGACTGTTGGAATGAGATAAGAAATCAAACAACAGTAGAAGAGCATGGACCACTTGAGTGACATAAGGACCACTCGAACCATCTCTACACCGCTCGAGCAGCTTGTGAGCAACCTAGAGGGCGGGTCTCCATTGCCCACTCATTTAGTATTTCTCGATTTTATCTTTAAGTGTTTAGATACCGCTCTAGCCAAAGGCAAGTGAGCAAAGACGGTCCCTACTAGTTTTTAAGCTAGAAACTAAGCAAAAACTTATCCCCTTGAGCATTAAAGAGTGTTGCTCAAGTGGGGTCTGATTAATGGCTCAAATTTATGTTTTCAAAATTTAATAAATGGTTAGAAAACTTTTCCTTTGAAGAACACCTAAGAGACATTAACGGATCAATTAAAAATCCCATTTTAACCTAACCAATCTAAGTCTAAAGTTAAACCAAGGGTACTAAGGTCTCTAAGGTCATTACCTTTGTCTTAAGCATGAAGGTTAATACAAAGAGTTTTTGATGTGTTGTTGCAGTTTGAACTCCTCCCTTTATTTGTTGCTTTTGGATTTTTAACGTTGTAATATTATGATTATGGAATAGGTTGAGATTTACCAAAAAAAAAAAAATCACGAAATTAACAAATTACAAATATGATCTGAATAGCAATTTAAAATTAAATGATCTAATTCAACAACTAAGTCAATTTGGTTATCCAAGACAAGTATATAGCACATGAGAATTCAAGGATAAAAATCACAAGCAATGAATGAAAAACAATTACACATAAACACAACAATTTTTAACGTCAAAATGTTGGACCAAATTGCTTACAGATGCACCAATAGTTATAGCTATTAATGAAGGCTCAACTTCTTTTAATTAGTCTCATCAACAAATGTTCACGTGTTAGGATGATAAAACCCTTTCACCGAGTCTCTAGAAGACTTTCTGTGACACCAGTGATCCGAAGGTTAATCAATAAGATAAAATGTGGTTATTTGGTGATTTTGAAAAGCCGTGATGAAAGCTTTGGTTTGAAATCGTGCGTACGTGCTTAGGGGTTAAACCGTCTGATAAAATTATTGGATGGAACTTTGAGAAAACAAGAAATTTCAAAGTTAGTAATATGATGAAATATGTTATTTGGGTTTGAAAGGGCATAGTGAAGTTGTGGTTTCGAAAGTGTGATAGGGGTAATATCATCTGAAAAAAATTATCAGATTGAGTTTAGGGAAAAATAGAAATATATATTTGGAGATTAAAAAATAAAAATTCAAAATTGAAAATTATGAAATGCCCTCCATTCATCTCTTTATGCTAAGGAAGGTGGAGGTATCTTCAAGCTTTAATCAAGCCATGCAACAATTAACTAAGCTGTTTGGAGGCCTAAATAGGTTGGGGACCTTCCTATGGATCAGATTGAGCAGAAGGAATCAGTTGGAAGAGATAGGAAAGAGAAGAGGAGTGAGAAGCTTGGAAGCTCAAACTTGGATCTCTACGCACACACCTCCATTTGCAAAACCGTTTAAGAGTAAGTTTTCTAGTAGCTTAGGGAGTCTACAGCCCAAATTTGAAGTATAGTCGTGGGCGCAGTTGGGAGAACCATCAAACCCTAGGTTTAAGCTTGATGTTTCATTTTAATGGGTCTTTGAAAAATAATGTTTAAACTCATAGAGGGATATTGTCCAACGTTTTTGGGGTCAAGGAATCCATTTATGGACTTTATTTGAGCAAATAAGGTCGTTTGGTTGGTGAAAAGTGAAGTTGTTGGTCTGTCCATGAGATTAAGCTCAACTTTGAGCTTAAATTTGAATGAATCTAGACATGGGGAGCTAAAACCAAAACCTAGGGTTGAAAGAAGGGTGAGAAAGGAGTAAGTAGGCATTTGGATCACCTGAAAAGGTTAAGAATAGACAAAAGGTAAGGGTCTCAAATGAAGAAGAAAAGGAGGGAGAGCAGGAGTAGCGTCTTGACAGCACGTGAGGGAGCGTGGGAGGTCTGCTGGGGCTGTTATTGGTCTCATAATATTCCTCATCTCTCAAGCTTTCCAACGATGGGTGGCTGCATATTGTACCAAAATTGACCATTTTACCCTTTCTCGGTACCTGTTTGAACCACCAATACAATTTTTGACCAAACTAAAATTATTTATATGTTTAAATAGTCCCTAAGAAATTTTTGAATTACCACTGAAAAATTCAACTGTTTGAGTTTTGACAACTGTTTAGGCATTCGGATCAAGACTATGGTAGGTTATCCGATTCTACAATGGGTTTGGATTTTCAAATTCAATTTCGTATTCAATGTTATTTTATTTAGTGATTTATAAATGTTCTTGACTAATGTCATTGAGTGTGAATATTATTGGTTAAATTCGAATCCATTAGTGCTCTTCGAGCCAATGATCTGTTATGAAGATGAGCTATACTTAGTGAAATTGATTACTTGGATCCTTTTGTGAAAAGTATTGTGCACACAGGATTAAGGGACATAGGGACCATGAGCCAGCTGTTCGAACCGTATAGGGTTTGACCAAGTCTTATCAGTTCTAATGGCCTGGTGGCTTTCAAGCTTGGGTACCAGAGTGTATCTTCCTTGGGGTGCAATTCTTGTAAAAGGTTTATTTGGTTGATCTTGATGATCTAGACCCTTGTGTTGGTCCAAGATCACATAGAGCGGGAGAAAAATTTAAAAAAAAGTTGAGAGCAGGAGCGTCAAATTTATATATATGGCATTGTGATACACACTAGAAAAGAGGATGTCAAAGTGCTAAAAATAAGGAAGAGAATGATTAGTGGTAAAGAAATAAGTAAAACACATGCCACATCGGTAGAGTATTAAATGACTTCACAACTGTAAATACCACAGCACTCATCCCACATAGAGAGCTTATCACCAAGTAGAACTGCTTCACAGCTATAAGTGACATAACTACCGAGCGTTAGATCAGTTGGTGTTTGATGAACGGCTTCACAGCTATAAGTGACACAACTACCGAGCGTCAGATCAGTTGGTGAGAGACAGTTCTAGTTTTATCAAGGTCTCGAGTTCGACTCTTGGGAACGTAACTGCATTTGGTAGGGAGAGTTTTGCCGCCCTTGTAGTCCTACCCGGCTCGAATCCAGATTAATCGGAACTCAAAGTGGCTTTCGGATATCGGATGATCTAACAAAAAAAAAGCTATAAGTGACACAGTTGGAAGCACTGTTGGAGAGAATCTTAGTGATTGCACCTCAACTTTGGGCCAAGTATAACAAAATATTGGTATGCTTACCATGAGCCAAGTCCAACTCATTAATTAGTTCAAATGTTTTTGTATTTGTGAAGTTAATTCCCAAATAGCTTAATTCGCAAATTCACCACAAATCCGCTATGAATCTGCGGATTTGCGTTCAGAACACAAATTCGTTGGGGTGGATGGACGAATCTGTGATCTAAGTCAGGACACTTGTGTGGTCATGATAGGATTTTGTTCTCCTCGTGCACCACATTAGGTTCAGGCCCGGTTTAGCATTTTATCAGTCCGGTTGAGGCCCAAAGTTGCTTGGTTCATCCTCCATCAGTCCATTACAGCTCCGGTTCAGGCTTCTCAGTCATTTTCTGCAACGATTCAAGTCTTCCCAGCCCGAACTAGATCCAGTTTAGCCACTGACCACTCTAACAGTCCGGTTCAGGCGTTCCACATTCTGGCTCAGCTCCTTGTAGCCCAGTTCCAGCCCCTTCAAGTCCGGTTCAACTCTCCTACACCTGTTCTGCTTCGATTTGTTCCTGCTGCTACTTGATTCCCTTCATTTAGTTGATTCTAGGTATGGTTCTGCTTTGTTTTTTTTTTTTGTGGGGAATGGACTCTTTAGGCTAATTCTCCAACACCTCCTTCACAAACTTCTTCAACCCCACTACCAAACAATTCTACTGCCTCCCTTTTCCATGCTCCGATGACCTCAGTTCAACTTAATGACAGTAATTATGTTCTTTGGACTCGGTCGATTGATGTTTTCCTTAAAGGCAAAGGATATTTAGTGGCAGCTAAACCAAAAAAAAAAGTGACTTAGTTTTTGCACAATGGGAACAAGAAGATGCACAAATGATTTCACTCATGTTGAATAGTATTGATCCTTATATTAGTTCTACCCTACTTTATCTCGACACTGCCAAGGAAATATGAGATTAACTTACTCAGATGTATTTTGGTACTAGGAATCTTACTCGCATTTATGAGATATGCAAGTAATATTTTAGTCTTGAACTGGGGACTTTCAGTCTCAAAGAGTATTTCTCCAAGGTTATGGGACCTGTTGAAAACTTAGGATGTATCAACCTATTACATCTAACATTTCTCGCATGCAGCAGCAGTGTGAGGATCTTGAGGTTGTTTGGTTTTTAGTTGGGTTAAAACCAAGGTTACCTGGATCGCGGGTCGGTTGGATACGTGGTACGGGTACATGTACGGGGTACGTTATTTTTTGCGGTGCGCAGTGCGGTGGGAGTAGGCTTAGTTGGTACGCTATTTTGGGTCGCGGTGTGTTTTGAACTATTATTCGGATCGTTTTCATTATTACAAAAAATTATATAAATATATACATTATAAAATGCAAATCATCTAAAATGCAAATCATCCAATATGTTCAATTTCTTGTTCATCACCAGAATCATCCAAATTCTGAATATTAATTCTGAATTGTTCTTCAATCTGAGAAGAATCTTGTTCTTCCCTCCTCCTTTTTCTAAAAACCATTTTTTAAGTAATAAGAATCCAAGTATTCAACAGGAATAATTGAGGAGGAAAAGGGAGCAGTAGCCGTCGGTACAAACTACAGAGGCTGCGGTTGGAATTAAAAATTGGGATTAATATGTATATATATATATACTGACTCTTATATATAGTGTCTTA
>CM042187.1:25512773-25531261 GCA_023539305.1 Ilex asprella
AGAGAGAGAGAGAGAGAGGGCGATGAACCAGAGAAGTCGGTTCATCGCGAAGAAGAAATCGACGAAGAAGCAGAGAAATCGAAGAAATTGAAACAGTCGAAACAGAGAAATCGAATCCAACCATAGAAGTCGAAAAAATCGAAGCAGAGAAATCGAATCGAACCTTAGAAGTTGAAGAAATCGAAGCAGAGATCCATCGAGTAAGTTACCTACTCTTAACTTTAGCCTATTATAACTTAATCTGTGTGATTTACAATGATTTGGTTTGATATAGGGTTAGGGTTTATATTGGGGATCTGGGTTTTGTTAATTGATTGGACAAATATTTGGGGTCGGAGATAATAGTGATCCAGGTCGCGAACGACCCACGTTTGGGGTTGTGCTACCCAGATCGCGGTTCGTAGGGCATCAAACGAATTCTGGTAACCCTGGTTAAAACCCGAGCATGAGCCTATCCATGAACAGATTTTGTGGAGTCCTACACTTCCCTCTATCTTGAATGTATTTTCCCGACTTCAGCGAGCTACCCTCTCCAATCATAGCTCTTCTCCTAATATTGAGTACATTGGTGATCGTTCTTCTCTAGTTGCCTCTCAAGGTGGTTCTTTTGGCTCTCGTGGAGGTCGTAGTGGTAGAGGAGGACATGGTAATTATGGTAGTTCTAGTGGCTCTCGTGGTTGCCGTGCTGATAAAGGAGGTCGCAAATGTACTTATTGTGGTCGTAATAATTGTATTGTGGATTATGTTGGGACTGGCATGGTAAACAATCTGTCTTAACTTATCAAGCTTCTTATTCAGAGGATGTTCCCCTTGCGGTCCGACACAGCGGAACAAGGAACACAAAGAACACTACAATTGTTTATGTATTGACTCAAATGGAAAACTATGAATCCACAGAGCAAATAGAGAAAAACTCTAAAATATGATATTATTGAATGCGTCATCCGTAGTACAAAGGAGGAATATAAATAGGAATGCCCAAAACCCTAATCATTCACATAACTAAAGCAAAATCGCAACATTACAAAAATTACCAAAAATAGAAATATGCAATTTTCCTAATTAACATAAAAGCACATATCGTCTAGAGTCTAATAAAAGTGATGACTTTGAATTTAGAATCTTCTATGATTTATTATTAATTTATAATTTTTTTTAAAACAAGATTTTGAAGGTCTAAGTGATGAGACTTAATCGTTGGCCTGATTCGGATCAAACACTACTAGTCCCACTGAATTCTTAATCTCGCTCATTTTGCCTCTACTATTACTTTTTGGCCTTTTGTTGTGCTTTGAAGGCACGACAGTCATTTTATTCCAAGTACTCTACTGTCACATGTTCTACATCACGAGCTCTAGATCCACTCAGCCACCTTCTTTTGATCTTATTACTATTTCTCGAGAGGAGTATGCTATGGTCCTGTCTAAGAAACTGACAATGTCTTCCCTCCACTGTAACTTTGGCTCACTCTGGTATGATATCTGCTTATTCACTTTCTTCCACTTCCAGTCTATGAATCATAGATTCTAGTGCTTCCGATCATATGACTAGTTCTTCTAGTCATTTATTACAGCTTAGTCACTCTCTCTCCTTATCTTTTGTAGTGTTTGTTCCTCAATTTTTTTTAAGTTTGATATCTATTAGTAAAATCATTCGCTCTCTTAACCGCTTAGTAACATTTTACGCTTTGACTAGTGTCTTCAGAATCTCAAGACAAAGAAGATGATTGGTCCGGGCAAGGATCAAAATTTCGTTTTGATACATTATTTCGATCACCTAGAAAACATAAACGTTTCGAAGTGTTTCAAAAACGTTTCGACCCTTTTCGAAAACAGAATAAAAAAATAAAAATTTAAAAATTATTTTTTCAAAAATTGGTTGAAATATACCAAAATATCTTGAAATAACTTGAAACATTCTAAAACAATGAGAGCTTCTAAGATTTTTAAAATTGGTTGAAATATACCAAAATATCTTTCCCACAACTAGGTTAAACCTCTTGTAAGATTTCTAAGAGAGAAAACATTTCTTCTAATTTGAGAGCTTCTATCACTAACCTAGATCCTTAAATTCAAAAACTCCCACTAGAGATTCTACCCAACCTCAAAACTTGGTATTGAAGGTCTTGATGGTGTAAACCAAACTCATAGATGTGTGCATATCGAGAATAGTTGGCACACCCATAATTGCTCAAGATGAACCATGCGGTGGGGAGGTCCAAAAGAAGCTACACTAAACGTTAAAGGATGACCTTTGACGGAGAGACAGCAAGAAAATGAACATCTAACCATGGTATTCGTTGAGGCATAAGACTTGAGTACTTGTATGTTAACTTAGTGAGTACATTTTGTAACTGGCTAATTTTGTGGTCTATTTTAAATCTTAGCCTTTTTCATAGTCATAACGCTATCAAGTTGAAGATTTGAAAATGTCATTGAAGGGACGAGATCAAGTGTTAAAGCAAAATCATTTAATCTCTATATACACTTTTATGCATAGGACAAAGGTAATGATCGTGAATAACTTGACGTGTCTATAACATCATTTCCTCTAGGTAAAGTGTCTATAACTCGATGTCTATAATCGTGAGGGAAGATCCATATATGATTCTCACACTCCCGGAATAACAATTGGTATAAGAGCATGGTTGACCCAAGTCCATAGATACTTGTAGGCATTTCTTGTTTTTGCTTACATCCCTAGTTTGCATTATTGAGATCTACTCATATTACTAGTTAGAATTCAATGGAGTCTCAAAAGGAAGGTGGTTCAATTGGACGATCACTACTCTTCGATGAATCGAACTTTGCATATTGAAAAGGTCGCATGAAAGCATTTCTTAAATCCATTGATGAGAGAGTGTGGTTGTCCGTCCAAGATGGTTGGAGCCATCCGACCACCACGTGGTCGAAGTGAAATCCCCAAAGACTTGGTCAAAGACTGAGATCGAATCGACAGGGTGAAACTCGAAAGACTTGAATGTGATATCCAATGTCGTAACACCAAACAAGTTTTAGAGGATCACTAATTGCAAAACTTCCAAAGCAGCATGAGACATCTTGGTTGTTTCTGATGAAGGAACTTCCATAGTGAAGATGTCAAGACTCTAAAGGTATACCTCTCAATTTGAGACTTTGAAGATACAAAGATGATGAAACATATAGTGAATTTTACTCTAAACTGTGCTGCATTTTAAATTCATCTTTTGCATTGGGTACCAAGGTCGATGATTTAGGTCACATCTTTGAAAACGAGTGTCAACATGAAGTTGGTGTCGATTGAAGGCCTAGTTGGATCGATATTGACTTCTGAGATAAACCTTCCATCCTTAAAGAAAGAAAAGACAATTACCTTGAGATCAACTCATTTGAGTCACCCCGATTAGGAGAGAATGACCTAGCCTTAATTACATGAAAGTTCAAAAAATACTTCAAGGCTAGCACTGTGGAGGCCTCAAGTTTGAGAGGAAAGTCTAGTAAACCTACTAATCCTAAGGAGGGAAAAGAGAAGGGGAAGTTGTTATCTCTAAACAGGGGATTAGTTCTTTCCAAAGAAAATATGTAATTGATCTTTTGGAGGAAACCAGGTTTTTAGGTGGTTGGCCAGTTGATATTCCTACGGATCCAAATCATAAACTCTCCGGGACTGAGGATGAAAGTTTCTATGATCCTGGACGGTATCTTCACCTAGTTGGAAAGTTGAATTACTTTATTATTACTCGACCAAATATCTCATTTGTAGTGAGTGTGGTTAGTCAGTTTATGGAGACTCCTCGAGTACCATATTGGGAGGCCGTTATTCATTTTATACGCTATCTCAAGCTAGCTTCCAACCTTGGATTGTTGTATCAGTTGCATGACCATCTTCAATTGGAATGGTTCACATATGCATATTGGGTAGGTTCTCTCTCAGATAAACGATCTGCTACAGAATATTCTACCCCTTTTAGGAGGTAATCTAGTTACATAGAAAAGTAAGTAGCAGATGATGGTAGGGCGGACTAGTGTCAAGGCCAAATACTAGGCAATGACTCACACATGTAGTGAGCTAACATGGCTACAATACTTCCTTTAGAAAATTGGTTTTCTAGCTCAAACTCCACTTCAGTTGTTCTGTGATAATCAAGCGGTCGGCTGTTCATATAGCGTCTAATTCTGTGTTTCATGAACGAACAAAACACATTGAGGTTGATTGTCATTTCGTTCCAAAAAAGGTGTTGCAAGCAATGATCAAAATATCATTTCAAAACAGTCGAAACGTTCAAAACGTTTCTATTTTCGTTTCCGTTTCCGTTTCCAAGGGAACCGAAACAAATCAGCGATGGAATCATCGAAATTCTAATACTTCGAGGTGTTCCATAATGTTTTGAAATGTTGTTATATTTCAATGTATTTGCACAACTATTTCGGAATGTTTCAAGGTATTTTCAAGATATTTTAGTATATTTCGACCAATATTTTGAAAAAATAAGTCTTAAATTTTTTATTTTTTTCATTATGTTTCCGACACTGGTTGAAATGTTTCCGTTTACGAGGCAACCGAAACGATGCACCAAAACGAAATTTTGATCCTTGGTTGCGAGGAGACTTTATCACTCAATTTGTCAAGTTTGAGGATTTACTTGCTAAAATGTTTACTAAGTCCTTAAATAGTACTCGTTTGAGAGAGATATTTGCTCCAAACTGGGATTATATGATATATATTTCCCTGCTTGAGTGGGAGTGCTAGAAATAGAATATATAGAATTATAGATATATATTTAGGAATAACATTCTTGTAATAAATATATCCCTTAAAGGGTATATAAGTCTTTCCTCTTTCTTTGCAATACATATATATGGAGTGAGGGAGACGTAAGAGATTGATTTGCTTATAGCCACCTTCTCTATTGTTTTGTCTCCAAACCCTAGAGGCATGAAGCTTAAGGAAAAGTGGTCATAGAGTCGATATCCCCCATCAATCAGACAGACACGGCTATTAGAGATTCAAGATTCTCAGTTGGACTAATTTAATTAATTGAAATAAGAAAGACCAATTGATAGAGGTTGGATGGATGAAATCCATTGGAAGGGCCGGTGCGTGAGAAATCATACAGAAATGATCGTCTCTCTGGACGCCTTGAAAATTCTATAAGGTGCTCAGAAATGGTCGAAGTAGTTGAATAGAAGGATAACTATGACTATAACCCTTCATAAATTTACAAAAGGCGAAAATAATTTATTTGATATTATGGATGATTGGTTACGGTACCATTTTGTTTTTGTAGGCGGGTCCGGTCTATTGAGCTTTCCTTATTCCTATTTCACTTTAGGGGGTTGGTTCACCAGTACAACCTTCGTAACTTCATGGTATAGTCACGGATTGGCCAATTCCTATTTGGAAGGCCATAATTTCTTAACTGCAGTCGTTTCTACTCTTTCTAACAGTTTAGCATATTCTCTATTACTACTATGGAGGCCAGAAGCCAAATGAAACTTTACTCGTTGGTGTCAATTAAGCGGTCTATGGACTTTTGCTACTCTCCAGGGCACTTTTAGACTAATAGGTTTTATGTTACATCAATTCGAGCTTACTCAATCTGTTCAATTACAACCTTATAATGCAATCGCATTCGCTAGTCCAATTGTTATTTTTGTTTCTGTATTCTTGATTTATCCCCTAAGTCAACCTAGTGGGTTCTTTGCGCCTAGTTTTGGTGTAGTAGTTATATTTTTATTCATCCTCTTTTTTCTAAGGATTTCATAATTGGACGTTAAACTCATCTCATATGATGGGAGTTGCTAGTGTATTGACCGTTGCTTTGCTATGCACTATTCATGGTGCTACCGTAGAAAATATTTTATTTGAAGATGGTGGTGGTACAAATACATTTCGTGCTTTCAACCCATGTTATCAGACAATGTGCTTTGCTAGACAGATATTGTTCCCTATAGAACAAAGAAAATAGGGTCTCACCAGGCACATCAATGGCTGTAGAGTGATAATTCTGGAATTCCTCTTTACCCTTAGCTGTACGATTACCAATAGTGACCCCAAAATTTGATCCACGCGGGTAACCGCCGACAAATGCTTCTGGAAACACCACCAGTTGGGAACCATACGACGCTGCTTCAGCCAGTAATCTCTCAGCCTTATCTGGATGTTACAAATATTTGGCTTTAGAATTATTTAAAATTAAAACTCAATGCATAACATCCCATAAATTTCTTGAAGGCTCACTTAAGCCTAAATTTTGTTTTTCAATTTCTCAGCTTCTACAAACCAACCACCCCTCCCCCCCCCCTCCCAAAAAAAAAAAGAAAAAGAAACAAAACCCCGGCTTAGTTACAATATATGCAATTTACACGTCCTAAACTACAGTAGAACCTTGCAACTTCCTTTTTGGGGTGAGAGCTGAAGCACTAAAGCTAACAACTATTTGTAAGCATATCTTGTTTTGTTGAGACCCAATTGATGAGCTAGATGTTACCATCTGTTAACCAAAATCAGTTTCTACCGGGCTTATGCCCTTTTTTTTTTTTTTTGCAGCTTTACGCAGCTATTGGCATTCAATAAGGTAACACTATGAGCATACATAACAACTCCTCTCAAGTCATTTTAATTCAGCGTATTGGACGTCCTTTCTTGACCCCCGAGCTTGTGACATAGTGTCTGGCTCTGATAGGAGTTGTTAAGAATTAACCACTATTCCAACAGCCACTGCTTCAAAATCCCCCCCCCCCCCTCCCCCCAAAAAAAAAATAAAAAACCCAATGATACAAACACACATCGCTTCTAACCAAATAGAAGTTGAAGATAGGTGATATTAATTTGAGGACATTTGAGCAGAAAAAAAAGAATTGAACGGAAGAAAGCACTGAATGAACCAAACCTAGAGTAGCAGGGGTGTCATAGAAGACAGTAGAAGCTTGAACGACGGTTGCTCGGACCGTGGGGGCAGAGGAGTCGGCACCCATATCCACTTCCGCGAACAAGTGTCCTTCATTGATGGGTTGAGTAACTGTAGGCACTAGCGCCATATGGTTCTTGGGTGTCTCTTTGTCGTCGTTAGTGTCAGTTACCTCTAGTAGACACGGCAACTAGAAAATGCGCCAACGACAATGCAATGCACCTTGCACATAAAGTTAAAAGTACTCAAAAGGCAGTCAAAGTTCTTTTAGTCTCTCCTTTTTTAGCTTAGGTTGGCAATTAGTATTAACCACCGAAAAAGGCAATTGTTTACAAGCAATGTCACACGAAAATAAAATATTAACTTAATTTATCACAAACATTTCAATATTTTATGTTCAAATTGTATGTTCCATTGTTTATAAACTAGTTCTCACCTCATTGGAGATAAGCATAGGCACCAAACGTTATTTTATAGTACTTTTTTTTTTTTTGCTTTTTTAAGTGAAAAAAATAATAAAATAAAATAAAAACATTTTTGTTTTGTATCCGTTTTGTGTATTTGGGATTGCGGGCTTGTCAAAGTCTAAACAAACTTAGATTTCACTTACGACCTTACCTATTCGAATTGACACGAGGTTCTGAAATCGTAACTGTATAGGCGATTAAAACAAAGAGGTTCTAAAATCGTGACTGTGCAGGCTATTGAAACGAAGCCTAAGACTTCTTATATACTCTTTTCTTTGCCTTGAAAATCAAAGACTTAACAATATCCCTTGTAGCAAGCAAACTAAGAATTGAAAATATGCTAGAATTAGATGAAATACAATAATATAAATGACCAAGAGGAATTGCTAATGAACTATTGTACTTAAAATTAAACATAAATAATATCACCAGAGTGATGATTACAAAGCAAAAACATATGAACAAAAATCAACTGCACAGTGCAGAGGATGGCTCTGATATGCTAGATGTGTGTGTATGTGTTGATAGAGAGATCCGTTCTTTGTAGCCTAAGTCTCTATATTTTTAGGTGGTGGCTCTCAATTGCTGAAGTTGCCTTTTTTGGCCATGAGACCAATACTTATGGCCTCTACTTCCAACGATATTGATCGTACATTGAACTATTTATAATCATCGGCTCATGATATCACGTTTCTTTGTTATTCGAGATCCATGGAGACCTTTTCTCTTAACTTTTTTTTTATCTTTCTTGGACCTTCTCTAACTTAATTCTAGCCATTGGATCTTGCCACGTGTCGTTCTTAGATTTTTCATTATTTTTATGTAAACATTTCCCTTCAAAATGATGCGACGATGTGCTTCTCCTTCACAATGTTGTTTTGATTCTTTGAATTTAAATAGTTATTGTCTTAATCAGAATGTAGTGTGAGCTGCAATCATCCGAATTTTCTTCCTTGCTCTCACTATTTGCCTCTTCTAAACGTGAAGGTAAAGATGTAGCTGAGAGAACCAAAGAGTGTGTGTATTTAGAGGCTACAATAGAGACCCGAATGACAAATAAGGGTCAAGTTTCCAACGAGCCTCGGAATTCTATGTCCAACCTAAAACAAACACCCTACAATCCATTAATAATAAGTTAGTCCACTAAAAACTTATTATTGATCTTTCGGATCTTATCTCAAAAATATATTTCGAGATTCTTGTATTATATTCTTAATAATTTCCTCATGTTTAAGATTACAAATGTTCATGAATTAATTTAATTACTAACAATTATATTCAATTGACTTCTTTTTATCCTTGAAATCTTATCACACAACTTATTTGTCATGATGAATAATTAAATCAACTTGCAAGGTTTAACATGAACAAAACTTATGAGTTTTCTCAAGAAGATATCATCAACCCTTATAAATATTGGGACATGATTTTCTTTAATAATTAATTTTCACCATACAAATAATGTTATCTCTTAATTCACCTGGTTTGTTGACTCAAATGAATCTCACCCTGTGATGAATTAAAGTAATAATCATTATATGCACGTGTCCATTAAATATCACAGGATTAAGAGTTTAAGCAGTTATAATAATTATAAAGTATTTATTTTCTTATTTAGTCAGTACAAATGTAATAACCAATAGCGGTCATGTTTAATACATAAGTGTACTAGTATAACAATCTAAGACATCAAATAGTCTCCTATAGCCAAAATAAACTATGCCAGAAGATTGCTTTACAATCCTACTGATGGTATGTCCAATTCCATCTAAGACTGTAAACCTTTACTCATATCATACAAACATCCGATAATCTGATCTTCTGTATATAATTCGAACTCTATGCACAAAATTATCTATAATATTAAAATAAAAGTTACGCATGCATATCATATATTAAGTATAATACAAATATTTTACTCATATAGATTCTCAATAGAAAATGAAGAACTTTTATTAAATAATAAACTGAGTTTCACAACAAAAAGTGAGTTTTTAGTATACAACTCTATCAATTCTCCCACTTATATTTAAAGTCATGTTGCTATACAACTAACTCCCATTCCCGCCACGTGACTATCAAAAGTCTTTACCAGTAAGTTCTTCGTGAAGGGATCTGCCAATTTTTTTGTTGATGCAATCTTGGTCACCAGTACATCACCTCTTCCCACGATGTCTCGTATAAGGTGATACTTACGCTCAATGTGTTTTCCCTTCTTATAGGTTCGTGACTCCTTTGAGTTAACAATTGCTCCACTATTGTCATAGTAAAGTGTAATAGTTGATCTTACCGAAGGTACCACTTCTAAAACCATAAGACATTTTTTGAGAAAAATTGCCTCTTTGGCTACCTCAGAGACTGCCACTGATGAGCATAAAATATTGCATAACATTTGTCTCTATTGCACCCATTTTATACTTGCTTTTGTGGAGAAAATGAGGGAAATTGCATTTAATCTATCAACTAATGGAATTTTGTGTGATTGTAGGTACTGAGTAGGTAATGGCGTGTATTAAGTCTCCTATCAAGTGCTTAAAGACAATGAAGAAGGAGAGGAGGCTTAATGGGTGGCTCGAGATAGTAAGAAATCAAGAAAAAGCCAAAATAGGTGAAAACCTATCCGTAGGTTTTATGACGTTCTACCCGTAGGTTTTGCACACTTGAAATCTTCTACTGTTGTCCCCGCCAAAACCTACTGGTAGGTTTTGCTTGCTGGAAAAAACCTACTGATAGGTTTTGTCATCATTCTATTGGTAGGTTTTGCCCAGAAACACCAGAAGCCTGTAAATCAGACTCTACTTACTTGAGGGGCCCACCTTTATTTCTCCCACACATATCCTAGCACATTCTGCATGCAAGCATGCCCTCTTACACCTAAAATTGAGTTTGAAAGAAAAAGCCATGGAAGAGGAAGAGAGAAAATGAGGCTGGCTGGTGCAGGCATGCCCTGGGGTTGCTTGTGGCAGTACCCAAAAACATTCCCACTCATTGGAAGTTAGTACATAAACCATAGGGGGACTATTGATGTGACGCCTCAAAACCGGGGGTCCTTTTGTTCACCGTTAACAACCCATCAACCCGCGAAAATACACGTGGATGTCGCTTAACCCGACACCACGTTAATAACATCCCTTTAACTGAGATTTTAGCCCACATGTGTAACTCATGTGCAATTTATCATTTGAACCAACCGTGGTCCAACTTACCTTAATTTATACTTATTTATAGTTCATTTACACCATTTAACTAAAAGATTTCATAGCCTAAATACATGGCAAAACAATTTCAAAATTTTAGATTTTTGGAAGAGCTACGGGTAGGTGTTTATGGACCTACCGGTAGTTCGGGTCCACTGGAAAAGTACTACCTGTTGACTACCAGTAGTTCGTGCCCATAAGATAAAGTTCTACCTATTAACTACAGGTAGGTTCAGCCTAGATTTACCTACTTCACCTGTTTGCCATTTCTAATTCATTCCAAACCCTTCTAAAACCCACCCCAACTTGCACAACATGTATTATACACATAATACGGATCCATACAAGTTTCATTATAATCTTTCACATGAATTTGCATGTCAAAAACTAGGTTTCATAAATGTTTTACAAAACTCAAAATAAGGCCACAAGTCGCCCCCTTCACCCTTGATGCTCTACATGGGAGCCATCCGCCAGTGCAAACCCCTCACCTGAAATGTGTTCCAATATAGGGTGAGCCACGCTCAGTAGAATAATTCCTACAAATGCTACTCCCCACTTAGATGCACATGAAATGCATACATGCAACATTGAATAATTCTCAACAATTCCAATCAAGTATATGCAACCAAATGATGGAATTCATTATGATATGTCATGCAATGAGGTGAGACTCATTCATGCACTTAATCTGAGCCCTTCCCGGCTCCTCAACACGTGCAAGTGTCAATGTGTGTGAACCCGTCATCCATGCTACACATTGAATGACATTTACAATCTAGGGTCTTTCTTGGGGATGGATATTCATGGACTTACACCAACGACACCCAACCGACACGGAATTCATGAACTTCAACCAACGGCTCCGCATACACCGACACACTTTATGGACTCTTATACCAACGGAGTGCGTATCCAATCACCGGGCCTCTCACCCGAGGGATCTTCTAGTCCCTTCTTGCTAACCCCAAGCCAACTTTTCATGCAATCATGTAACTCCATGGGATTCTCAATCCCCTTCTCTCGAGTCCATTTATCAAATACCAAGAGTGACATTTGATTAACCATGCACTTTCATACCCACACACATGACTTATGCCCATGAATGTGATGTCAATATCATACTCAACATGCAGTGGAAGCCAAATGAGCAACATCAACCACATGTTCATTATGTAATGTATGTCATACGAACAATCTCAACATGTTTCAACATGTCCATGATAAATTATATTATAAACATATAAATACCATACTTTGTCACAATGTCAATATATCAAAACATGTATATATTCACAATTCCCTTAATACAATATCCAAGCACACTACATATAACTATGCAAAACATACTTAATTTTTCATAGGCATTTAGTCAAACACCTTAAGGGCATCCAAGTCATGAAATCACACAACATAGCCCATATAACATCAAACATCAAGGAATTACCTAAGGAACTCCCATGCACCAAATTCAATCAAGAATTTAGTTTAAGTCATCTCTACACTCATTTCTCAATTCCATAACTATCTATACATATATATAGGTCCACATACATATAGATATACACCAACCCTTGTCCTAAGAACATCATAGGGGCGGAATAAGCCAAAGTAGGAGGAACCCTACCTCAATAGAAATGTAAAAAACTTCTAGAACACCAAACAAGCCCAAAACCTTGAATTTTCCCAAAATCACCACTTTGAATCTTCAGTGAAAGTTATTGTTTTTGGTGTGGTTGTGTAGCCCTCATCACGTAGAAGAACTTTAGTTCTTGACTCGACGGATTTCGACCGACAGAACTCCGAGAATCGAAGAAGAAAGGTAGAAAAAATTGTTTTTTCCTCTTCTCTCTCTTCAACGTGTGAGACCAGCTGATGATGGGGAATATTTTGTGCTAAAATTCTGATTTTTAGACCTATTTATAATTTTTGATACTCGGTCCACATTGCGCCACGTGTCCCTCACTTATCCGAGTCCGTTTTCACCCCAAAATAATTTATTTGGTCCCGGTTTAAGTTCAAATTAATTTTATTTAAACTTTTATCCAATTATAAGGATTTTTTGTATTTTTTGTTTTTTTGGGGGGACCTTTGTGAGGTCATCTGCCACCCAGTTGCCTCGAACAATGTGCAAAATCCGATTATCTCGGAATTCGATCAAGTTAGACAGGGTAACTAAATTTCGCGACACGAATTCAACAACAAAATTTGTTATGTCATACGAGCTCTAGAGAACACGTATTTGAACTTGCATTATAGTGGCAAAATTACTATTTTTCCCTTTTTCCAAAAAAATATATATTTTAAATTTACCGGGTTTTTACAATTGACGAAAATGGAAGGAATCCTTACACCATTATTCAGCTGCACAAGCTTTTAGATAGAGAAACTTCCAAGGAAAAAGATGAAGTTTTAGAGAGAGAAAGTTTGATTTTTGCATTTCCTCACCCATTTCACTTGTAGTAAGTTGTATTTCACTTGTAGTCTTTATTTCTTGCACTTTAATCTTATTTAATTCAAGTGCAATCAAGTTTAGCTTCATGTTCTTGAATTTCTATGTTTACATTTGGGTTTTCAATACAAGTCTTTGTTGTTGGGTATGAAATGAATTCTCTCTTGCAGTTTAACTTTTTATTGCATCAATACAAGTTCAAGGCTTTACTTCATCTCGATTTCATCTCTAGTTCATCACCATGTCTTTTTACATTATGAATGTTTTTTCTTTAACAATGGATAGCTAAGTTTTTAGTTGGCTAATCCAAGGGAGATTTCATCTTGGGTATGCTAAATCAATCCTCTTTCATTCCTTCTTATAGTGTAAGGTGTTTGGTTTGACTAGGTTGAGTGCAGACGTAATTGCGAGCTCTTGATACACCGTAGACTTGCCATAGGGTATGCTTGAGCCTACACCTCCACATTAGTTCATCACTTCCTACGAATCAATCAAGCATCAAGACACCATTAGTGGAATGTTTTGAGTTGATTTGGCATTCCCATTGAAATGATCCCTCCGGATTAGCCAACGTTGTTTTCATTACAATTTTTTCAAAAACTCCACTCATCAAGCACACACAACTACAAGATTTTACATTTTTTCATTTCTTTACAAAATCACCTTCACCACAATTCAACCTTTCTTCCCTGATAAGACAACCTTGGAATACCCATTCCAAGTAAAACATGACACTTGCAAGCCTCTCTTCACTTGGGGAACACTTTTGCACACACACGCATTTTCATTCACACACACACATTTTTTCCATTTCTAGCATCGAACTCGAGGGAGATTGACACTCACTTACACACAAAAGCCATATATACACAATCAGAATATTGTTTGGAGATTAAGGTGAATGCAATCAAGCAACCACGTATTTTGCCTCTATAGTAGAATTAGCAATACCAGATTACTTCATACTCCTCCAAATATAGCTCCACCTCCTTGATAAGTATAGACTATTGCATATTATGCATATCTTTTGCACCCATATTACTTGTTTTGTGGTGAAAATTGGGAAAAATGATTTTAAATTCATAATTAATGGAGATTTGTATGACTGTAGGTAAAAATCAGGTAAGGTTATTTATAAAGAATCCCATCAAGTGCTCAAAGGAAATGGGGAAGAAGGAATTGCTTAACGGATGGCTCGGTACCTCAAGGAACCAAGAAAATCCTAAAACAGGACAAAACCTACCTGTAGAAGTCAACCAAAACCTACTAATAGAAGTCAGTCAAAACCTACCTGTAGAAAATGCTACTGAAATTCTTCTACCTCAGTTATGCAAAAACCTACCGTTAGAAAATCTTACTGGAAAAAACCTACTGGTAGGTTTTCGTACGTTTTATCGATAGGTTTTTCCCAGATTTGTTAGACACATGCTCACACGACTCGACCTACTCTGAGGGTCCACCTTTTGTCCTCTAAGCAATAACTTGACATGTTTGACACCATGATGCTCTCCTAACCCTTAAAGATAGTTTTGAAGTGAGAGAGGGAAGATGAAAGAGAGAGAAGAGGGGTGGCTGGTGAAGTAAGGGAAGACCATGCTTGGACTAAACTTGCTTGTGGAAGTGTCCAACCTCTATCCAATCATTCCAATTCAGTTCACACATGCTAAGGAGAGAGGATGGATGAAATTTGGAGAGTCTTACACCATTATTCAGATTTTACATGCTTTTAGAGAGAATTTCCAAGGTTGAAGATGAAGCTTTAGAGAGAGAAAATTGGATTTTTACATTTTCTTAACCATTTTCATAGTAGTAAGCTTTATTTTACTTGTAATATTTCCCTATTTCACTCTAAACTCTTTTATTTAAGTTATAATAAAGCTTAGTTAAGTGTTGTTTTTCCATTTCTACAATTAGGTATTTCTCTTCAAGCTTTGTATTTTGGTTATGAATGACTTTGATCTTATAGTTTAAACCTTTTCTTGCATCAATACAAGTCCCATGTTTCATTTCACTACCATATTTATTTACATTATATTTGTTCTTGCCTTTATTATGAGTAGCTAAACTTTTAGTTGGCTAATCCAAGAGGAATTTTCCTCTTGGATAGGTGAAGTCGACTCTCTCTCATTCTTCCTCATAGTGTAAAGTGTTTGGTTTGACTAGGTTGAGTGCAGACGTGGTTGTAGGCTCTTCATACACCGTAGACTTGTCATGGGATATACGTTTGTCCAATACAACCACATTAGTCCCTCACTTCCTATGAATTAATCAAACACCGAGACACCATTGGTTAAATGAATTGAGTTGAATTGAAATTCCCATTGGAATAACCTCTATAGATTAGCCAACCTTGTTTTCTTGCTTTTTTCTCAAAACACAACTCACCAAAACCCAATTCACAAGACTATCCAATTTTTATTTCTTTATAAAACACCCTCCAAAGCATTTGACATTTCCTTCCTTGAGGAGATGACCTTGGAATACCCATTACAAGTAAAATACGACATTGCAAGTCTCTTTACTCTTGGGGAGCACTTCTGCATACACACGTTTTGTTCACACATATTATTTTTTCCATTTCTTAGATTTGAACCCAAAGGAGAGTGTGTTTGGTTTATTCTGTTGTTCCTAATTTTCAACCATGATTCTGGTTGTGTGTATGTGGCTTATATGGTTAGGTAAGTGTCACTCTCCCTCGGATATCATGCAAGAAATGGAAAAATGAGTGTGTGAATGAAATGTGTGTGTGTGTTCAAAAGTGCTCTCCAAGCGTAGAGAGACTTTCGAGTGTCGTGTTTTACTTGGAATTGGTGTTCCAAGGTCATCTCTTCAGGGAAAGAAGGTGAATTGTGTTGAAAGTGATTTTGTGAAAATAGAAAAGTGTAAAAATCTTTTGAATATGTGTTTGATGAGTTGTGCTCTTGATGAAATGAAATGGAAACAAGTGTTAGCTAATCCGAAGAGGTCATTCCAATGGGAATGTCAAATTAACTCAAAACATTCTTCCAATGGTGCACAGGTGTTTGATTGATTCGTAGGAAGCGAGGGACTAAAATGGAGGTGAGGACTCCAACATAGCCCGTGACAAGTCTATGGTGTATTAAGATCTCACAACCATGTCCGCACTCAACCTAGTCAAACCAAACCATCTTTCACTATGAGGAGGAATGAAAAAGAGTTGATGTAGCATACCCAAAAGGAATTCTCCCTTGGATTAGGCAACTTAAAGCTTAGCTACTTATGTTAAATGCAAATACATACAATGTGTAAAGAGACATGGTACTGAAATGGAAGTTAAACTTGTATTAAAGTGAAGAGAAATGAAACTACAAAAATAAGTTCATTTAATACCCAACTAAAAAGCTTGAAATCTAAAACTTGAATGTTACAATGGTAGATTGAAAGATACTTGACTAAACTTGCAATACGCTTGAATTAAAAGACATTAAGTGCAATAAATGAAGTTTACAAGAGTCTTACAAAAGATTACAAGTGAAATGGATAAAGGAAATGCAAAAATCTAACTTTTCTCTTTAAAACTGTCTTCCTCCTTTAGCTTCTCTCTCTACAATGCTGAATAATGTGAAGTGTAGCTTGCATATTCGTCTATGGAGGTCTTCTAACATGTGTGATAGGCTTTCCATCCATAGGAGGTTGAGTTGATGGCTTGGACAAGCTAGGACAAGTCTAGCCTACAACTTCCAGGCTCCCCCTTCTCTCTCATCCTCATAAATGCAATGGCCTCCAAAGTCTAAGCTTAGGTGTGGGGAGACATGTATGTGTGTAAGGGATGTCAGTGAACAAGTGGGAGAATCATAGGTGGAACCCCCAAGTGACAGAACTTGAGTTGCAAGCTTCAGATGTTTTTCAGTAAAACCTACCAGTAGGTCGATGGCCAAACCTACCGGTAAGTTATACTCTAGAAGCCAAAACCTTCCGAAAGGCTAAAATCCAGTGTACAAAACCTACTGGTAGTTTTATGAGCAAACCTACTAGTAGGTTTTTACTTAGTTCACTCCTTTCTTGATCTTTTCACCTTCTAAGCTACCCGTTAAGCCTCCCTTTCATCTCCATTGACTTTAAGCTCTACGATTGGGGCTTAACTCACGTTGTTTCCAACTATTTGTCTGCAAACATACCAAAACCTCATCAATTGTAGAAATAATGCAACTCCTCTCATATTTACCACAAAAATAAGTCTAAAAAGGATGCAAATGTGTAAATGATGTGCAATATTTTGCGCTAATCAGAGTGACACTCACCAACTTGTATAAGCCATATATGCACAAACCGGGTTCATGTTTGGAGATTAGGGAAAATTGATCAAGCATTTTTGGCGTTGTTGTCGGGGAAGGCTAAACATCGAATTCGAAGGTAATTTGGGGACAACGGAGGTAAGTCCTGTGATTCTCATCATGGGTCGAGGTGCGTTGCTCCTTTGTACATATTTGTGTATACTCTTTTTTCAATTGTAAGTAGTTTTTTTTTCCATATGGGGACGCGATGATCAAAATAGACTAGTGAGACGTGCCCTAGGACCTAATATGAATACAGACCAAGACCCACCCGAGGATGCTGAAAAATAATTTTAGGGATGTTGTTGCCAATAATCCGAGGGGTGGGGGAATGACAATGCCCGAGTGCCAAACCCTCGAATGCAATTCCCCCTCCGAGAAATGAATGAAATAATCTCCCAATTGATCCTCCAGCGAGGTCCATGAGGGATTATCTCCAACCAACTCATAGCACCACCTTTTCATGCATACTTCTACCCGTGCAAGCGCATGACTTCCTTGTTAAACCAGGCATATTGCAATTACGTCCTCAATTCCACGGAGTGAAATGAGAAAATCCCTACCTACACATTAAGGAGTTTGAGAAAATTGTTGGAACATTTATTATAAATCATGCTATGAAAAACATGATGATGATCACAAAATATTGCATATTTGAAGGCCTTATTTCATACTTTTTAACATAACTTTGCATTTATTTACTTAGAGTTAGTTAAAGTTATGAATAATGTGAAAATTTTGATGTTACAGGTAATTAGAGCATAAATGATGTCTTTTAGAGCTTTGCAACTAAGTGTGAATGAGCGGTGAAGAGATAAACATATTAAATGAGGATTGAAAGGCTTGGAAGGTGAAGAAACCAATAAAAATTCAATTTGGATGAAAACCTTCTGGAAGGTTTAGCCCACTGGTTTTTCCCATTTTTGACATAGTACCTCTGTTTTATCCATTTTTTGACCATGATCCACTTCGAATCTGAAAAAGTACAAAGTATAAAAGTTGTAGATCTGAATGTCCTCTATATTTTGTAAAAAATTTATCTCAATAAAATGGTTGGATCAAAAGTTATTATAATTCTACCAAAACTGGTCCTGAGCAGACACCTTCCGGAAGGTTTTGCCTACTGGAATCGATCTTCTAGAAGATTTTGCCTCGAAGTGCCAGAACTTACTACAACTTATCTCCAAC
>CM042187.1:25531361-25568483 GCA_023539305.1 Ilex asprella
CACCTTGCTTGTGCAAGTATCCAAGCCTCCCAAAAATCATTGAATCTCTGCAACACTAACCCAAGGCAGCTCCATGGACAAAAATAAAGACGTATATACACCAATTCTTGAGCATTTCAAAGGGGTGGCTGCCTAAGCTTATGAGTAGTTTAGAGAGCTCCAAGGAAGAAGATGATGAATAGTGCTAGGAAGATAAAATTTATGTTTTTGCATTTTCTTCACCCATTTCGTTGTAGTAAGTTGTTGTTCTTTTGTAATCTTTATTTCTTGCATTGTAATCTCTTTTAATTTCAATGTAATAAAGTTTAATTCAAATGTTCTTGCACTTTTATTTTTCTGCTGGGTTTTCCTTTTAAGCTTTAGTTATGTTTATGAAATGATTCTTTATAGTCTACTTCCTTTTAGCATCAGTCCAAGTTTTAAATTCCATTTCGATACCATGTCTCTTTTCATATTGGATGTCTTTCCTTTTAGCATGAGTAGCTAGATTTTTAGTTGGTTAATTTAAGGGAGAATTCCTCTTGGGTGTGCAATTTTCAACTCATTTTCATTCCTCCTCTTAGAGTATGATGGTACGGCTTGACTGGATTGGGGTGAGGATAGGATTGTGAGTCTTTGATATCCCATAGGCATTGTCACAGGTTATGCTTGAATCCTCACTACCATCTTGTTCTGAGCTTCCCACTAATCAATCGTACATCTAGACTCTATTGGAGGAAGGTCTTGAGTTAATTTGGCATTCCAATTGGAATGACCTCTTCGGATTAGCCAACGGTTGTTTTCATTTTGTTTTTAGCAAAAACACAAATCACCAACTTCAAACTTCAAAAGATTTTACACTTTTCCTTTTTTTCACCAAAATCACTTTCATATAAATTTCCTTCCTTCCCTAAGGAGACGACATCGGAATACTCATTCTAAGTAAAACACGACATTTAAAAGTCTCTCTGCACTTGGGGAGCACTTTTGTTCATACTAATTTAGTTCTTTTTATTTCCACCATTCCATTGCCCCATTTCCCACATCATTCTAGGGAGAGTGACACTCCTTTCATACATAAGCCATAAATACATTTGAGGGTGATTTGTGGAGATTAGGGAATACTACAATGGAAACCTCCAAGCACATGACACGCATGAAATTATTTGCCTTCTCCCTCAAAGACAAAGCTAAAACTTGGTTGAACTCATTGAAAACCTGCTCGATAAGTTCATGGGCACAAATGTTTTCTGAATTCTTAAATAAATTTTTTTTAGTGCCCAAGACAATTGCTCTTAAGAAACAAATTCAAAAATTTTCAAAAAAATCAAATGAGCAGTTCTATCAATGTTGGGATAGATACAAGGACTTGTTACACTGCATTCCACATCATGGATTCAAATCATGAAAATTGGTGAGTTTCTTCTATAAAGGAATTACACCGGGCCATTAACAATTCATCGATATGATGTGCAATAGAGAGCTTCTAAGTAAGGATCCCGATGAGGCTCTTGAGTACTTTAACATATTGGCAAAAAATGCCCAATCTTGGGATATCATGAATCCCACTATTGTGTCAAGGTCCTCTCTAGGTAGTCAACCGCGTGGAGGGGGGTGTATAACTTGCGTGACTAAGAAGACTTGCTTGCTAGAATAAGGAAATTGTCTCGCTAGGTGGAGATTCTAGAGGTGAATAGGAGGCATGATGTGACTAACATCACAAAGGCCGAGCAGTTTTGCTCCATGTGAGAGTGTTGAGCATTATATTTCGGAGTGCCCAAATATTTCGACACTCAAAGAGGTATATCAGAAGCAAGTGAAAGCTTTCAACCAAAGTAGGCAATCATTCTCTCCACACTCCAACACATAAATCCAAGATGGAGCAACCACCAGAACTTTAGTTGGAAGAATGACAACCCTATTCCTCATGGGTCTAACTCATTGTCACCTCCCATTCCACCCAAGCAAAACCAATCATATTATGGTCATGGTCCCTCATCTAGCTCCCAATATCCACAGACCAATCCATAAGGGTTTTCACAAAATCCACCTCAACAAGGACCACCCAACCCACCCACCTACCAACCTCCTCACAAGAGAAATTTGGAGGATGACGTGCATCAATTCATTCAAAGCCAAACCAAAATCAACAATCAAACCGCCACCACTTTTAGTGGCGTCCGAACTTAAATCACTAAGTAGATCAATGTTATAGGGTTGTCCCAACAAGAGAAAGGGAAATTCCACGCTCAACCCCAAGAAAACCTAAGGGGTCAACATGTGATTGAATTGTCCGAGGCTACCAAGGAGAGTTGTGAGCAATTCAAGGCGATCACCACCCTTAGGAGTGGCAAGAAAATGGATAAAATTATTTTTCCTAAAGTCTCACCCAAAGTTACATTGGAAAATAAAAAAGAGACTAAGGGTAGCTTCAAGGAGGGTGAAACACTTGAAATGCAAAAAATTGTTGACTTGAATGTGCATGATTGTCCTATCCCAGCCCTTTTTCCCCAACGTTTGAAGTCACCAACTAAAGTTGCTAACTATTATGATATTATTGAAATGTCTAAGCAGGTGAAGATAAACATTCCTATCATTGATGTTATCAAGCAAATACCTTCATGTACAAAGATATTGAAAGATTTGTGCACCGTGAAGAGGAAGTTGAATGTGCACAAGAAGGCATTCCTCGCCGAACAAGTGAGTTCCATTTTGAGGACTAACACTAATTTGACCTGAATAGTGTCGTACACTAAAGTATAAATGGTCAAACTGTAATATAATTTTCGGTTTAAGTCTGAGGTCGAACCCACAGGGAACTAAATATTGGAATTCAAAACAGAAACGGTGAAATTGTTACAGATACACAATATAAGGAAATAGGTTGTGGTGTGAGCTTAGAACAATTAAAATAAACATTTAATTAAACTATGGAAATGCAAATTGAAAGAGTACCCATCAGTGCAAGGATTCCACATGCATTATATCATTTCAGTTATTGGAAATGCCACCTTACAACATATTAACTCCCATTTTAATGGAAAGTTAATCGTTGGGTCTGATGTATATTGAACCATAACGCAACAACTGATTAGGTTAGTCGATAGGTTTATGTACCATGCATTAGTTAAATAACCCTAGTAAACCAGAAGACAAACCATTCAAGAGGAATACTACAATTATTCAACCAGCAGGTTAATGATTCATTGATGATGAGATTTTGGTTTATGCATTGAATCAAAAGCATTGGCTATGTCGAGACTTAACCCGTCTATAACCAATCTATCGATTGTTATATAAAGCCCAATCATGTACATTATTATATTATGCATGAAGTACATAATTAATATAGATAGTATGGTATATAGCATTAGGTATCGCTCGGTGTTCGTAAACATGAGCATATTATAAATGTTACCATGTATCACTTAAGGGAGGTATATAACATTAAAACATAGATAGACCATCGATATTTCCATAACTTAAACAATATCGTACATGTGTTCACCCTTCACTGAAGGGTGTAAAAGGACTACTCACCCCCCATTACTATAGATGAGCTGGAGGTGCAATATAGTTCCAATACAAACAAAACAAAATACAAAACAATCCTTCCCCGAGGAATAGTTGAAACACTACCACTCTTAGTACCAGTTAGGGCACAGAAGTAGGAGAGGTTCAACCCTCCAAGTAAAAAGGAATAAACAGAAATGTAGAAGTAAAAGAAAAGCTAGCTGGAAATTGTTCGACAGGGCTTTGCTTTACTATTTCTCCTTTTCTCTCACTTTTTATTGACTCTCTCTAACAAAGCTTTGCACTTCCTTCTGCCAAATGTTTGAAACTGAAGCTAAGCTGGCCTATTGATAGTCGTTGGAGGGGCCCTTAAGGCGGTTTAGGCATGGCTGACCAATTAGGGACCTCTTGCTGTATCATAGGACCAATAGGAGGAAGGTAAAAGGTTAATGCGGTTTGCTTACCATCTAGATGCCATCATCACCGTCTGGACGGTGAAGATTCTCTGGTTTTTGCTCCTTGGTTACTTGGTGTATTGCTTTGTAAATGCATTTGCCTCCCCTGCTAATTTAACTTGTACAATGCTCTCCTATGCGTATCTTTAAGTGATTTTAGGCTATCTTTGAATGCTTTGAGTCTTAGCCTTTTTCTTGTGAAAATATTATACCTAGTACTGTGATTGAGCCAAATTGAAATTCATTTCCATGCCACACAATTGACCAAGCCAATGAAAATGAAAAATATCTACCTTACCTTGGTTGTTCCTTGAAGCTAAATATGAGTGATTGGAAAAGTAAAGGAAGTATGGTGTAGAAAATCAAACAAAAAGGGATGAATGATGTTAAAACTCAAAGAGTTCAATGAAAAAAAAGGAAAATGTTAGAGGAAAGAAAGAAAAGAAACAAAAAATGTGGTGATGGTGTGAGAATGAAAATCCCATGAAAAGGGAAGTATTTTTGAAATAAAAGTCTCTCACTCAAAACAATCCCCGTTGTTACCCTATATTTGTCATTCCATTTACCTATATATTACCCCCAAGGCCCCATTATAACCCTTAAAGTCCTAAGTGATCTAGAGAAACATGGAAAGTGCATAATGTTAACTGAAATGATGAGTTAGTCTTACTACCCAATGGCCTAGCATTTTGTTCATGAGACTATGTCAAGGGCGCTTCATTTTTTATATATGAACTTCATTTTCAGATTACATGTGAGCACACTTTGTTTTGAACACAAGATTCTATCTCACATGTACACATGGAGTGCATACCAGAACAGCTTGAGTGTATTTCATTGCTTAAAAGTGACCCTTGGTGAGTTTTGCGTTGAAACTGAATTTGGATAACTATACGAATGTGAATTCTGTTGCGTAAATGCTCAAATTATATGTTTAAATTCACACAGAAACGAGTTGAAAATTAACTTGTATGTGCATACTTTAGACTGGTGTTAGAGACCATGGTTTTGCTCATATATGCTTAGTTCGGTCATCTGAGAAATGTGTTAGATAATCCATGCTTGCAAGAATGAAGGAATAACACTCAAGTTTTTTATATTTAACATGAATGAAGGTATTCATTTTGATAGTTAAGAATAGAAATCCATTCCCTACATGTTGAATGCATCAAAGGTTTAAATCACTGTGCAATTTCAATAATAATTTGGGCATGATGGTTAGAATTATGGTTTATAAGTGGAGTACATTTTTGGGATGAAGTAGAGGTCATGAGAAGTGTGGTAAAGTGTCTAGGGTGGTCCTGAGTCAAAATTGTATTATGATTTTTACTTTTTAATTGTTTGGATGAATGGTTATCTAAATGGATTGAGTGTGCATTATATTGTTTGTCTTGTGTTGGAAATAACTTTTTACTAAGGGACTAGCAACACCTAAGTTGGGGGGTGTGATTAGCACAAAACTTTGTATATTTCTATGTGCTAATCATCTTATTTTAATTACTTTTGGAAGTTAAATGATGGTAGTTGCATGAATTGTGCCTTTATCAATGATTTTTTATATTTGTAGATAAAAAGGGCTAAACGAGGCCTCTTAAGGCCTTCCCAAATGTATTGAGATGATTAGGGATGAAAGAATGGCTAGAGGAAAGCTCAGGAGTTGAAAAATCAGAAAAGCAGAATGAAGCAGCAAAAACAATACTGGTATGCAGTACCAGTACGGTACAGTACCGGTACTCCAAGGCTACTGGAGTTCGAAGTACTGGAACATAGTATCGGTACGCAGTACCGATACGGTCTGCTGAATCTTCCCCAAATCTCTGCATCTCAAACTCTGCAGCCTTGAGGGTCCCCTCCCATACTCCTCTAACACATCCAGCACACAGAATATCCCTTCATGTACCTTCTCTTGGACTTTTGGATTATAGATCTTAAATGAGGAGAAAAGAGAAACAAGCTGTTGGTGTGGAGAAAAGGCATGCACAGCCTGCACCAAGCCACCTCAATTTATGCTCTTATGTTGGGAATCACATCAAGGTGCTACAGGAGACTCCATGCATATTTTTGGAAAGAGAGCTCTCCATGGTACAACATTCTACACATTAGAGGAGAAAATACAGAGAAAAGGAGGTAGAAGATGATGAATAGTATTTTAGTGAGAGAAATTTGAGATTTTTTACATTTCTTGCAATACATTGCCTTATAATTGTGAGATCCTAGTATCCCACATCGGTTAGGGAGAGGAAAGTTGTTGGGTTTATAAGTAAGCCCTTACCTTACATAACATAAGGCCTTTTTCCAGGGGTATTGGAAGGAACAAAACTGTGAGGGCCAGTGAGTCCAAAGCGGACAATATTATGTCATGTGAAAGGTGGGGTGTTACAAAATGGTATCAGAGCCGACTCTCGCCTAGACCGAGTGTAGGGTCCTGTCGTGCTCGCGTGTAGTGGACGGACAAGTAGCTGGCAGGCTACTGCACGGGGACGTGCAGCCCTAAAGGGGTGGATTGTGAGATCCTGGTATCTCACATCGGTTAGGGAGAGAAAATTTGTTGGGTCTATAAGTAAGCCCCTCGCGTTACATGACATAAGGCCTTTTCCCAGGGGTATTGGAAGAAACAAACCCGTGAGGGCCAGTGAGCCCAAAGCGGACAATATTATGTCATGTGAAGAGTGAGGTGTTACAGTAATCTCTGGTATGAATCTTTAGAACTTCATTCAATGTCATGAATGTTATTTTCCTTCAAGTTCAATACAAGTTTAAGGCTCCCTTTAAACTTTTACCATTAATGCACCAAAGTTCTTCATTTTCTTAGATATAAAATGGGTTTTCATTTCTTTCTCTTGGCGTTTATGATTTCTTGTATTTAGTTACTCTAGAACTTCATATCTTTGAATGCCCTCTCATTACATAGTTAATTTCATTGCAAGCATGAGTAGCCAAATCTTCTAATTGGTAAAACCAAGGGGAATCTCCATTTGGGTATATCATTTCAACTCATTTTCCTCCCTCCTTTCAAAGTTCAATAGTTCAGTTTGACTAGGTTGAAGATGGATAAGTTGGTTGAGGATGGATAAGTTGGTGAGTCTTTGACATTCCGTAGGCCGAGTCACGGTTTATGCTTAGATACTCACCCTCTTATCCCTAGCTTCCCACAAATCAATCGTTCATTCATGCTCTATTGGAAGAGGAATTCGAGTTGAGATGGTATCACTATTGGAGTGACCTCTTGGATTTGTCAACATTTGTTACTCATTTCATTTTCACCAACACAAACTTCACCAAACAACTTTCAAGAACATAGATTTTACACTTTCTTTTATTCAAAATTACCTTCCCCTCGGTTTACTTCCTTCCCCATGGAAACAACCTTGGAATACCATGGGGTTTAGCTAGCATAGCTTCCCGAGAGTGGTAGATGCTTGAGACTGTGGGACAGTTTCAACTACATTGTTAGGATTAGGCTCAGGATAATATGGGCAATTAGATTGCCACTCCATCTCTTCTTAGTCGAGTGATTGAGGTTCAACGACAAGATTCCAAGGTAGTGTCCATTGGGACAAGGTCCAATCTCAGGTAATGAGAGTTAGTCTATCCATTTTGATGGTAGTCTATGGTATAGAGGCAGATTTCTTGTTCCTTATTCCACTAATTTAAGGGAGGAGATACTTTGAGAGTTTCATTGCTCTCATTTTGAGATGCATCCCGACGTCACAAAGATGTTTCATGATCTTCACTGCCAGTATTATTGGAGTGCGATGAAAAAGCACTTTGGAGATTTTGTGATTCGATGCTTATTATCATGTCAACAAGTCAAGGCTAAGTACCAGAGACCTGTATGGTTGCTTCAGCTTTCAGAGGTAGCTGAGTGGAGATGGGAGCATATCACAATGGATTTTGTTACCCACTTGCCACGATCTACACAGGGACATGAAGCGAAGTTATGTAGACTATATATTCGGGAGATTTTCCAATTGCATGGGGTACCCATTTCCATTGTATCAAATAAAGAGAGCTTTTAGTGAGCCATGGGCACGAAGTTGATGTCGAGCACAACTTTTCATCCACAAAATGATGGTCAGTGGAAGAGGACGGTATAGATTCTTGAGAACATGCTTCATGCATACATCCTAGATTTTAAGGGCAGTTGGGAAGATCACTTGCCCTTAGTGGAATTTGCTTATAGCAACAGTTATCAAGCAAACATACAGATGGCGCCCTATGAAGCCTTGTACGAGAAACTGTGTCATTCTCCAATTTGTTGGAAATAGGTGAGAGAGTGACCTTGCATGGGTCAAAACTTGATTACGAACACTAATGAGAAGTTGGTCGGTAAATAAGAGCATCTTTTTACAGCTAAAAGCTGACAAAAGAGTTATGTCGATCAATGGTGGAGACCTTTAGAGTTTAAGGTGGGTGATCATGTCTTCTTGAAGGTTATTCCAAAGAGATGATGGTCCAATTTGGAAAGCGAGGCAAGTTGTAAAACCGGGGTAAAAAAAATGAACTTTTATGAATAAAGGGTAAAACGGTAATTTATCACTACGATGCGGGTTACAAACCTGAGTTTTTTTAGAACTCGGATGATGAAACAAAACTCACCGTTGGATACGTCTCGCGTAATCTAGTTACCATTTTAAATTTCATTGAATTTCAAGATAGTCAAGTTTTTCGCGTTTTACGAGGTAGTCTGACCCCGGGAGACCCAAATACGAAATTTTTAGGAAACTTATGATATTTTAAAAATAAATGAACTCAAGACAAAGTAAAAATATTTTGAACTTGAACCGGAGCAAAATTTAATCGTTTCGAGATGAAAATGGACCCAGAATTAAATAGGACACGTGGCCAATTGTGGGCCAAGCATTCTAAAAAATATAAATAGGGAGAAAAATCAGATTCTTTCCCCATTGTTCAGCCAATACACAACCAATTGAGAGGAGACGGAAGCTCAAGGTTTTCTCCAACTTCTATCTACGATCTACGGAGCTAGAGAGCTTGAATCCACTCGGGCCAAGAACTAAAGTTGGTCTCCTCGACGAGGGCTATGCGTCTACACAAAAAACAAAGGTTTTCACTGAATGTGAGAAAATCAAAATTCTTGGAAGAGCTTGGGATTGAGTTGGGTTGGTTCCTTGGAGATTCTACAACTTATTTCACGTTTCAAGGGGTAGGAGATTCTCCTACTTAGGTCTATTCACAACCTTGAATGTTTTATTGAAATGGGTAGGTTAATATAGATATATATGACTTGCTTATAGAAGTGATTTTGGTGAAATGGGTATTGAAATTAGGTAGAATGTATTCTATCTTAAAATGGGTATGAAGAAATTGCTTAATGTAATTTCTTGAATTATGTGAATTGTGGGCATGTTATGTGTTTACATAATGTCTTGATTTGGAAGTGTGTTATTGCTTAATATGAGATAACATGCTTGGACTTAAGTTTTGGATAAAATATTGATAAATGCATACTGGTTTATTGACATTGTGTGACATGAGAATTGTATGCTCTTGATGTAATTTGTCATGGATTATGTGAATTGGGTTTGGAATAGTTCATATGGCACACATAACATATCGAACATCATATTGTAGTCACAATGAGATATTACATTGCAAGTACACAGAAACATCGCGATCGAGTGGGTGTGAGTGCATGGTATAGTCAACACCACACTTGGTGGATGACAAGCGGGCTCGAGTGAGCTAGGTCGATGACTTGGCCGAGTTGCATGGTTTGCATGGTGTTAAGGATTGGGGTTAGCAAGAAGGGCTAGAAGATCCCTCGGGTGTAAGGCCCGATGATTTAGATACGCACTTTCATTGGTATTAGTCCATAAAGTATGTCAGTGTGCGCGGGACCGTTAGTGGAAGTCCATAAATCCCGTGTCGGTTGGGTGCCGTTGGTGTAAGTCCATAAATACCCTCCCCATACTAGACCCCGGATTGATAATGTCATTTGATGTGTAACATAAATAACAGAATTATACACATGGGAAATTGCATGTGCTGGAAAGTCGAGAAGGGCTCGTGATCATGGATGACGGGCGAATGCACATTAGCAATTGCATGTGTCGAAGAGCCGGGGAAGGCTCGAGTTGGCTTGTGAGAGTGAGTCTCATCTCATTCCATAGCATTGCATGATAAATTTCCAACATCGATGGAATATCTATGCTTGGATTGTATGAATGGTGAATTTGTTGTATATGAGCATTTCGTGTGAATTTGGGTTGAGGAGTTGCCTATTTAGGAAGTACTCTATTGAGCGTGGCTCACCCTTTATGAGAAATATTTAAAGTACGGGGTCTACACTGACGGAAGGCCCTCACTTTGAACCTCATGGATGAAGAAGCCGGAATGTGACTTATTTTGAGGAAATTGTAAAACATTTTGATTTAAAATAATTTTTTTTTACATGTAAATATTGAAATCGTATGTGAACAAGTGTAATAGGACTTGTATGAAATCTGGTATAATGTAGAAAACATCATTATACATGTTTGGGATGAAATTGACAAGTTTTTGAATGGATTGGAAATGGAAAAATAGGCGAAACAGACAGTTATTGGCAGAGCGTATCGGTACGCTGCTGTCCAGAAGTTCGCTGTACCGGTACGCTACTATCCAGAAAGTTCGTCATACCGGTACGCTGTTGTCTAGAGAGTTCACCGTACCCGTACGCGTACTGGTACGGTTTCCCAGATTTTTTTTGAAATCTCCAAGTCTTCTTGCTATGCTTTTGGACTTTGAGTTCTTGGGTTCCAATGACACAAATAGACTTAAATTGCTATATATTGGGATACCTTGGACCCCAGTTGGATGAGGTGAATATAGAATTACGGATTTCATTGTGGCAAATAATTACTACTATGGAGAATGTTAGTAACATTGTGTCGGGCTAAGCGACATCCATGGGTATTTCTGTGAGTTGACGAGTTGTCAACGGTCGATAAGTAGGGATGTCAATGGACCGAAGTGGGGGCGGGGAGCATAGTCTCCATCCCCATACCCTCTTAAAAAATCTTCGTCCATCCCCGGTCCACCCCCGCTAACGGGTATAATTTTTATCCCCATCCCCGTCCGCGGGTAAATTTATAATCCTCATCCTCTCTTCCCCCGTACCCGCCTAAGCCTAAGCCTTTTTTTTTAAAAAAAAAAAGAGAAATTTTTATTTCATGAAATCCAAAAATTACAAGAAACAAAAATTGAAACTGTTTAAGTAAAATAGTAACAGTTTAACAACCAAAACAGCCACTACCCAGACACCAAAGACATAACCATTATCAAAGTTGGCTTTTAATCTTTCAAGATGATCAAAACAATTTATCCTCCAAACACAAACTGAAACTAATCTCAAAAACCAACAACATAGCACCATCCCAACTTAATTTGCAAAAAATCAGACAAAAGCAGTCAGGTCAGACCAACTGCCCAGTCTTCAACCAAACAAATGTCCAAAATAACACAAATAACAAATGTCCAAAATACTACTTAAATTTGATATAATTCAACATTACACAACATAACACAAATAACATAATAGGTGGTGGAATCATCGGTGGTAGAATCTACTTCTTCGATCATCACTTAACACCATCGGTGGTGGTAGAATCTACTTCTTCAACATCATTTTCCTATATCATTAAAAGAAAAAAAAATTAGATTCTTCCAAAGAGAAATTTTTAACTAAAACGATATACCTCATCATCAATATCAAGATCCTCCAATAATGTGTAGCTCTTCATGCCCGTCGAAGTAGATGAACCTAACAAAAAAAAAATGCAGTAGTCATACTTTACCCAAAAAAAAAAATGATACACATACAAATAATATTTCATTACCTCGCCCTTCAGCACATAACCAACTTTGAGAGCACATTAAAGCCTCTACTGTAGTTGGAAGAAGTCTATTGCGATGTGGACTAATCACCCTCCCACTTGTGCTAAAAGCAGATTCCGAGACAACGGTAGAAACAGGAATAGCAAAAAGATCTTTAGCAATCATTTGGAGCAGGGGATACTTGGGACCACTTGTCTTCCAAAAAGACAGTACATCAAAATCTGAAGTTCTTGGCATCATACCATCTTCTAAGTAACAATCCAACTCAGACCTCCCACGTGCTTTTGTTATGTCTCTTGTTTGTATAAACTTATCAAAATCAGAGAGATCATCAATTAATGGAGAATTGGAAGCAATATCTGATTGAAGAGGGGGAGGGGAAGGTTGTCGTTCATAATGACTTCCTTGCCTCTCTTCATATTCACCAACCAACTCCAAGCAAAGCTCCTTAATCCTCGTCACTTCATTTAAAGCTTCCACACCTCCATACATTTTCTCATAGTAATACTCCAAAATTCCCAACTTATACCGTGGATCTAAAACAGTGGCAATTCACATAACACCATGAATCACACTCCAATATTTGTTAAACTTTTCCAACATATTCAAGGCCATATTTTTTATCACGTCTTTGGGACTTTGAAGCCACTTAGATATTTCTACTCTTATCCCACAAATAGTTGGAAAGTAAACATTGGCAGTAGGATATTTTGTACCTGAAAACAATTTGGTTGCAGTATGAAACAATTCCAATTTTTCACAAATCTCTCTTGCCACCTCCCAATCATCTTCAGTCGGACAAAGCTTGTAATGAGAATCTCGATATTTCAAGCGAGCAAACACATCTCTATAAATCAAACTAGTTTGAAACATGAGAAAAGTAGAGTTCCATCGAGTCTTAACATCAAGAGCAAGTTTCTTGTTACTTGGAATATGTATCTGATTAGCTGCCTCTTCAAATTTTTGCACTCTCTTGGGAGATGCTGTCCAATAAGCAACACTATCACGAATTCTTTCAATACCATCTCCAATCACATTCAACCCATCTTGGACAATTAAGTTGAGAATATGTGCACAACAACGCAAATGAAACAACCGACCATGCAATATTAATGAACCAAATGGAAGCTTATCGATCAAAATAGCCACAATTGCATCATTAGTGGTACAATTATCCACGGTCAAAGTTATCAACTTTCTATCAAGGTTCCAATCGAAAAAGCAATCCATCAAACACTCCACAAGCACTTCCTTGGTATGTGGATAAGGCACATATAAAAATCTAAAGATAATAAATAACACATGTTAATGGAAGATCATTAGTTCCTTATAATAAATAACACATGCTAATGAAAGATCGTTAGTACCTTATAATTCGACTTTGCAATGTCCAAGAATTGTTAATAAAGTGTGTGGTGATTGCCATGTATCCCTTTCTTTGATTGTTTGAGGACCACATATCCGTAGTGATAGCAACTCTACTTTTTGTTTTTTCCAACAACTTCATTGTCTTTTCCTTTTCGATTTTATAAATTTGAAGGATATCATTTCTAAGAGTGTTGCGGGATACCATTTTGAACATTGGTTGAAGAGTGTGACAATATTTTTGAAACCCATGATGCTCAACCATACTAAGAGGATATTCATGCAATATAATCATATTGGCAAGATCCCTCCTCCCCTCCTCTTGAACAAATCGCCAATTCTCTATTGTTTTCTCGGTATCCTTCTTTGATTGGTTTGATACCAATAAACATTGCTTCAAATTTTTATATTTCTTCCTCGGACAACTTTTAAGATGGTCATGCAAGTGGCTAGTTCTATTCTTAGCACCACCAACAAGCATTTTCTTACAATCATTACACTCGACCTTTATCTTCCCATCAATTGTTTTCCTCTTGAAATGATTCCACACAATTGATCTATGCCTATCTGTTTCACCAAGAGTCATTGGAGTTGAGTTGGTAGATTGATTTTCATCAATAGAGATGGGAAGTTGGTTGCTTTCACCCGGTGTTGCGGAAGTGTTAGGAGTTGACATATTATTTCTCATTGCTTCTCCTTCCATTGTTTGTACTCAACTACATGTAAAAATCAACTAAGTAGAAACCAAAATATAATAAAACAAATAAGGGTAAGCTAAAAGGGCAAAGAAAAAAAGACAATCAAGTAGATTGATTAAGCTTCCAAGATCATTTTGGAAATTAAGTAAGAGGTAAGGTATATTATTGACTCCAAACGAAAGCAAGTTTACAAGGATATACTTCAAGCTTTACAATATCATATTTCAAACAAAAAAAATCTATACTGGAAAGGACCAAACAAAAACCAACAAATAATCGAACAGGATGGCATAATTCACTATTAACTAAGAAGGATAGTCAAGAAACCGTATTATTCATATGAATCGAACTTGATTGATAATTACATTTATAATCTACATTTAATAATACATTTTAGTCCAATAACTATAGAAGGTTTATATGTTATTTGTAATCTATATGGAAGTTACGTGCAAATAGAATAAAACATGAATGTAAGTGCATTACATATAAATACGGTTTCTTGACTAATATATACAATTAATTATTGACTTAAATTTATATATAAATTATTATTATTTTTATGAAATGGTGTTTTTAAAATACGACTTTACACAAGCGTATTACAAAAAAAGATGTTGAAAGTTTGTTTTCGAAATATATTTAAAACCAAAAGTAGTATTTCAACTTTTACCCAACAGCATTAAAGAGGCAACTGTTATTTGAAGGAATGACCCTCTAGACAATTGCACCTTCCATGTTATAAGTAAAAATGCACCTGAAAACATCAAAATTGTAGAAATTGCTTTAAGATTCGATTACAAATTTGACTGGGAGTTCATAATCCTTATGAATGCTTTAGACTCATAAAAAAAGGACCAAAATCATTGAATTAAAACATTCATAAATAAATTACTGGATAAATCCCATCACTTAATACATAACAGAGGAAAGAATAAGGAAATGAAAATGCTGATAGACAACAAAAAAAAAAGCAAATAAATAATACACAATAAGAAGATGGAAAACACCAGACCTCAAGTGTCAAAAGTAAAAAAAGATATGGAGAGACTCAAACCTCAACAAGAAGCTAACTTTACAGACCAAAAGGTACACTACATCCAAGTATATGTCTCAGGACATGGATCCACCAAGATAAGCTTCTGAAGATAAAACGGAGCAAAAATTGATAGGGCATCCAATAACTTAACTTTGCATTCAAAGCAATAGCAGAATATTTTATCAACATTGTATGTAAATTTCTTAAAAAAAATTCATCAAAACGGTAACAGAACTTGAGAGAGAGAGACGAACCATCGCTTACAGTCGGAGAGCAGTCGAAACTTGGAAAGGAGCAAGGCTGATCTGGGAGCAAATGGAGTGGGAGTTTCGGCTGAAGGTGATTCGGTGAAGGCTGATCGGTGATTCGGTGAAGGTGATTCGGCTGAAGGTGATTCGCTAAGAGAGAGAGGAAGAGGTCTTAGAGGTGGGCGGCTGAAGTAAAGTAAATTAGGGCTAAAACTAAAAGAGTATTTATGTATGTATGTATATATATATATTTATTAATTAATTTATTCAACGGGTAACGGGGACGGGGTGGGACGGGGCGGGTGTAAGGGTTAGTCCATCCCCGCCTCCATCCCCGCACGGGTTTATACGGGTATCCCCGTATACGTCCACCGTCCAATACGTATAGTCCATCCCCGGTCCAAACGAAGCGGGTTTGGACGAATACCCGTTTTTTCCTGGTCCACTGCCATCTCTATCGATAAGGGACCCCTGGATTTTTGGGGTGTCAGCTTGGTATCAGAGCCTAGTTATATGAGTTACCTAGGGCTTGATGGGCATTGGGTTTAGACCATTGCATTCCATGTGCAATTCATGCTATGTGCGTTACTTGCTACATGATTTTGTGCTATGTTTTTTGTGAGTTATATGCATGGTGCGGTGTATATGAAAATAGGAACACTAGGTTTAGAAAACAAAATCTTATGTTCGAAAAAAGGGATGAACATGATAGTTCAGAATGTGAATGTCTACTAGTGGGCGACATACGCTCTACTAGTGAGACAATGAGAAAATTCTAAAAAAATTTAAATGTTGATTCCCATTTGGGGATACAATGTGAGACTCGTTTGCTATCTGACTTATGTAGATAGCAAACAGAGGAAGGGGAAGCCGAGAAGGTGGGCGGAACAATAATCAGCCACCACCAGCCTTTGACCAACAGGCATTTAACGAAACTATGAGCATGATGACGGCTACGGTTGCACAAGCTAGCGCCAGTGAAAATCAAGGAGGCACTAGTAACCTCCAACATTTTAAAGCACACAAACCTCCAGTTTTTAAGGGAGGGGCGGATCCGATGGTGGCCGGCCATTGGTTCCGACAAGTAAATAAGATCTTAAGGGCAATGGAGATCACCTCAGACGCCACTAAGATAACACTAGCTGCATTCCAGCTAGAAGGAGAAGCCCAAGTATGGTGAGATTGGGTAATGGCTTCCAAGAACTTGCAGACCATGACATGGGGAGAGTTCCAGGAGCTCTTCATGGGTAAGTACTTCCCAACGGCCGCTCGACATGCAAAGGCTCGGGAATTCCTAGAATTGAAACAAGGGACAATCACGGTGATGGAGTATGTGGCCAAGTTCACTGAACTAGCCCATTTTTCCAATGATTACGTGGCCACTGACATGACCAAAGAAAGAAAGTTTGAGGATGGTTTGAAATTATCCATCCGAGGAAAGATTGTGGACCTCCGCCTGCAAGACTTGGATACAATGGTCGAAACAGCTATGGCTATTGAGAGAGAGGTTGAAGACACATAGAACACCCGGGAGGCTGGTGCTAAGGATAAGAAGAAGAAGGGTCTATCATCTTCTTCTAATTCGGGGAAGAAGCAAAGGACTTCTACTCCATAGGGACAGGGTCATGGCCATCAAGGCCAAGGCCAATGTCGATCCTCCCAAGGTGGGGGAAGCTTCAGGACTACCTACCAGGCAGGCTAGAAGACTTATTTTTATTGCCACCAGCCGGGTCACATGAAGCGGGATTGTTCTTAGAGGCAAGGATCCCAAAGTTATGAGACATCTTAGTCTCAATCCTCGGTGGGGCAGCCACAAACACATTACATTCCTCCCTACCCCATCATGGGCCAGGGAAGTCAGTACCAGTTCCAGGGCACTAATCCAGCCCCTACCACTTTTCGAGCGGGGACTCCGCAATCAGGCCAGATGGGCCAAGGCATGGGTCGAGGCCGAGGGTAGGGAGTGCAGGCCAGAACTTCGGGGACCCAGAGCCGTGACTACGCCATCACACCTCAGATTGAGCCAGTGGATCAGTCAGTCATCCAAGGTACATTTCTACTCTCTCGCTTATGGGCTAGGGTGCTATTTGACTCTAGAGCATCACATTCATTCATATCTGCATCATGTGTTAGAGACTTCGGCTTAGAGGTGGATACCTTGCAAGAGCCATTATGTGTGAGTTCTCCCCTAGGAGCTTGGGTGAGAGTTGACCGAATATGTCGGGATTGTGAGTTAGAGATCTCGGGGGGTCCTACTCACCGTAGACCTTATGGTCATGGACATGTTAGAGTTTGACGTCATCCTTGGGATGGATTGGTTGGCAGTACATCAGGTCGTTATTGATTGCGATCGAAAGAGGGTCACTGCCTATACGCCGGAAGGTGTTTGTTTCAAGTTTCAAGGGGAAAAGCACGGCATTTTGCTCCCAAGCCGTGTACGACTCTTAGTGGCACGGACAGCTGATGGGTTGGCTTGTGAGCCTTACTCTGGAGAATGAGGTGAGACAGGAGTTGGGCTTACCTCGGGTTGTTTTTGAATATGAGAATATTTTTTCGGATGAGCTACCGGGATTACCTCTTCATAGGGATATAGACTTCTACATTGAATTGCATCTCGGTACTTTTTCCATTTCTATGACCCCTCATAGGATGGCACCAACTGAGTTGCAAGACTCAAGGTCCAATTACAAGAATTATTGGACAAAGATTTTATTAGGCCAAGCACTTCACCATGGGCGCTCCGGTGTTGTTTGCCAAGAAAAAGGATAAGACTCTTCAGCTCTGTATAAACTATCGACAGTTGAAAAGAGTTACCATAAAAAATAGGTACCCTTTGCCGAGGATTGACGATCTGTTTGATCAACTGAGGGGAGCGCGAGTCTACTCTAAGATAGATCTCCACACGGGCTACCATTAATTGAGGATTAGGGAGGCGAACATCCCTAAGACGGCATTCAGAACGTGGTATGAGCATTTCGAGTTCACAGTGATGCCATTTGGATTGATGAATGCTCCGACGGCATTCATGAATCTCATGCATAGGGTGTTCCAACCCTATTTAGATCAGTTCGTCGTGGTGTTTTTTAACGACATCCTGATCTATTACAAGTCTGAGGAGGAGCATGTGGGTCACTTGAGGATTGATCTCCACACCTTGAAGGACCATCAATTGTACGTCAAGTTCAGCAAATGTGAGTTTTGGCTCACGGAGGTGAAATTCTTGGGACACGTGGTGTCGGCTTTGGGTGTATCCGTGGACCCAAAAAAGGTTGAGACAGTGATGAATTGGGAGAGACCGAAGTCGGTCTTCGAGATACGTAATTTCTTAGGATTGGCAGGGTACTATCAGATGTTCATTGAGGACTTCTCTTGACTGGCTGGACCTGTGATGAGATTGACCTAGAAGGAGGTCAAGTTTGAGTGGAATGACTCTTGTGAGAAGGCATTCCAGGAGTTAAAGAGGAGGTTGACTTCAGCTCCTATTTTGATAGTCCTAAAGAGGGGACATATGTATACAGTGTACTGTGTTACCTCTAAAGACGGACTCGATTATGTTTTGATGCAGTCCAGGAGGGTGGTGGCTTATAGCTCTCGACAGTTAAAGAACCACGAGCAGAACTACCCCACTCACGATATGGAGTTGGCGGCCATTGTCTTTGCCTTGAAGGCTTGGCACCATTATTTGTATGGCGAAAAGTTTGAGGTGTTTTCAGACCACAAAAGTCTGAAATATATCTTTACACAACGGGACCTCAACATGAGGCAACGTAGGTGGATGAAGTACTTGGAAGATTACGACTTTACTTTTCATTACCATCCCAGTAAGGCAAATGTGGTGGCGAATGCACTCTGTCGGAAGTCACGGGGAGTCTTGGCTAGTGTGGCTTCCCGGGAGTGGCTTATGCTCGAGATTGTGGGGCAGTTCGGGCTACATTATAGGGGTCAGGCTTAGGGCACTTTGGGGAGCTTGGTTGCGACGCCTTCCTTACTGAGTAGGGTGATTGAGTCCTAAAGTCAGGACACAGAGTTATTATTCATCAGAGACCAAGTACAGGCAGGCACAGGTGACGAGGGCTGGTCGATTCACTCGGATGGTAGTCTTTGGTATCGAAGAAGGGTTGTAGTTCCTCAGTTGACGGATCTGAGAGAGGAGATCCTTAGGGAGTTTCATTGCTCTCGTTTCACAGTTCATCTAGGTGGCACGAAGATGTACCATGATCTTCGTTGCCAGTATTATTGGAGTGGGATGAAGAAGTACGTTGGAGACTTTGTTAGTAGATGTCTCACATGTCAGCAGGTCAAGGTCGAGCACCAGAGACCAGCAGGGTTGCTCCAGCCCTTGAAGGTGACAGAGTGGAAGTAGGAGCATGTCACGATGGACTTTGTGACCCACTTGCCACAGACATCGCAGGGATATGACGCGGTGTGGGTGATAGTGGACCGGCTTACCAAGTCGGCACACTTTTTGGCGCTTTGAATGACATTTAGATTGGAAGAATTCTACAAGCTATATATACAGAAGATAGTCCGACTGCATGGGGTGCCCATATCTATAGTATCGAATTAGAACCCCAGGTTTACGACTCACTTTTGGGAGAGTTTCTAACGAGCCATGGGGACGCAATTGACGATGAGTACAGCCTTTCATCCCCAAACGAACAGTTAGTCAGAGAGGACCATCTAGATCTTAGAGGACATACTGCAGGCATGCGTCCTAGACCTTAAGGGTAGTTGGAAAGAGCATTTACCCGTAGTGGAGTTTACCTATAACAATAGTTATCAGGCGAGCATAAAGATGGCACCCTATGAGGCACTATATAGGAGGTCATACTGTTCTCCGGTTTGTTGGATAGAGGTGGGAGAGAGACCCTCTACAGGTCCTGACTTGATTAAAGACACCTCGGAGAAGGTGAATTTGATACGGAAGCGTCTTCTCACGGCTCAAAGCCAATAGAAGAGCTATACAGACAGACGGTGACGACCTTTGGAGTTTGAGGCAGGGGATCACGTCTTTTTAAAGGTGACGCCTAAGAGGGGAGTGGTCAGATTCGGCAAGCAAGGAAAGTTGTCGCCGAGGTTCATCGGGCCCTTCGAGGTATTCGAGAGGGTGGGCACAGTGGCTTATAAGTTGGCATTGCCGCCAAAATTTCGGGTGTTCACGCAGTATTCCATGTCTCTATGCTTTGGAAGTATACTCCAGATTCAACACATGTGGTGGATTGGGGTGAGTTGATGGTTGATGCGGATGGGACCTTCGAGGAGGGACCGGTGCCTATCATGGATAGTCGGGAGTAAGTTTTGCGAGGTAAGATTGTGAGGCTAGTGAAGGTACTGTGGCAGCACCGAGGAGTGGAGGAGACGACGTGGGAGTGTGAGGACACCATTTGTACCAGTTATCCGTTCTTGTTCGAGGATGGAGGTACAAGTTTACAATTTTAAGTATGGGGTTGCTTGTTGCATATGCATGTGTTTAAGTGTGCATGTGTGAATGAATTTCAGGGACTAAATTCTTTCTAATGGGGAAAGAATGTAAAACTCGGGTAAAAATAAAATTGAACTTTTATGAATAAAGGGTAAAATGGTAATTTATCACTACGATGCGGGTTACAAACCTGAGTTTTTCTAGAACTCGGATGATGAAACGGAACTCACCATTGGATTCGTCTCGCAAAATCTAGTTACCATTTCAAATTTCATCGAATTCCGAGATAGTAAGGTTTTTCGTGTTTTACGAGGCAGTTGGACCCCGGGAGACCCAAATACAAAATTTTTAAGAAACTTATACGATTTTGAAAATAAATGAAGTCAAGACAAAATAAAAATATTTTGAACTTGAACCGGAGCGAAATTTAATCGTTTCGTGATGAAAACGGACTCGGAATTAAATAGGACATGTGGCCAATTGTGGGCCAAGTATTCTAAAAAATATAAATAGGGGGAAAATCAGATTTTTTCTCCATTGTTCAGTCGATAGAGAAGAGAGGGAAGTTCAAGGTTTTCTCCAACTTCTGTCTACGATCTACGGAGCTAGAGAGCTCGAATCCACTCGGGCCAAGAACTAAAGTTGGTCTTCTCGACGAGGGCTACATGTCTACACCAAAAACAAAGGTTTTCACCAAAAGTGAGAAAACCAAAATTCTTGGAAGAGCTTGGGATTGTGTTGGGTTGGTTCCTTGGAGATTGTACAACTTGTTTCACGCTTCAAGAGGTAGGGATTCTCCTACTTAGGTCTATTCACAACCTTGAATGTTATGTTGAAATGGGTAAGTTAATATATATATATATGACTTGCCTATAGAAGTGATTTTGATGAAATGGGTATTGAAATTAGGTAGAATGTATTCTATCTTAAAATGGGTATAAAAAAATTATTTAATGTAATTTCTTGAATTATGTGAATTGTGGGCGTGTTATGTGTTTACATAATGTCTTGATTTGGAAGTGTGTTATTGCTTAAAAAGAGATAACATGCTTGGACTTAAGTTTGGATAAAATGTTGACAATTGCATATTAGTTTATTGACATTGTGAGACATGAGAATTATATGCTCTTGATGTAATTTATCAGGGATTATGTAAATTGGGTTTGGAATAGTTCATGTGGCACACATAGCATATCGAACATCATATTGTAGTCGCAATGAGACATTACATTGCAAGTGCACAAAAACACCGCGATCGAGTGGGTGTGAGTGCGTGGTGCAGTCAACACCACACTTGGTGGATAACAAGTGGGCTCGAGTGAGCTAGGTCGATGACTTGGCCGAGTCGCACGGCTTGCATGGTGTTAAGGGTCGGGATTAGCATGAAGGGCTAGAAGATCCCTCGGGTGTAAGGCCCGGTGATTTAGATACGCACTTCCGTTGGTATTAGTCCATAAAGTGTGTCGGTGTATGCGGGACTGTTGGTGGAAGTCCATAAATCCCGTGTCAATTGGGTGTCGTTGGTGTAAGTTCATAAATACCTACCTCATACAAGACCCCGGATTGATAATGTCATTTGATGTGTAACATAAATGACGAAATTATACACATGAAAAATTGCATGTGTTAGAAAGTCGGGAAGGGCTCGGGATCATGGATGACGGACAAATGTACATTAGCAATTGCATGTGTCGAAAAGCCAGGGAAGACTCGAGTTGGGTTGTGAGAGTGAGTCTCATCTTATTCCATAGCATTGCATGGTAAATTTTTAACATCGATAGAATATCTATGCTTGGATTGTATGAATGGTTAATTTATTGCATATGAGCATTTCGTGTGCATTTGGGTTAGGGAGTTGCCTATTTAGGAAGTACTTTATTGAGCGTGGCTCACCCTTTATGAGAAATATTTCAGGTACGAGGTCTACACCGATAGAAGGCCCTCATTTTGAGCCTCATGGATGAAGAAGCCGGAATGTGGCTTATTTTGAGGAAATTGTAAAACATTTTGATTTAAAATGGTTTTTTTTTTGCATGTAAATGTTGAAATCGTATGTGAACAAGTGTAATAGGACTTGTATGAAATCTGGTATAATGTAGAAAACATCATTATACATGTTTGGGATGAAATTGACAAGTTTTTGAATGGATTGGAAATGAAAAAATAGGTGAAACAGGCAGTTATTGGTAGAGTGTACCAGTACGCTGCTGTCCAGAAAGTTCGTCGTACCGGTACGCGTACCGACACGCGTCTGTCCAGAAAGTTTGCCGTACCAGTACGCGTACCGGTACGCTGCTGTCTAGAAAGTTCGTCGTACCGGTATGCGTACCGGTACGGTGTATTCCAGAGAGTTTACCGTATCGGTACGCGTACCTAGATTTTTTTTTGAAATCTCCAAGTCTTCTTGCTATGCTTTTGGACTTTGAGTTCTTGGGTTCCAATGACACAAATAAACTTAAATTTCTCTATATTAGGGTACCTTGGACCCCGGTTGGATGAGGTGAATATAGAACTATAGATTTCATTGTGGCAAATAATTACTACTATGGAGAATGTTAGTAATGTTGTGTCGGGTTAAGCGACATCTATGGGTATTTTTGCGGGTTGAAGAGTTGTCAATGGTCGATAAGGGACCCCCGGATTTTTGGGGTGTCACACAAGTTGTTGCCGAGATATATTGGGCCTGTTGAGGTACTTGAGAGGATCAGGCCAGTTGTTTATCAGTTGGCGTTACTGCCAAATCTATCTAGTGCTTACAACGTTTCCATATTTCTATGCTCTGGAAGTACACTCCATATTCTACACTCTTGGTGGATTGGGTTGAACTGATGGTTTATGTGGATCGGACCTTTAAGGAGGGACCAGTTCATATTTTAGATAGCCGACATCAGGTTACGTGGCAAGACTGTGAGGCTGGTTAAGGTGTTGTGGCGACACCAAGGTCTTAAGGAGGCTACATAGGAATGCGATAACCCTAAACGAGCTACCTATCCATTTCTATTCGAAGATAGAGGTACAATTAATGTTATTGGCATACAACATGATTACATATGCATTCATCTTATGTGTTGCATGTGTGTGTAATTTTGTAAACGAAATTCTTTTAAGGGGGAAGAATGTAAAATCCAAAAAAAAATAAAATCTTAATTAAATGGGCAATATGGTAATTAAGTCTTTTAAGTGTGGGTTAAAAATCTAAAATTTTAAATAACTCGAATGATGAAACGAACATCACTATTGGATTCGTCTCGTAATATCGAGTTAGCCAGTCAAATTTCATTAAATTCTAAGACAGTCGGAATTCTCATATAAAATGAGGCAAAACGTGTGACAGAGTGACACGCAATATCAACTTGGTTTTATTCGTAGAACCCACAATATAAATGATCTATATATTTTAAGAAACATTATTCAATTGGACAGGCGTCGCATTGTGATTAGCTCTCTAGGATATTCAACCAACAAAAAAGTGACATGTGGTGCATTGTTAGCAAAATATGGGGTGGGTATTTAAAAGGGGAAAAATTAGATTTTTTTTCTCATTTGCCTTGCATTTTCATTGGAGAGAGAAAGAGAGAGAGAGAGAGAAGAGAGTTTCTTTAATATTCTTCTTCTTCCTTCCTTCATAACTCAAGATCCGACCGTTAGAATTCGATCAACCAAGAACTAAATTCATTCTACTCGACAAGGGCAATGTTTCAACACCAACAATGACTATTTTCCATCAATTTTGGAAATCAAGGATGTTGGGGATAAGGCTTTAAAGAGCTTGCTTTGGGCACTCGCTTTGGGTATTCTCGAGGGATTTTTTTTCTTGTTTACACTTCAAAGGAGAGGGTTTTCTCCTATTTAGGATTACTCTCAATTTTATGTATATATATGGTATGGGTAGGGTTATGTAAATTATTTACATAGCTACCATGTAACTAGTGTGACTAGGGGAATGTGTGGGTTAATTGAGCTTGTTATGCCTATTCCTACTTGATTTAGGTGTTGAACATATGGGTTATGTGATATATTTTGGAATGCTATGTGTTTATACTTTATACCTAAAAGGTGTTTGATCAAATTCCAAATTGTGTGCAAGCATGTTATCTGGATTGTTTATGCTATAACATGCTTGATGATGGATATTGGATATAATAATATGCCTCATGATATAAATAACATGCTGATGCTTATGATATGTTGTCACATGCTTACATGATATAGTTAACATTGTGATGGAATAGAATTACAATTACACATTACATTGCATATGCATGGGTTATACTACATTCATGGCCATTAGTATGAGTGTGGGTGTGGGTGTGTGTGCATGGGTCGGGTCAATCACCATATGGTGAGTTGATTGGTGGGCTCGAGAAAATTAGACAAACGTCTAGTTGAGTCGCATAGAATTATTGCATGGATATGTGTTGGGTATAGTAAGAAGGAATAGATTCTCCCTCGAGCGCAAGACCCGGCTACTTGGTTAACACACTTGTCCAGCGGTGTAATTTCAAAAAAGTGTATCGGTGTTCTCGAAATCGGAGGTGTTATGTCTTCGAAGGTCATGTCGATTTGGTAGCCCATTGGTGTGATGTCTAGAAATTACCTACCCAATAATGACACAAGAATTGATAAATGGTCATTGGATGTTTAGCATCAATGGCCGGGACTTGAAATGTCTAGTTCATGTCATGGCATCGTAGCATGTGTCATGCATGGGAACCTGGGAGGAGGTTCAGTGTTGGACATGCATTCATGAAGCATTATTCATGTTTGGCATACACGGTCGCATTCATATATTACTTGAGATATATGCTTATTGTGTTTGGTGCACATTCATATCATATGCATTGAGATTGGAAGGTATTTTCTATAGTAGATATACTACTGGGCTTAGGCTCACCCCATTGTGGAAAATTTTTGTAGGTATCGAACGAGCTTCCGCTGACGACCCTCCTACGGGCCTGCTTTGAAGATAGGGCTGGGTTGTGGCTCTCATTGTGAATTTTGTAGTCCCTTGTGTACATCTATATTTTGGCCTTGTATAAATCTAAGTACAAAACTTGTACTTTGTTAAAGGCTTATAGTGAGACTTTATTTATGGACATTTATTCTTTTAAAGAACGAATGTTGTGGAATGATGGTTGTGGATGAATGGTTAATGTTTAATACTTAGACATAAGGATGTTGGACCTTGAAATGGTCTTATTGGTGTTGAATGCATAGGTTGTGCATTGTGTAGAGTTTTTCATACAAAGGAGAGTCTGCCCAAATTTCGTTTAATTATGGATACTGAAAATTGCGGCGTAACAACGTAGTATCGGATAATACGGTATTCACGGGTATTCCATAGATTGATGAGTGATCAACGAGTTGAGAAATGATCCCCCTGGAGTTTTGGGGCATCACAATAATCTCCTCACCTTTAAGATTACAAATGTCCGTCAATTAATTAATTAACTGATAATTATATTTAATTGAATTTTTTTTATCAATCCCCAACATATTTTCTCCCCCAAAAACATCACATCACTCACTTTTATCACATGTTTAATTATTTAATATTTGATTAATTTGTTGTTTAACATAATTTTTATTTCATTCTTTGTCCATACACGATAGTACATACGTGTTGAAAAAATTTTGTGCCGTTATACATTTTGAGAAAATTGATGCTATTTTTAAGAAAATAATATGTAGAAATTAATTTTAAATAATGTTAAATGAAGAAATAAAAATTTGTTATTTGGTGTAATAAAATCAATTTTTTGAACACTTGAATCTTATGTTTCATAGTGTCTTCAAGCATGGAGTATGACTAGTAGCTATATATGATAAATTAACTTCTTGGAAAGGTTGGAGTATAAAATAGTTAGAGTTTAAATGAATACAATAAAATATTATGTACTTAATGTAGAATGAAAGGGTATGATGGAGTTTATAATGTTGATTAGGGGTAAAATAGAAAAATTAAAAAAAAATATGCTAAAGTACTTTTATTAATAGTATAGATAATGACAAGTCAAGTGTTTTTTTTTTTTTGTCCTCTAATTGATTCTAATTAAATTTTTTTTAAATGACCACCAAACCGTTGAGAATTTTTTTTTTTATACCAAACTAATTGAATGGTTTTCTATCATACACACCCTCTCTCTCTCTTATGTCACTTTCAATTCTGCCACTCGCTCTCTCATTTCTCTTACATTAATTCATTTTCTCTCTCTCTTCTGCACTCTCTCTCATCTTTATTTTTTTTCATATTCTCTCTTCCATTAATTCATGTTTATCTTCTCTCTCATTCTCCTATTTCTTTAATTAATCTCTCTCTCTCTCTGTGTTATGTAGTCAATAAATCAAAATCATCTTGTACTCTCTTATCCATCACATAATTATGAACAAACTTCAAGAAAATAATTATCTCTCTCTTGATTATATCCAAGGCCATGACTTGCTTAAAACTTAATAGAGTTGAATGTTTCTCATCCGCACCTCAATAGTGAAAACTGCTTAGATCTTGACCAGTTCTTCGTGATGATGATCAAGTTGAAATATAAAACTTGAAAATCAAGTGGGTTGGACACGTCACTAAAGAAGAGAAATTTTGATGGACTTGACAGAGACGTAATTCGAAGAGTATATCTTACTCATTCCTCTACCATGTTAGGTTGAAAATTAAACAGTGAAATACTAATTTTACTGCTTGAATGGTTAAGTTGTGCTAATTTGCTGATATGTTGTGATTTGGTCATTGTAGTTGTTTTCTTAACAATGAAATATATATTTCACAGTTTTGACAGTGAAATGTGTATTTTATTGTCCTTAACTATGAATTGTGAAATATGTAGAAGAAGCAATATTACATAATGGAATTAGACATTTCACTGTTTAGAACCACCAATTTCTACTCTCTCTCTCTCTCTCCAATTTTCACTATAGTGAATTTTACTATCCAATAATAGTTAAATTTCTATTTCACTAAATAGTGAAACACACTCTATTTCAATGCAATACTAAAATTGGATATTGAATTTTTACGCTTATAGGTCAATTTCACTATCACTATTTAAGAAATGAAATTAGGTTGTGAATTTTTACACTCATAGGTTTGCAATGAAGCTTCTATTTCACTTCATAGTTTGAAAAGTGAAATATGCACAATTTTACTATTTTCTATATTTCACTCTCCAATTTGACAAGTAATATCGAAACTCAATCTAATGAACTTCACTAATTAAGCACACTATATTATCAATTCCAACTAAAATTCTTTAATTTATTTTCAAATAAATTACCAAATCTCATTAATTGTGTCAATTATGTCTTAATAAAAAAAATACCATGAGAATAGATATATATATAAGATCGAGGGAGAGAGAAAGAGATCAATTTAAAGAAGAGACGAGATAGAAATTTAAGGAAGAAATAAGATGCAATGTGATAGAAGAGAGAGAAGATAAATTTTTTTAAAATAGAGATGAGAGAGATACTAGAGATATGGAGAAAAAAAATAGATGTTACATATAGAGGGAGGGGATAAAGAAAAGAGAGAAAAATCAATGAATTTAAGGAAGAGAGAGAAAAGAGAGAGAGAGGGAAATTTAAAGAAGAGAGATAGAATGAGACAAAATAAAAAGGTGAGATAATTTTGAGGAAGAAGAGGAGAGAGAGAGAAATTATACTTTTTAAATAGGATCTCTTAGAATAATAGGAAAGTACTTTTTAACTTATTTTTTCCTTTTCTCAAGACTAGTGTCTTTTATTGAGGGTATTATTGTTTTTGTTGCTACAATTGTACTTTTAGACTCAAAAGTTATGCGTGTGACCTAAGATTCTAAAAGTTACTCATGTTGGACTTGTAGTCCCTTCTCCTTAAATTCTTTTGTTTAGGAATAATAGCTAAATCATGAAACAATAGAGTTAGATAGGTTTTATTTTTTTTTATTAAGCCACTTTTAGTATATTATTTGTCGCAAAATTGAGAAACTAGACATATGCTAGAGGTTGGTGTGTATGAGAACTCGAATGTGTTGGAGCTTGAGACACAACTTAATTTTAACTCGCCACTATTGTTGTAATGTTGAAAATTTTCCTTTTTGTCACATTCACTTAAGCCAAACTTACATTGTGATTGCTTCTAATTTGATTGAAAAATGCATACATGAATTAGACTTTTGGGGGCTGTTTAGTAAGGGGGTATGGGGGTGTTTGGCAAGATGAGTTTGGGGAAAACAATCCAAAATTTTCCCAAATCCCATGTTTATTTGGAAAATTTAGTCTCGGATTTCCAAACTCAACCTGTTGCTAGCCCGAAGATTAAACTCATGATCACGGGTTTCGTCAAACCTAGGGGGAAGGTGGGTTTGGGAAGATGAGTAAGGGGTTAAGGATCCAAAAAATAATTGTACCCCTTAACATCGGTATGAATTGGATTGATCAAGGGTAAAATAGTCATATATAGGACAAATAATTGTTAATAATTATGATATATCCGTGGGTTCTACATGTGTATGTGTTGCATACCAAACATGGTTATGGATTGGATTAAATGTTGAATTCCATCTTTGCAAAGAGGGGTTTGGGTTTGGGTTTGGGTTTGAAGAAGTCAATCCAAACTCCTCCTCAAAATTCATCCAAACAAGCCCTTGGAGTTCAAGGCGTTAGTAGTTCATATGTGGAATAGTTATTGGTACAACTTCAAGGTAACTCACTCAAATATTGGTCGTCATATGGGAGTCCAAGGTTAAAACATGGAGAATTTTAGAACATAGAATACATAAACTAAAAATTGAAGAAGTGTGTTGAATTAGTTGTAGGAGACCAATGGGAGAGGATATTAGGGTTCATAAGTAATATTTAGAATTTAGAAACACCTAAATGTCTGGATTCCATTTTTAACAAATATGTCTGGGTGGCACGAGGACCATTTCATCTTTATTGTGCTTGGCCTTTAAAGGTTTGAGTAGACGAGGATGGGGTAATACTTTTTGACAATGTACTTTTTTAGCGATTTTGTGGGTTATTTGGTTAGAAAGAAATTCAATAATTTTAAAGATTAAAAAAAATGGAGCAAGAAATGTGAAATCGGATTTACTTCTTGACACCTTTTTAGGCTCTAGTAACAGAATTTTGAGAATGTTGCTCTGATTTTGAGAAAGCATCTTGTAGCTATTATGAAGGCACATTGATATAATGAGTGTACTGTCACTGGGTTTTTTTGCTTGAGGTCTTGTCACTGGTTAAGCCTCCTGCTCTCTCTCACTCTCACTCTCACCCTCACAGTCTCTATCATCTGTCTCACCTCATTCACAGCAAACTTGGTTTTAGTTTCCCAGATATATTCTTCTCATGGGTACTTTCAAGACACCCAATACATGCCCAGCTAATCCTTTTAAGTTTAATATCACCGAAAGTTGAATTCAGCTTGTGAAAAGTGATTCTATTTCATTAATTGCCTCTAACCATGCCAGTATAATTGTCCCTAAATTTGAATTCAGCTTACATGCCACTGTATTAATAATTTTTCAAGCTTTTACATAATTAACACACTTCAAAAAGTCGAGGTCATATTCTTAAGACTTAAGGTCTCATTGCAATTGGATTGATGGGATGTAGGTAATGAGAACAGTAGTGTGTGCTTGCCATAAGGGGATGTAGGTAATGAGCACAATAGTGTGTGCTTGAAAATAGGGCCTCAACTTTTTGGATGCTGTAACCAGTACAAGGACTGCTTTCTCCAAAGCCGGATCTAGACAGTCTAGTCTCTGCCCCAGAACTGCACTGTTGGTTTCTTGTGCAACAGCAAGGTACACGTATAGCTTTTTCCCATGATCTTGTCTCACCAAGAGTGGGGGTGTACTGATATACTCCTTCAGAGCCTTAAAAGGTTCTTCACACTCCAGGGTCCATTCAAATGTTTTACTCAGAACTTTAAAAAATGGGAGACACTTGTCAATTGCCTTGGAAATAAACCTGTTCAAGGTTGTCACTCTTCTTCTGAGCACCTGCACTTTCTTGGTGATCCTGGTAGACCTCATGTCTATGACTGTCTAGATCTTCCTAGGGTTGGCCTCTATGCCTCTCTAAGTGACCACAAACCCAAAAATTTCTTGAGAAGATCTCGAAGGCACACTTGACATGGTTGAGCTTCATATTATACCTCCCGAGGATCTCAAAAGCCCCTCTCATGTGGTCAATATGCTCACAAGCTCAGAGGTTTTTTACAAGCATGTCATCCACATATACGTTCATGGAGCTTCCTATTAACTTTTGGAACATCTTATCGACCAAACTTTGGTAGGTTGCTTCTACGTTTTTCAAACTAAAGGGCATCACCTTGTAACAATAAGTTCCCCCCTCTATAATAAAAGATGCTTTTTATTGATCTAGTTCGTGCATCATGATCTAGTTATAACAAGAGAAAGCATCAATAAACGTGAATATCTCATACCCTGTTGTTGTGTCGACAAGAACATCAATTCTAGGCAATGGCAAGCAGTCATTTGGGCATGTTGTGTTCAAGTCTGTGAAGTTCACATACATGTGCCTATTCCCGCTGGTTTTCTTCACTAGGACCACATTGGCCAATCATTCTTGATACTGGACTTCCCTTATTGAACTGGCTTCAAGGAGCTTGACTACCTCTTTTGCAATCACCCTATTTTCTCTCTGGAGCAATTTTTTTGTGCATCTACTACAATGGTTTAGGGGTGGGATTGACATTCAGCCTATGCTCTACAACTGAAGGGTCAATCTCCTGCATATCCAAGTGCTTCCAGGCAAAAACGTCTCTATTGGAGTGTAGGAACTCCACGAGCAACAGGTTCAAAGCTTTTCCGAGCATTTTCCCCACATAGGTGGTCTGATTGGGTTGTTCTCCAATCTGTATTGGCACTAGCTCATCAACAGGTTAGGGTGCTCGACTTCGTCTCTATGGTCCAAAAACTCAATTTGCAGAGTCTCTTGACAGCCGAGCACCAACTTCTCCCAACCTATGCCCAGCTTCTCGAAGGCATTGGCAAGTATGATGTCAGTCAAGCTCCCACTGTCTATAAGAACTTTTCTTACAAAGTAATTGGTGATGGTTAAAGTCATCACCAAAGGATCGTCATGTGGGTACTAGACTTCTTTGAGTATCGTTTGAATCATGTGAGGCTTTTTTGGTTCATCAAGTCTATCTATAGCTTGGCTCTTGCTCAGCGAGCATGAGCCATCCTAGCCAAGCTTCTTTCTCCTCCTCTGGCGAAACCTCCGTAGATCACTCTGACCTCTCCAAGCAACTGTTGGTGCTGGGCCTCATCCCTATTTTGTTGTGCATCCGCCCTCTCCTAGCGTCTAGACGAGTTATTGACCAAAATTGTGCTTTGACCGAGCTCCAGACAAGTTATTGACCAAAACTGACCGAGCTCTAGACAAGTTATTGACCAAAATTGTGCTTTGAGCAACCAAGAAAGGCAAGTGCAAAGACTAGTCAAAGACCAAAATGGCTCTGAAGATCGACCCTTCGATATTCAAGTCAGAAAGGAATTTTAGAAAAAGAGTGTTCAATTAAGATTAGAGTTGTATACCTGAATTATCTCCAGTTCTCTCACTTCATAGGTTGTGATGAAATATCTTCAGTTCTCTCACTGTGATGATTCAACCGTTAACGGATCCTTATCTTTTATTTGAATTAGCGTGGTACTAGTGTTGTAATGGAGGTTGACTCTTCGCTAGAGTAGTAGTCTCAACTGAGTTGAATCAATCAAGGTTGTGAGGAGTAAGGAATCTACCAAACTGAAGAGCTAGTTGCGAGCCCAACTAGAGCTCTTCCAAACCTCCGAGCTCATGCCAAAATGCCCATTAGCAATACCTATTATAAAATTTAAGCATACTCATGATTATTAATTAATTAATTTTTATTAAATGACCGCTTCGACCAATTAACCAAACAGTTAAATTACTGACACATTGACTCCCATCATTTTGCCAGGTTGGTCGAGCTGGGTTTAATAACTAAGCTATTACAGCAGTTAATTTTTTCTCTGCCCTCTTAGGTGTATCAAGTGTGGTGGCAGCACATTGTCTAAAAGAAAATAGAGATTGATATTTTTGAACGGCTTCAACTTAGCTACTGGATCCCCCACAAAACCAGAAAAACCTTCCAATAGCAGCCTGAACATACTCCTCAAAGAAACCAACAATTGTCAACTAGCCACTAGGCATGCTCTTCAGAACCTAAATACCAAACCACCCTACACTCAAAAGCGAAGCCTTGAGCAGCATTAGCAAAATAGGAAACAATATGAATTTGTGGGGGCTTGGGTTGGGACTGTCACAAAGCAACATTACTCGAGCCAAAGTAGAGAGTTTTTTGTTGATATGCATTGATAGCATAGTCCACTTGAAAGTAACCCAGCTGGGACTTGAACCGAAGGCCATATCCAAGTCCAACACCAGTTCCTGGTTTACCATGCCTTAACGCAGGATTTCCTACAATTCCCAAAACAGACATTGCTCATGCAAATAGTGGAAGCGAAAAAAGAAAAGAAACAAGATCAAAATAGGTATTATGAAGCATCCTGGCATTCATTGGTTCAAAAATGAGGATCTTGGCATCCACAAAAAGCTATGCTAGTTTTGGCAAATAAAACAACATGCATTCTCACTGAATAAGAGATGTAAAAAGCTTCAAGCAACACAAACACTATATTTTCTCAACTCCACTTTCCTGGTTAAAGTGTAGAAGAAGCCTCTTTCAGTACCCAAAACTGTAAAACGAACAAAAGAAGGCCAAGATTTTCATTTTGATCCATCCTTCAGCCTCCAACAGCCATTCTCCTTGCTCATTCCATACCTCCCTGTCAGTTGTCCCCCGAGACTTAAGGAAGCTACAACAAAAAGGATGTGAGTCACTCTTAATGCATGGTCTCCTGACTTCCATGCGAAGAGCGCATTCCCACGAATTCCAATCTTATATTCAAGCACAATTAATTAATCAATTTGGTAATTGTGGTAGATAGGTTAAAGATTGATGATTGTTCAAGTGGGAAGTGTAATTAACCTATGCATCCCCCTCTCCTAGGTCAAATGTGAAGTTCAACATGTATAATTGTGACTAGAAGATCCTTAACTCACTTCCCCTAATTGGTATCAGAGTGTGGTTACCTTTGAATTGCACGTAGGCACATTGTAGGCACTCATTGCATTCTTGCTTAATTGTAACTCTCGTTATAAAGCTTTCTATTGTCCTTTTAGGTCTTTTGAAAGAAAAGAGAATGAATAACTATAGCATTACTCCCGACCCCCATGGAACATTGAAAGAATCCCCAAGGAGGGAGGGCAGCCCTGCCAACTCTGATTCACCTCTGGGGGTTGCTAGCAGGGAATGCTTTCACTTGAGTTTCCTTAGCATCTCGCGCCTTGGAAACTGGATGCAAAGCGCAATTCCCTAGTGAAAGCAAGTGTCTGAGGCCCTACTGCTTGAAGGGGCAGGCCTGGTCGCTTGAGAGGACCCCTCACTCCTAAGAATTCCTAGTTAGTGGTAAGTTTTTTCTTTTCTATTCTAGTGGGAATGAGGGAACGGACTGTAGCTATCCCCCCTACATGAGGACTATAGGGGGAGAGCCATTTTGAATGGATTGAAAGAAAGTATGGTGGCCTCCTATATGCCTCAATAACAAACATCTCTGAAACGACCTGTCTGATATCTGTCTCCAAACAATTTTGCCACAAACAACTCTGACCTCATAAAAAATGGGCAACCTCAAATCCTATGATTGCTAAACTCAGAGCGAATCAGAACTATCTTCAACATCTGTTGAAATAAGTGGACATTTACTATGAATCGCTCCCCGTATTCACACTTGTACTCTTATCGTTATACTGAACATTATCTTAATTTGTATTATCCTAGAGACAATAACGATGATTTTGAGCCTCATCGTAATTTAATGTGCCAATAATTATGGCTAAATATGTTCCAAAATGCCTACGTTGAACATTAATAAAGATAATTATTTTCGGTAGCAATTTTATATTTCATTTTAATCATGTTTAATGTGTTTTTGGATGCATTGTGGACATATGATGCATGAATGATGATGTTTACATTTTTAGAATTTTTTATAATTTTTCAATTTTTTTTGGAGCTTCTATCTTGCATTTTGAGCGTATCGGCCGATACCGCACCATGACCGATGTGTATTAGTACCCTCTAAATCGATGACCGATACCATGACTTTGAACCATGCAGGTACCTAAAGGACACCTCTTCTCACACCCACGGCCGGCAGAATCAAGGCTCTAGATACCATGTTTTCAACATATATTTTTGAACAGCCCATCTGTTTCTCCCAACCAATTCAAGACAGCAACTAAACTAATAAGACAGTCAAATCAACATAGTAGAAAAACAATAGACCCTTGTTGCCAGTTTGCCAAAAATTGGATAGATCAAATGTCCAATGCAAGCTCTACAGCAACAAGTACTCAAGCGAGAAAAAAATTGAGAAAAAACTCCACTTGGCATGTTTGGGTGGAAATAACATTGCCATATGCCCGAATTCTACAGAATTAGTCAAAGAGCTTTCTCGAAGATCCCTTTCATTAGGGGCAGGCCGCGTAAGGCTCCAGTCACTCGGGAGGTTCTATGGCATTTGCCACCCCCAAAATTGGTTAAAAATCTTAACATATATGGGGCTGCTAGGGGCTACCCGGGTGTTGCTGCTAGTGGTGGTGTTTATCGCACTTTTAGTTTTCTATTGGGTGTCCGTTCAGCATACTATGCAGAGCTCATGGCAGAGTCATTAAAGGTATTGACATTGCTTGGTCCCTTGGATGGCATAGACTTTGGATGGAGTGCGATTCACTAATTGTTTCGCAAGGGTTTTCATCTAACAAGCTGCTAAACCCATGGGATTTAAAACCCAAGTGGCAAGTGTGTTGTGGGCAAAAACAGAGCATGCATATATAGTTCTCTCATATCTATAGGGGAGCAAATCAAGTGGTTGATCCTCTTGCAAATTTTGGAATGGCTCTTTCTGATTTCACTTGGTGCCTCTGGATTTTATAGCTCCTTTGGTTAATAGGGATATGTTTGACTCCCCAAATTTTCAATTTAAATTTTGATGTAATTCATGCATTGCATTGCATTGTTTCTTTTTACTTCTCCTATTGGTGATTGTATTAGCTCTTTAGGGAAAGGGTCACTATGTTCCCCCTCTTTAGGTTGTAATCTTCCAAAAAAAAAAATTAAGGCCTTGGGCCTTAAATCGTATGATATGTTCTGAAAGTAGTCTAGAACAAAACAGTCACAAACAAAATTCCTTTGACAAATGCATACTATTGATCCAAATGAGGAACACAAGACTAACCAGGCACATGACGCCCAGAGCCCAAATCAGTTCCACAGTCCAAGAAAACAGCACCTTCAAATATCTGGTTCTGGACAAAGGGGAAATTGTTGTAAGTGGATGTAAGAATAAAGGAAATTTATCACAGCCATGGAGAAAAATGTAAAGACTAAAAAGCAATAACATCATATGGCAGCTGACGATAACACTACTGAGTATCCAATGCCTAGAAATTAAGAAAAATTTATATTACTATCAAATGTCAACAAAAGTGAAAAACTTTTGTTTGACCATAATACCCCTATAAAAATATTTAAAGACAACTATATCATTATGCATTTAATTACTCAATACCAATTAAATATCCAAATAACCTTTCATATACTTTATACCCCTATAAAAATGATTAAAGACAACTATATCATTATGCATTTAATTACTCAATACCAATTAAATATCCAAATAACCCTTCATATACTTTTCTTTCCACATAAATAATCTATATGAATATCTATATCTATACATCTATCTATACTTCAAAAAATAAATATTCAATGTACATTCAATTTATAATACAGATAATACTAATATATACAAGAATCAAAATATCGTTTCGAAGTACCGTTTCGGTCAGCTCAAAAACGGAAACGCAATGAAAACATAGAAAAAATATGGAAACACGTGAAAACATGTAGAAATACAAATACAATTCATTTAAGCTAAATAATTGATTAATTTAACATATTTATTCAGTTAACATCCATTTATATAAGAATAAATTTAAATTGGAGGGAAAAAAGGTTTGACATGAGGCGAAAATTATTTAAATTAGAATATTATCCAATTAATAATATAATTTTATTATAATACTAATTTACTAATTAATAATACTAAGTGCATCATATTATTATAATACTAATTTATTAATTTTAATTGTGTCTTCAAATTAATAAATAATATTATTTCATTAATATTAAAATCATTGTGTACACAATGACTAAAACACATAAATACTTAATTCTAGATATTTAACAAATAAGTTATAATTAATAAAATGACTTGCAGTTATTTAATATGTAAATTTAACAAATAATAATAACATAAAAGAATAATTATAAAAAGGAAAAAAAATAATGAAAAGTATTAAATTAAATTAATGGTAGTTATGTATAGTTAAAAGTAAAAAATTATAATGCAGTGGGATATTAAATGTAACTGTTCATTACTTATATAAAAATATATAT
>CM042187.1:25581943-25704916 GCA_023539305.1 Ilex asprella
ATTTGAAGACACAATTTAAATTAATAAATTAGTATTATAATAATATGTTGCACTTAGTATTATTTATTAGTAAATTAGTATTATAATAAAATTATATTATTAATTGGATAATATTCTAATTTAAATGATTTCCGCCTCATGTCAAACCTTTTTTTCCCTCCAATTTAAATTTATTCTTATATAAATGAATGTTAACTAAATAAATATGTTAAATTAATCAATTATTTAGCTTATCTTTATAATAAATGGATTGTATTTGTATTTCTATATGTTTTCACGTGTTTCCATATTTTTTCTGCGTTTTCGAAACGTTTTCGTTTTTGAGCTGACCGAAACGGTACTTCGAAACGATATTTTGATCCTTGCTCATGTCCTATATGCGAATGTAGTTGGAAGCCTTATATATTCTATGGTATGCATTCGTCCAGATATTTCACCTAGAGTAGTAAGCAGGTACATCGCAGATCTTGGAAAAGAGCATTGGTAGGCTATGAAATGGTTACTATGGCATCTTAGTGGTACTCTGGATATAAGATTGGTATATCAGTGGGACAATAGTTCAAAGTCTCATATCAGAGTTATGTGGATTCTGATTATACTGGTGACATAGACAAACAAAGATCTACAACCGACTATGTTTTCACATTAGCCAGTGATCTAATTAGTTGGAGGTCTATGTTACAACCAACAGTAACTCAATCAACGACTGAGGCAAAGTATATGGCAGTGACTAACGTCGTCAAGAAGGCTTTATGGCTTTGAGGTTTGATTAGTGATTTGGGAATATCAAAGAAGTATGTTAGCATCTTTTGTGACAATCAAAACACCATTTACTTGGCAAAGCACCAAGTTCATAATCTAAAACCAAGTATATTAATATTCAATTTCACTGTGTTCGTGGGATTATCGACGATGGCGAGATATCTCTATAGAAGGCTAGCACCAAAGATAATCTAGCTGGTATATTAACTAAGGTGGTTCCAACAATCAAGTTCAAGCATTGCTTGGACTTAATCATCATCCTACAAGTTTGCAAGCGCATCAAAGACGATGATCGGAAAAGAGTTGTTTTTCAAATGGCTTAAGTGGCTTCAGGTCAAGGTGGAGAATTGTTGTTTTGTCCTGAAGTGTGGCCAACGAAGTCAAATGTAGGTGGCAGTCCAAGGAGTTGAACACATGGACAGCTACTTTTGCCATAAAAGCATGTGCATTTTTGTCTTTTAGCTCATTTTTCTTTCCCTTTAAGGGAGACCGTATACAGTGTTCAAGGCATCAAAAACTTGAGAGAAAAAAGTATTCGGAGACTTTTGTAAACATCTGAAGTTGTGAGTTCTCTTTTGTGATATCAAGTATTAATCTGAGTGTTATCAAATCTGTGAGTGATACCAGTGAAATATCACAGTATTCCTCTTTTATTGTAGTGAATACTTGTGAGGTTTGGAACAACTATCTTGTACTCTTATTTTTACTCCATAGTCCAATCATTGTTGTCGTGAACATAGGCAATAGCCGAGCCACGTAAATTATTTTGTATTGTGTGATTATTCTTTTATTTTTTCACTTACTTGTAGGTGTCAACATAGATCCCAATCCAATTCCCGGGTAATTGTCGCAAAATTTGGGACTGTCTCCTTACATGCTAATCTATAATAAGACATGTCACTCGCCTGTGGCATTGGAGCATAGGGCATACCGGACAATTAAAACTTTAAACGTTGACATAAATAAAGTTGATGCATCTAGGAAGCTTCAGATTAATGAATTAGAAGAACTTAGGAATCATGCCTATGAGAACGCCAAAATTGCTAAAGGAGAGAATGAAGAGTGTCCAGAAAACAAGTGAAGACGAGAATTACAGTATAGGTGATCAAGTCCATTCATTGTGAGGTAAGTTTTTTTCCAATGGGCCAGTTGAGATTGAAAAACCTAAGAATGACAATATATTCATGGTAAATGGACAAAGACTAAAGTATTTCTTAGAATGATTTGTGGCTAATGTGGAATCCATAGAATTGGTGAATCCACATTATGTTGATTAGGCTGCATGGTCATTTTGTTTTGCTTTAGAGTTCTCATTATTTTATGTTTATAAGCTAGTGTAGAGTTATAATGTAATTATCCGAGATATTGTTCAATATAAATAAATGGGTAGAGGGCAACACATCCTACACACAATTATTCTTTCCTACCTCTCCTTCTCTTCCTCTCTTTCTTTACTTCTTTCTGACCCGAATATTATTTTTTGTTGTTTCAACTTAGTATCAGAGCATTAATCCGAGATCAAATAACATTGCAAAACACTGGTGGAAATTTTTGGGAGGATCGCAGTTGTTGACGTCATCAGTCAAAAGCTGACATCTGGAACTATTGGCCATCGGATTTGCTGCTTGAGTCAATTTTTTATGGGGAATCTAATGGTGATTTTTGCCAAATTTTTTGAAGCCATCTAGGCATTGTTTCCTATTTTTTAATAGAGCCTATTTTTCAGATTTGCAATTTCGGCCTTTCTCCTGTTTATTATTTGTTTTACTATTATTATATTAGTTAGAGAATATTTGTTTGACTAAGAGTATTAGTTAGAGTTTGATTAAGAAATTATTATAGAGTTTTAGTAGTATAGAAGTTTAAGAGTTTAATTATAAACCTCTTTTAGAATTTTAGTAGGAAAATAATTTTTATTTTGGCAGGAGACTTGTCCTAAAAATATCGATATAATTCCCACTATTTTTATGAGAGTATGATATAATAAAAATTGTTTCCCTGTGAAAAATTGAGTGTTTCTTGACCGATTCCTTACGAAGATGAGATAAACTTCTTCTACCCCTCTTATTTTTTCATCGCCTTCTATTCTCTGATTTTTAGTCCTTCCTATCATACATCACCTTCAAATTCCATTATCTCTATGGTTAGACCTATTTTGTCTTCAAAGTGGGGTTTTTAATTGTCAATAAAGTAGCCTTTCTTGCAATGGCAATGGTCCCCCCCCGGGGGAAAATTTGATAGGTTATTATATTACGTGCATAAAAAATTTAACTCTTGAAAAATGCTTAAGTCTTACAAAATTTGTAGGTTCATTTTCTACGTTATTATAAAAGGAGATTGTATATTTGAAAGGACGATTAGAGAGTTTAAACACAATGGCCAAACAAAAAAGTATCACTCTTCTACAATTGCCAATAGCAACTCAAAGGTGCCCAGAAACTATTTTGCCTAAAACTTTGCCCTGTGCCTTTAATAACGCAAGATTGCATGTGATGGTAACTAAATTATCTCCAACAAATCATAATTGGTTAGTCGAGATTTACTACTCAAGTCCCCCCGCAACTATTGAGATGGATAAGTACAAAGCCCATATGCATGGTTCAAAGTATCGACCGATGAGTCATATTCGACTCAACACCTTCCGAGACAATTACACGATACATATAAACCCCAAGTCTCGCACGACTCAATCAAGTCATCCGAGCTGTATCAGAGTCAGTCCTGAGTCGTCGAGATATCGTCATCGAATCGACCAATATGGTTCTCCAACGCTGCAGCATGACCTGAATCTCTTGTCATATTCAACATTTTCTTTTAGGTCGTATCGCCTGATATCGCGCCGCACCACCGAGACCGATGTCTCTTAGAGCTCTCCGAGTTCTATATAACTGTAACCTTGACCCATGCCCATAAGAAGCCCAATCTGCATAATTGACTTCTATATAACTGAAATTTGAGAAAGACTCTATTTTAGATTTTATCTAAGTCAAAAGTTATTTACACATTTATTTTTGATAGAAGAAAACTGGAAAATAGACCATTTATGAAATCTAGAGGTTTTGAATACCAATCAAAGTAGGTTTTATAGGAGACCGGCTCAGATTAATGGGCACTTGATCTTAAGAGATGCAATTCACAAAGTATGAACTATAGAAATAAGTAGTAGTTGTACACCATTAGAACTTCTTGTATAATGCCATGATAATGCTATATGAAAATCACTACATGTCGCTTATCAAAAATCACAACATACCAAAGGTAATGTCAATTCACTGTTAGCAACAAGACAAGATCTACCCGATCCAACTGCACCCTCACCGTAGCCCCGCACACTGCCAAGTCCCCCAATGGCAAATGCTTGATAAGGAGCTATGTCCCCTACAACAGAACCACCTGTAAGGCTGTCACAGAAAAAAGTTCAGAATGACAGAAAATAAGTTCAAAGGAAGAAAGAAAGACAAAAAAAATTAGTAGGCCATATGTTTTTATGAAGCACACAGGGGCTGTTAAGCACATCACGCTTCCTGGCAAGGCTTCATGAAGTTTTCTCATCCTTTGTCATATTTACATTGAAGTTCTTAGACCTTTAGATTGATTCAAGACATTTGCTGCATGTTTCTAGAAATTGACAAAACTTGATCATGGACCTGTGCTAAGACCTTCTATGCATCTTTTTTCACTTACCATGTCCTTTTCTAATGCTCCTGAAATAATTCTCATCCACTCCACGAGCATGACACTTCTGGTTTTCAAGTTCTTAATACTTTTATTCTCTATTTCAAACTAAATTCACCAACTTGACAAACCAAAAAAAATTATATTTCACCTTGTCAATAGAAATGCTGGCCCAAGTCTGACCCCCTTTGATGCAACAAACTTGAACCGGTTGAAGATTAGCCATTTAGTTAGCAGAGGAATCCCTTGTTCTATTTGCAGACTAAACTGATTGCAATACAAATTGAATTCTGTAAGATAAACTTAAACCTGAATTATGAATATTGCAGTGAATTCACATTAGGAATGTTGCAATTTCACTTGGTTAGTAAAGGTATCTTACTCGGGTGAAACTACGATCATTCATCTTAGCAAATCGAGACTCCTGCTTCAACACTACCATACTGTCATGAGAATCACCACTGCGTAAAAAGCATTTTTCACAAACAATCAGTCTACCGACTTGGTGGAAAACATGATCCATAAATTGTATTAACTACCTGCAAGTCACTGGCAACCCATGAAGATCTCTGCTTATTGAGCGGCCTTCATCACTAACTGGGCGGACATGCTGCTTGACAAATAATAATAAATTTCTCCACTCAACTAGTAACAGTAAATATGCAAATAGTTGTATCAAAAAAATCTATGAAGATGACGGAGTAGCTCCTGGTGAATTTGATAAAATACTGACCTCAAACTTCAAACTCGTTTTGCTGCTCCAGTTGGAACTTGTAGGCTCACTCAAATCTAATCCTACAGCTAAGCGACAGAGATTCACACCTCCGCTCCCTGAGCGGGAGAAGTTCTCAACGGGAAGGCCATGGATACCAATCTCGGGAGAAATTGAATGCTGGGCACCAAAATCAATTCAATTGAAATTCCAAGAAATACAAAAAAATCCTCCTCACAAAAAGTACTTTACTTCGGATTCCCTTTCCCCATATTCAATTTCCAGAAGTTTGCAATATCGGTTACAAAATTTCCTTAACAATATCGGTTCCCAAAAATTCCTATTATGTACACTTCCATTGTTTCAGCAAAAGTGAATCCTCTCCTTAAATTATCCAGGCTAATTTAAATACGTGCAAGCTCAACTCAAAATCAAACCTGTGGATTTCATCTTCAATTAAGTATCCAAAATTAACATCGCACAGTACCTACCTAGCCCAAGAATGATATTTAACAAAATGGTCATTTCATGAATAAAAGGAAACCCAACCACCATTTGAAATGTTCTAAAAATGAAATCTTTCATTCAAATCCCTTATTAATGTTCCGGAAATTAGGTTCAATTTGATTCCACCATTTTAGTTGAATTCAGAACATGTCAGCATCCATTTTTTCACCCGCAAAAAGAAATACGAAGGCAGAAGACAGCAACCTGAATGATAAAAGACTGTTGACCAAGCCATTCAGGCCTCGGCTTCTTGTAAGCTACCAAGACATTGGAATCATAAAGTCCTTTATCCCACAATATATCAAGTTTTTCACTTTTGCCAAATAAATTGGAGTGTTTGATGCAAAGGCTGTAAAGAGAAATTAGGCAACCCATCACACCAAAACCCACCAACAAATTAAACAAAAATCCCAGACACTCCAAAAATTGAAACTTTGAAGTTGTAAAAACAAGAGACAGAAAAAGCGCACGCCACACACACACACATCTTGAAATGACAACGACGATAATACCTACCTCCCAATAACTAGTGAAAATGGGCTACCAGAGTTCCTGTTTCAGCCGGAAGGAGTGAGCTCATAAGAAGAATGAAAAGATAAAACATATAAAGCAAAAGGGTGACAATAGAATAGAACCTGAAAGAGTGGAGCATCAAAACAGAACATAGCTTGTGTATTAAATCGACATTGAAATCTACCTTGGCTGTCCAAACCAATCCTCCACTCAAGAATGAGTACTATTGTTACCATTGTGATACCGATACGGCTATAGTATAGTGTATTCACATAGATATATTTTTGGGTTAAATCAAAGCATTGAAATCTATATTGGCTGTACAAATAAATCACCAAACAATCACTAACATTACTACTTGCAACATTACCACTTCAATAATTGGTTTGCCACACTATTTCACACACCGAGGCATAAATACATTGGTGGGTTTTGAGTTTTAATTAGGATTAAATAGAAAGAACTGACCTTTGCCAGCGTGGATGCTCTTCTGAGCTCCCATCCCATAACTGTTCCACCATTCAATTGCAAGTGAAGATCAATTTTCAACTGTTTCTCATTGACAGTACCTATGGGTCGACAGAAAATCTAACTGAGAAGCAGAAAATGTTTCAGATGAGAGTTGATGCTTTGCGTGCTAGCGTCCTTTGGCAACTTTTAATGATAATAAATCCGCTTTTAATAATAAAAAGGGGAATGGCATCCGACGTTGGACATGTGTCACTTACCGCTTCATATTTAAAATTAATTATTATTTGTGTCTGAAGATACTATATAACAAGTAAAAAAAACTTAAACAATTGTCCAAATTTAAAAAGAATAGCCTAAAAATATTAATACAAATTCTTCAATCAAAATGGCTCGAAATATATAGACCATATCCTCCATATTAATGGAACTATCATAAAAATATATAAAAACTCTTCAAAATAACATCATATATACAAATGTCTCTGGAAAAAAAAAAAAGAAGCAAATACTAACATAACCTATTGAAATTGACAATCTTTAAGAAATAAAAAAATAAATAAAATATTACTTATTTATAAGACTCACGAATTTATCACATTTACTACCATTCAATCTAATAACACAATATAATTATAAACTCAAACACTATATTTCCAATCCACCTATCCCTATGAAATAAGAGCAATGCTATGTATCCCAAATCTCTAACCCAAATTTTCATCCCAAATCAAGAGAAACCATTGGATCAGTGAGTCCTATTTAAAAAAATTAGTGGGACCCACTCATCCAATGGTCTCCCTTTATTTGGGATAAGAATTTGGGTTAGAGTTTTGGGATACATAGCATTTCCCATGAAATAAATACCTCAAGCCAAAAAAAAATACTTACCGAAAACATTAAATTCACAATTTTTAAACGATAAATAAAATTAATTTAAATCTTGTTCATTTATAAAACTTATGAATTTATCACCACTATCACCATTCAACCCCCAAATTATATAATATAATTATAAATTTAATCACCAAGTGTCCAATCCTCCACATATAAATATACACAGAAACAAACTCACTCACATTTCTTTTTTAGTTACCAACAAACCTTCCTAACCAATAACAACTTTTATTATAAATACAATAATTCATATTTTAAAGAGAAAATAATAATAAAATAATATTTAATTAAGAAGCAGGGTAAAAATTATGCACATCCTCTGAATTTTGACAATATTACACAGACACCTTCTGACATTTTATAAATAACACGGAGACCCCCTAATGTCTAAAATTTATTCTATAGAGACTCCTTATGTCTCCTTTCCGTAAATATTGCTAAAAAAATTGATAATTTCATCCCAAATTTTTTTTATTATTTTTACATTTGTTTTCTCCAAATTTAGTACCAAAAAAATTAATAAAATTTGATTTAGTACCCAAAAAAATTGATTCAATGAATTTCAATATTAATTTGATAACAATAAAAATTAATTTGATATTAATTTGGAAAAGTTGAATATATATTGAACAAAATTAAATGTCAATTTTTGATAAAATTATATATTAATTTACGATCTAAGGTTAATTTGTGTTGAATATTATTTGGTGTTTATAGTCAATGTGTTTTTTTTTTTGTTTACATTAAGTGTTATTTACAAATTAAGAAGTAAGTGACAAAATATATTATGTCAGAAATATAAAAATTTTGAATTAGTTTTATCGAATAAATAATTGTATAACATGTAGTTTTATTTTTATGGAGTAAATAATAACAAAAACAACACAGGAAAAAAAATAATAGTGTGTGTGTGTGTGTGAGTGAGAGAGAGAGAGAGAATTATAAGAGAGATGAAAGTCTTAGAGTTGTAAAATGAATGAAAGTTCAATTAAGACCATCGGATTAAAACGATCTGAACCGCGAAAAGTTCAAGACAAACAATCTAGTTATTTTATTATATAGCTATTATATTCAAGTCACTTAAATTTTATATGCACGTAACACTTAGGCATTTATTATCAAATATTTTTAATATATTTGTTAATAAATTATACTCAGACTTCCTAAAGTTTATAAGTGTATAATAATTAGATCTCTCAAGTTTAAAATATTACACTTAGATAAAAAATGCTTCAATCAAAGATAAAATATTAAATATTTTAAATTTTAAAACAAAAAATTTATGTTATATTGTATCATTTATTAAAATAAAATCAAAAAAAAATCAAATTTTCTTAAAATAATCATAATTAGTATACAATTATACTATCTATTGTAAAAAAAATTATTTTTCTTAAAAAATCATAATTAATATATAATTATTATATCTATTGGAATAAAACTAAAAAAGCAAACAAGAGGTCAAATTGTAATAAACACAATATACTCTAACTTTAATTGGTAGTATAATTTGGTCATTAAAAATACTAAATTAAATTCTAATAGATAGTATAATTATATATTAATTATAATTTTTTAAGAAAAAATTAATTTTTAATTTTAATTTTAGTTCAATAAAAGTTATAATAGAACATGAATTTTAATTGTAAAATTTAAAATATTTAATATGGTATCTTTGACTGATGTATTTTTTATCTACTATAACATTTGAAATTTGAACAGTCTAAGCATTATATGCCTACAAACTTTAGAAAACTTGAATGTAATTTATTAAAGGTCTAAACGTTACGCATGTAAGGAACCTGAATAATTAAAGGATAAACTTTAAGAGTTGTGAGTTTAATTCTGTCATAATACAAATGGATCAACAACCCAGCAAAGAGAAAAAATTAAAAAGCATAATCAATGTATACGCTTTCTGCACGTCTTTACACAATTTTTTCCTTGTATTATGTTTAAACGTAAGGTGTCACAATTTTTTTTTTTCAAATTATTTGAATTTTTTCCTTATATTATGTTTAAACGTACGATGTCACCGGTCTTTTTTTAAAAAAAAAATCTAAAAAAATTACTTTTAAATTTTTTTCTTGTATTATGTTTAAGCGTACGGTGTTACCCGTTTTTTTTTAAAATTATTTTAAATTTTTTTCATGTATAATATTTAAGTGTATGGTGTTACCGTTTTTTTTTTAAAAAAATTATTTTAAATTTTTCCTTGTATTATGTTTAAGTATACAGTGTTACCATTTATTTTTTATTTTAAATTTTTTTTCTAGTATTATGTTTAAGCGTACAGTGTCAGCAGTTTTTTTTTACGATGTTGCCGATTCATAACACTAAATTTTTTATTTTTTATTTTTTATATGGGTTTTTATATTATTCTTCACCAATTCATGCTAGGACCAGTGGTTTGGGTTCATTGTCACGTTATTTTTTGTAGTTAGGTGATTGAGTTATTGAAGCATTAGTGTGTGAGAGAGGGGGTAAAACAAGGATTTCATGGGGAATAAGAAGGGTGAAATCGACATTTCATAAAAAAATTGGCATACATAAGCACTTTTTTTATTGTCAATAACGACTGGTTATGATAGGAGGGTCTAGGTGAAAATGACATATAAACTAGAAGGGAGTGTAGTGAAATTTCAGAATTGGCATCGGGTGTCTTTGAAAATAAACCTATTTAGAGGAGTGTAGATGAAATTTTTCCTATTGACTTATACTATTTGGACCTAAAAATTTGACCTGACTTATAATTTGCTGACATAATGATGTGGCATCATAAGAATTATTAGATCAACACCAAGTTTCAATGTTTTGATGGGGTCTACAGTGAATTAGGTCATCAAATTATGTCTGTAAATTACGTCCCAATAGCATTGCTCTTATATATTTAAGTTCATTTAAATTTAAGTATAAATGTTACATGAACTTGAAAAATAGATTTGATAATCACAACTATTGAATAGGTAATGAGTCACAATAAATACTGAGACCCACAGTAAAATTAATAGTTATAATTATCAATTTTACTACTTTTAAGCCTATGTAGCATTACTCTAAATTTAAATTAGAGTGAGACTATTATCACCCCACAAATCTCTATTCTCATCCATTTTCATTTTTAATTGTCAAATTATTAAACATATCCCTTCGATACTCATCCCATTAGTAACTACGCTCAACTCATGTTACATACATCCTCTTTAATAAATAAACTCATTTTATATTTTGTCATAATTAGAGTTTCATTCTCTATCGTATCTCATGTACTCACAAAAACACCTTTTTAATATGAATTTTTCCGATGAGATACAAGCTATTATTATTTCTTACTTTAATTCTATGCTTGGTTTCACGTTTGTAGTATAGATTTTCTTTATTTTCGGTATATTTTGATAACTTTGTCAAGCTTAATAATTTTTTTATTTAAAATTTATATGTGTGTATACATATGAATATTTTCAAATTATTTGTTCTTTTTATTTTGTTTAGGTATTTGCATCTATACTTGTTTTTTTTTTCTTGTTTGATTTTTTGTCTGTGATTAATGATTGTTTTTTCCATGTTCGATTTTGCGGCTTGTGGTTTTGCGTATTGTAGTTTTGTTTATTCCTCTAATCTTTGTTTAGTTTTTTTTTCTTCTTGTTTTGGTTTGCTTCTTTTTTTTTTCCTTGTTTTTCTTTTCTTTTTCTTGTTTCGGTCTGCTTCTTTCCTTTCTTTTTTTTTTGTTTCGTTCTTTTCTTTTTTCTTTTTTCTTATTTCGACATGCTTTTTTGTTTTACTTATTTCGTTTTTGATCCTTTTTTTCTCTTGTTTCAATTGTGCTTATTTCTTTTTTTTTTTTTAAAAATATATTTATGCATTCAAACTAATTGTCTTCTCTCATTATCTTTTTTCTTACAATGACTTCTTTGTCTGTTTTCTTGATTTCGTACTTTCTTCATTTTTCTTTCTTGTTTTCTTTTGGGCTTTGATAGATTTTGTGTGTGAGAGATTATTTTGAGTGCTTTACATTTTTTTTTAGATTTTACATAATTCATCATCAAATAGAAAACATATTTCTAACATTATACTACAAAATCATATCGTCCATGTGTGTAACCTTTTTAAAGGATTATCACTATAGTATCAAAATAGGTAGACTACTAAACTTTACAATTTTTTGGTTGCATCTATATAATAAATTAGATAGGCATTTAATTTTTTATCCCTCACACATTTTTTCCCCTAAATCCATCTCATCATCCCTCATATCACTGCCCTCACTCCTTTGATTAGCTAGACATTTAAATTTTTATCCCAGACACATTTTTTCCCTAAATCCATCTCATCATCCCTCATATCACTGCCCTCACTCCTCTCATAGAAATTAGCACCATGTCATCCATATACAGCTTACTTCATCCCTTCTTTCCCTATTTTCACTCCTTAAACTCTCTCTCTCTCTCTCTCTCTTTGTTTCGCTCACCAGCAAGGCACCACTACCGCCTAACAAGATCACCCCCCATGTATAACTCTTCTCTGCTTCTCTCTCTCTCTCTCTCACACACACACACACACATTCTCAGCAAACCCTCCACCCAACTCTCCCCTTCTTCCTCCTCTATTTCTCTCTCTCACACACGCATAGACACAAACTACCCCCTGCTTCCCCGTTTGCACAATCCACCCCACAAACACACAGACACTCCAAAAATTTGACAAATCCAGTTAATCTCCTTCTCTCCACTTCTTTTCTTTCTCTTTCGCATCTCTCATGCCCACACACATCCCTTTCTCTCCCTCTTCCTCTATCTCCTCTGCAACACATCAAACACACCCACACATAGAGAACACATACATACTCAGCACACACCTACATCGCACTCCCCCATAGCATTGGTTACACGCACACCCAACACATAAGCAAACTCTTAGCACACATACACATACTTCACATTACGTGTTTGTTGAAATGATTGATAAAAATACTATCCCAATCTCTAAGTTTTGTTTGGTTTTGGTATTTTTGATGTGTTTTGGTTGTGCAATGCTTGGCGGTTAATGGAAAAAGGCTTGGTTTGATTAGTTGTCGAAAACATGTTTTATTATACATATAGAAGGCTTAATGTTAGATTACTTGGAGCTTTGATGTTAGATTAGTTTCTTTGATATTTAACATTATGCTATTTATGTATCTCACGTCCATGAATTAGGTGAAAGAAAGGTGGATCAAAAAAATTGGGGGTTAATTTGCTTTGATGTGTTCGACTTATTTTAGTGTGTTTTCATTGTCACACAATTTGTGCATTTCTTTGGTAGAAGAGTGTGAATTTCTTTAAATTTGAGAATCCATGTACTTTATGATATGGTTCTTCAATTTTATTGGTTTTTGATATGAGCAAAATTTTTGATGCTTGTATCAATAGATTGGGGAATGGTTCCATTGCAAGTTTTGAATTTGTTTTCCATCATTTTATTAGAGAATCTTATAATGTGACCATGACACAATCAGAACATGAGATTTTTGCTATATATGAATTGAGTTGAACTCCTAACTTTCTTGATTAATGAAGCTTGCACATCCACATCAAAGTATTGATTCTTTTTTATTTTTGTTTCCTTTGAATATTTGCAAGATTTTTTTCTCTCTAATGAACAATGATTTATCTGCTCTAATTGTTTTCTAATTCTATGTTTCAAGGATATCTATTGTTTATAATTTTTATTAGTTGTTTGCTTAGTGGATATGTTTTACTTGTGGTTTTGTTTCATTGTTTATCGTATTGTATTTGGATTTTTCTTCATATCTCCAACACTCTCTCTTTCTTGATCCATGTTAGATGTTCGAGAAAATGTTCAAGAGATGAAAATAAAGGGGTTCTCAAAACTTCAAATTCACTAAGGTAATCGATTTTGTGTCAAAGTTCCAATTCCCCCCCCTTTCAGTACTGGCACCCACACAATACACACATATAACTCTACCTATCCCATAGAGCTATGGCATCCAAGATTGCCCATATTGGGGTATTACTTTCTTGATGTTTTGGGTTTTATTTTTTTGTTTATATTTGTGGATTTTTCAGATGTTTGCAAAATAATGAACCAAATCTTCTCTCTTTGTGGTTCTATTTGAATTTTGTGATTTTAGATAAGTGTTGCCCAAACAAACTAAATGCAAGAGAAATTTTAGGGGCTTATTAGTGAGACTTTGCTCTTCTCTATACTAATTTATTTAGATGTTAGTCTTTTTTTAGGATTTTTCATAGCTTTCCTTTCATAAACTCATACCGAAACCTCTAAAGTATGTGCATTCAAAGGTTTTGAATTTTTATTTTCATAGTTTTTTTTTTAATTTCAAAAAATTAGAATGGTGATTTTATTTTCATAGAACACATTTCATTAATATGTGGTTTTCATTATTAGTGGTGGTGAAGAATAGATAATATTGGAGGAAGATATTGATTGATCTCATCATGACTACTTTCTTGAGTTTGTTGTCATTAGTTATCAAATGTTCAAATCCTTGATATTAACGCCTCCACCCTTTACCTTTTATGCATACTACGTGGTTGACAAAATGTCAAAAGAGAATAAAAATGGCCCTTGATAAAGGCTAAATTCAGAAACTAACGTCTTGCGTTCTAGGTGGTCGATGAAATGTCGGAGTGAAGGAAAAAAGTCCATTTGTCAGAGTGAAGAAATCTCATCTTTTATCTCATTTGTATAACATCTCATCTACTTTTTCTTCCATTGTAGGATTCTTTGGTAGAGATTTCAACTATGGATGCATCTAAATTGCAACATCAAGTTGTTTAAAAGCGACGTGTAAACTATTGAGATGAGATCTCTTTCTCTTTCTCTTTCTGCGCTACCTAAGATTTGCTTATACCTTTGGTGATCGCCATGAATTTGTTTGAAATCATTTTATGCTTGAAATCATTTTATGTATAGTTCATGTTCAAAGTTTACTCACATATGGTCGTTAAGAGATTAGGCTAGGTAGAGTTATATGCATTGCTTTTATCTTCTTTATTTTGTTAATTGTTAATTGCATAGAGCATTTAAACATTGAGTATTCTTGGGTGCATGCAACATGAATATTTTGTTTATGGAATGAATTCATATGTTGATATGGAATTTGTTTACGTAGTTGCATTAGTTGGTAAATGGTTGTGTTAGGCAAAACTATGTAATAATGAGACCTTTAGTAGCCTTTTTGGTTATGAAAATAAATTGTGTATACAGGTTGAAATTTTTTTGAGGGCCCATTTTAGAGGAAACTTTGGTTATTTTTTTAAAAAATATATTGAGGGTTTAATTTTTTGTGCAGTGAATTTCTAATTTTTGCTATTTTTTTTTTGCTTTTTATTGCTCAGCCTCCTTAGCCACAAATACAAGATCACTTGGACCAATCATCTTGATTTGTTTTAGTTTTATTTGGAATTGAGAGTTGGATTTGATATATGCAGAGATGGATAAAGTTGAACTTTATTCTATTGTTGATTTATTATGGTGCTGAAGTAGTTGATAAATGTTTTGTTACACTAGAATTGGGGTGTGATATTGAATTTGATAAATGAATTACGTCGCGTTTTCTTTAAATTCATGCGTTTCTTAATAATAAGAAGATCGGTACAAGAGGTTGATATATTTTTTTGTGTTCTATTTTTAAAGAAAACTTCGTCAAAATTTTTAAATATTGATTGTGGGTCTAAATTGATTTAAAATGGCATTAACTTAAAAAAGGGAAAAATAATTTGCTACTTGAAATATTTTTATGCTATTGAAATATTTGTATCACACATGATTAATGCTCGATTTTGTGTTGCACAATGTCTTCAAGTATGAGTTTTGTCTATTTTTTTTTTAAAAAGCAGTTGTCGTGATTAGATATATTGACTCAATTTTTTGGGGCGCTCAATTTTATATTATATTGTGCATTCAGACACGAGTTATTATCAGTCGAATTATGTTTCACTAACAAGTATAGGAGCAATTGAGGTAGACACAACTAAGGTTTTTCAAACATCCAAGGTAATTTTTAATATTGAAACTTAAAGACTTAGTTATTCATTTGATTATGCTTCATTCTAATATGCGACTTATGTGTTTTTAATTTTATGACTTTGCATGCATTTAATAGTCGAGATGAACTGTTGGAATGGGTGAAAAAAATTGGGCATGAAAATGGAGTGGCAGTGGTAGTAGTAAGGGCTGATGTCTCTGATTCGAGAAGGCTCCCTCATGTGATTCTAGGTCATGAGAGAGGTGGATAATATGATACTAGAAGACGTAACCAACAAAAAGATGTTGAAACAAAAAAATGAAGCACTACAACAACAAAAATGTGGATGTCCAATTAAATTGAAGGCAACACAATTAAGTCAAAGAGATGTACAATGGGGGTTAAAAGTGATGAATGAGATTCATAACCACAAATTGATAGGTAATTTAGTGGGTCACTCATACGTTGGCAGCTTGGTGAATGATGGACTTGAAATTTTGGAGGGAATGTCAAAGAGCGGTGTTCATCTACATGACATATCATGTCACCTAAAGAAAAGGGATACAAGCAATGCTTCAATGCTAAAAACCATTTATAATGCTCAATTGAAATTGAGAATAGTTGAAACGACCGGACGTACGCATATGCAACAATTGTTTAAAAGAATTCATGAGTATGGTTACGTGGAGCATCATCGCAGTGAACCAGTGACTGAGATAGTGAAATATCTATTTTGGGCACATCCAACATCAATTTAACTCATAAAGGCTTTCCTTTTGTTTTTATGATGGATTACATGTATAAAACAAATAAGTACCGACGACCACTGTTAGAGATAATTGGTGTGAGTTGTGCGAGAAAAACTTTTGTGGCTACATTAATTTATATGGAATTAGAAAAAGAAGAAAATTATTGCTGGGCACTTGACTGTTTTAGATCTATTTTTAGGGATATATCGTTGCCTCGGGTATTTGTGACTGATCGTGACTTCGCCCTTATGAATGTAGTTAAGGAGGTCTTCCCAGATGCAACCAATTTATTATGTCGTGTTCATATGGAGAAAAATGTCCTAAAAAATTGTATAAAGTCATTTTTAAAGAAGGAGGCGTGGAATAAATTCAACACAACATGGTTCGATGTCATGTGAGCATCGATAGAAGAAAAATACAAAGAAAATATGCAACAAATGGAGATTACATTCGTAGATTATCCAAATTCATTGAATTATCTTTGAGAAACGTGGCTTGTAAATCATAAAAATTAGTTTGTTTCAGCATGGATTGATCAATGCTTCCATTTGGGGAACACTTCAACTAACAAAGTTGAGAGTAGTCATGCCAAGTTGAAGAAGCACTTGAATTCATCAGTCCAAGGCTTTGTTAATTCCATCAATGCCATTCATCTATTGCTGGAACCACAAATGACAGAGATCAAATCATCATTTTGAGGATAGTCTGACGAGGACTCCACATCAATTTAGAGCTCCGTTGTATAAAGAACTCATCGGCATTGTCTTCACAACTGCACTTGATAAGATTGAGGTAGAAGCCAAAAAAATTGGTTGGATTGGGATTGTCCCAGTTCATGTAATCACATTGCCAAACGAACCTTAGGAGTGCAATGTGCTCAAATGATCTTGACTTATATGAGAGAGGGAGGACCTATTCCATCCTCAGATGTGCACAGTTATTGGAAAAAGTTAACTATTAGCCCCTATGTAGAGGAAAACACACATAAGACTGTGATTGAATTGGAGCTTGACATGCTTATAAATAAGTTTTTCAAGTCCACCGAGACACAAAAAGTGGAAATAAAGAAGCACCTACAAGCCTTGACTAATCCTAGTGCAACTTCCCACCTTGAGCCGGTAACAAAAGTGAATCCAAGAGGTAGGAAGAAAAAAAAAAGGGCGAAGAAGAGCATTGTGATACTATAGAATCAACTAAGTGCAATTCAACTGGATTTACGTATGTTCTTACATCATTTAAGGAAATTCAAACAAAGCTAGTCATTAACCAGTCTTCACAACAATCCATTCAAGGGCCTCTAGTGCATTCCAATTAGAAACCCATAAAACCGAAGTTGACTATGCATCGGACCAGAAATTCTAATACTATGAGGTACGTAACACAATTCCTAGATGCAATAATTGCTTTTATTGCTAATGTCATTGATGTCCCAGGAGATGGACATTGCGAGTTTCGAGTGGTTGTTGGATTCTTGGAGATGGGGGATATGGTTAGAAACAAGTGAGGATAGATTTGTTGGATTCAAAATGATTGAATGATAAACCTTACCTCAACTAACCCCTAATTACTCTCCCTCAAATAATGCAATGTATGGCCGGGAGAGAAAGATTTCTTCCCCTAGGGATAGTGTCAAAAGAAAGGGCAATAAGGAAAGGGAAATGGAATGATGTAAAATGGGATGTGTATGCACAAAAATGCTCCCCAATCGCAAGGAGACTTTCGTGTGTCGTGTGTTACTTGGAAAGTATTCCAAGGTCGTCTCCTCAGGGAAGGAAAGGGAGTTTTGTGAAAGTGATTTTGCAAAAAGGTAAAGAAAATGTAAAATCTTTTGTTTATATTTTGGGGTTGTGTTTGTAAATGAAAATGCAAGAAAACAAATGTTGGCTAATCCAAAGGATTCATTCCAATGGGAATATAAAATCAACTCAAAGCCTTCCTCCGATTAAGCATGAATGAACAATTAATTCGGGGGAAGCTAGGGACGAGATTGGTGAGTATCTAAGCATAACCCGTGACTAGGCCTACGGGATATCAAAGGCTCACCAACTCATCCACTCTCAACCCCGTCAAACCGAACCATTTGACTCAAAAGGGAGGAATGAAGAAGAGTTGAAATGGAATCCCCAAGAGGAGGTCTTCCCTTGGATTAACCAACTTAAATCCTAACTACTCATATTAAAAGCAAGAAATTCATAATGTAAAGAGACAAGGATGAAATGGAGATTAAAACTTAACTAAATGCAAGAAATCTTAAATTATGAAGAAAAACATTCAATACCCATTTTAAGCTAAGAAATGAAGAAAAGTTTAAACAACAATGGTGAAAGCTAGAGTAAAGGATTAAACTAGAAATGAACTTGCAATAAATGACATTAAAGACTTTAAACAAAGTTTAGAAGATCCTTACAAGAGATTACAAGACATTGGAATGAAGAAAATGCAAAAATATAAACTTCTAGCACTATTCATCTTCTTCTTCTACTCCTAAGCTTAGGTGGCCACCCTTGAAAATGTTGAATAATGTTGTATATATGGAGTGTGTGTCTTCAATTTTCGTCCATGAGGGTCCCTAGCATATGTGTGCAGGTCTCCCATCCATAGGGGGCTGAATAGATGCATTGCACAGGCTAGGACAAGCCAAGCCTGCAACACACAATGATAGCCCCCTTCTTTCCCATCCCCATTAATGTCAAGCCTTCAAAGTCTTCCAAATGTGTAAGGGAGGCATGGTTGATGTGCATAAAATGTTGGGGGGCAAGTGGGAGAAGTGTAGGTGGGACCCCCAAGCCTCAAAGTTGAGTTACAGGCTGTTTTTTGGCCAGAAGATTCGTGGTACCGGTACTAGGTATCGGTACCGAGTACCGGTACTGTTTTTTTGCACTGGATCACCTTTGGTAGAAATGACATAACTCTTGATCTAACCGTTGGATTGAGCTGAAATTTTGACACGATACAGAAGACATCTAGATATACAACTTTTATGTTTAGAACTTTGCCAGATTCTGAGTAGATCATGGTCAAAATGGAGGACAACTGAGGCAGTGCTTCTCAGTGATGTGACAGCTGGTGCCTTTGTTCCAAAACACCAATACCTCCTTGATTTCTTCACTTTTAAGCCTCCAATTCTTCATGTATTGTGTCCATGCCATTACCACACATCTAACATAGTTGCAAGGTCCTAAAATCCAACATTTAAGCTATCAAAACATGCAACATCGAGAATTTGACATTATTCATAAAATATGCTAACACTAAGTAATTAAATGCAAAAGTTGAGTTATAATGAATGTAATGAGGCCATAAAATGTGCAATATTATGTGATCATCACTTTAACATTGATTATTTTCAAGTATTGGGTGGTGAAGATCATGTGAATGAATTAGAGGAATCCATTCACTGTTGGAATAATAATGTTGGCTCTAAACATTGGATGACAATGCTAGATATGGGGCACATTATTGCATCATAAACACTAGATGACAATGCTAGATATGAGGCACATTATTTAGTCATGTTATAACATTATTGTAGTCCATATCTCATGCCAACAATGTCTCACATTTCTTACTCTTCGTCAACAAGCACCTTACAAACCAAGTCATTGGATTCTGGGATGTGGTTACATCAACTCAAGTCACTTTGTCAGACTTGAGTTCACTCTAGATTCTCCCTGACCTCCCATGTCAACTATGTGGCACAAGTATCATTATGAATTGGCTAAGGGGTGGATTACTCCATATTTTCTATGGATAGAAAGATTCAAGACTTTTTTCAGAAAATAATCAAGAAATTGCAGTTGTAGATATTCCTGACGACATAGCCTAAAAACATTGTAAGTATTTTTTTCTTTCTAAATTGCAATAATTTTATGTTTTCATAAATATTAGGTCAATTTTGATTTATATTTTTTGTCTATAATTTTATACAGGGGGTCTTCAAAGGTTTACAGTCCTCAACTTCTACGCTCGATAAAGAAAGATCAAAAACAATTTCTGCAAGAAGTTTCTGGAAGGAGAATATGTCATTTTCATTCCAAGATTTATTGCCATTTCAATCTTTAATTTTTGTGAGGACTATTTACATCATTCCCAAAAATGACTTTGCTAAAATGGTATTATCAACTAAACAGTTAACTTAGTTCTATATGGATTCATGACATCCTTGCACAAAAACAAAACTTTACTAATGTAATTTCCTATGAAGGATGCCAGTCATTTCTGCCCATGGAATTGGCTCTTGCTTATTTCTATCCCAAGTGTTTGACCACTATAAAAAGAAATTGAATCTGAAGGATAAAGAAACAAACCTATTAGGATATTTGCCAGTATCAATACATAATTTTTTTCTTTGCTCATCATTGTGATGCACCATTGCATAATAATACTTTTAATTTTGATGTTCAAGTTCTATTTATAATATTTCTATTTTACTGGACTTCAAATACATAATTCAAAAGTTAAAAGATATATTAACATGTTAATGGGGTGGACTTAGTCATTAATGAGGTGAGTTTAGTCACAAATTGATAGTTACATAATGGGGTGGACTTAGTCTTTAAAAGGGTGTACATAGAATGAATGAACTTAACTATTAGTGGGATGTATGTAGCATGGGGTAGACTTAATTACTAATGGAGATTTTATAAACAAAAGAGTTGTACATTGGTAAATAACTCATAGGAAAACTGAGAGAAACATCTAGAGGGTACAAAGACAGACAAAGAGGCAACATTCATTAAGTTGCTTACCCAAAAAAAATAAAACACCCACTCACTCATAAAAGTTATCCCTTTCTTTATTGATTGGATTAGTTTTACAGCACGTCAGTATCATTTTCTTTTTACCTACTTGTAGTTTGACGCCTTCCTATCCTTGTAAAATAGCACATTACACCCACGTAGTTAATGGAGTAAACGCACTGTAACTTTTTTCATCAAATTTAACAGCGCGTAGAGCTAACGTGCATGCTCTACTGTTTGGGCTAAAAATCATGCTAAAAAGATTTAAAAAACCCTCAACTCTCTTTCTCTCTTTGGACCAATTCCCTAACAAAATTGAACCAAAAAATTTTGAATGAAACAAAAATTAGACCAAATAAGATGAATTGAACCGATATTGAACCAAAATCAAAATCGAATGAATCAAAAAAAAAAATTGAACCAAAGAGATTGGTGATTGCCATTGATGTCCACCATTGACGTCTGTGCTACACTCCTAGCCAACTCAAATGCTAATGTGGGTTGATCTACCGAAATAGATATCGATGGTGATGGTGTGAAGGAAAAAGGGGAGAAGGTGGTTAATTGGTGAAAGATAAAGTGGGCGATATAGTCATGAAAAGGGGAGGTGGGTAGTGATGGCCGGCGTCTATTGACTAGGAGATGGGTGAAAGTGGTCGTCGTGGGTTATAGTGGTGGTCATCGCGGATCGTCAAGTTTGTTAAGAGGGAGAGGGACTGCATCTCATGGAGAGCGCTAAGGAGCCACTATAAATTATATGCCACACTAACACTTGAGGGGCATCACACTCAACTGAGCACATACCCCATCTCTTTCTCTAAAGCTTGTACTCTCTGCTCTACTAAAACTCTTGAGTTAATAAAGCACCCGACGATCCTAGCCATTTATAAGTGGACGTAGGTCACAATTGACTGAACCACTATAATTCTTGTCATCTCTCTACTTTAATTACTGCATTTATTTCCAATTACTTAAAAGGTGGTGTGCAAAGCCGATTTGTGCATCATCAGTTTGACGCTGTCTGTGGGAACCGACTGAATTTTCACTCCAGATCGATGAATCAACTTGAGGATAATCCACCACGAGAGGAGGAGATTGTTCCTCCATCGCCTAACCCTGTCCCGAATGCTCCAACTCCAAATTCTCAGCAAATGTTGGAGACCATGCAACAGCTGGTGGCCCAAAATCACCAGATACTGCAACTCATGCTCGCTGGACAAGGAGGAGCACAACTTGGTGGACCACAGCTTGGAGGACCTCAAGGGGCTCCACACCTTGGTGCTCCCCATCTAGGCGCCCATGCAGGTCTAGGCGCCCCCCTTGGAGTCCACTGGGGTACCCCACACAAGGGAGCCCACTATGAGGGACCTCTACCTCCTCCTCCTCCTCCTACTTCTTATGTTGAGGATCCTCGCCTCCAAGAAGAGGAGGGCGAGAACCAAAGCATAAAGCATGGGAGTCGTTTTCATGATCATTCCAGAGGAGCTCCCAATCTCTAGGATGAAAAAATTAAAGAGGTGCAAAATCAGCTAGGTGACGTCTTCAATGCCATGAAGGCGCAAGAACCTCAGACTATGGACTACCTCTTTAGGTGAACTGACACACCTTTTAAACCTAACGTGGCGAACTACCCCTCCCTCAAAAGTTTAAAATGCCATCCGTGGAGACCTTTGACGAAACGAAAGATCCACTGGACCACCTCAAAACTTACAAAGCACTGCTGCAGCTACACAATGTCCCCGATAAGATCATGTGTAGGGCGTTCCCAACCACCTTGAAGAGGTCCGCCCAACAATGGTTCGCCAAGCTTTCCCCAGTTTCCATTGCCTCCTTTGCTGAGTTGAGCAGGTCTTTCGTATCCCACTTTATCGGAGGGTGCCGCCACCAGAAGCCCGTCACTCACCTGCTCAGCATAAAGCAGGACAAGGACGAGAGCCTGAGGAGCTACCTAACTTGTTTTAACGAGGAGGTACTTCAAGTCGAAGAACCTGATGACAAGGTAACTATGACCGCCTTCTTGATAGGCATCCGTGCGTCAAGCTTCTTCTTCTCGGTGATGAAGTGCCCATCAAGGAGCATGACAGAGCTGCTAGCAAAGGCCCAAAAGTACATGAACGCAGAAGACATTACGAGCGCTAGACGAGGTTAGTCATCCAGGTTAGGGGAGAAGAGAAAGAAAAGAGACAAGGATGACAAGAGGCAGAGTGGCAGTAAGCGCAGCAGGACAGAGAGGGAGAGGATACCCATCAAAGACCGACTTGGTCCTGCTCCTCAGAGAGGCCAGCGAGCCTTCACTCCCCCCAACGTTGTTATTGGGCACATCCTATGCCAGATTCAGGATGACCCCGCAGTGAAGTGGCCTGGGAAGATGAAGTTTCCTCTGAACCGTAGAACCCAAATAAGTATTGTCGATTTCATCGCGACCATGGCCACGACACCGACGATTGCTACGACCTCAAGAGACAAATTGAGGACCTCATTCAACGTGGTCACCTTCGCAAGTATGTTGTTGGTAGGGGGCATGCGCCGCCACCACCTCACAATCAGGAAGATCAATAACCCATTCGAGAAATTCACACTATCTCTGGAGGGCTTATAGGAGGAGGAAAATCTCTCTCATCTATGAAGGCCCACGCTAGAAAGGCGAGGCACCTCGACGAAGTGCGCCCATATAAGGCGCCTAAACATGGTGGTGGCAAAGTCATATCCTTCTCAGACAAGGATTTAGAAGGAATCCAACACCCCCACGACGACCCTCTGGTGCTCACCATGACTGTTGCCAATTTCTAGGTACGAATGATCCTAGTGGACAACGACAGCTCTGCGGATATCCCTATTCGTAGAAGCTTATGACAAGCTCAACCTGGGCAGGGAGAGACTACAACCTATTAGATCTCCACTCATTGGGTTCTCAGGGGAGAAGGTATAGCCCCTAGGGTCCATCACCCTACCAGTCACAGCCGGAGCAGCACCTCGGAGCTCTACAGTCATGGTGAACTTTTTGGTAATAGACTGCTCATCAGCCTACAACGTTATATTTGGGGCAACCTGCTCTTAACACATTGAGAGTAGTGCCCTCCACTTATCATCTCATCCTCTGCTTTCTAACCCTAAATAGAGTCGAAGAGGTCAGAGGAGACCAAGTAGCAGCAAAAGAGTGCTATGTCTCCTCTATGAAGACCAAGAAGTCGCACAAGGCATTGCAAGTGGAGGTCCTTAACCTAAGGGATGACTCCACCATAGAAAGTGGACAACCAGTCGAAAAGCTCACCCCTGTGGTGTTAGATAAGGAACATCTGGATAGAAGAGTATACGTTGACTCTTCCCTTACTGAAAATCTGGTTCACCAGCTAATAGACTTCCTAAGACGTAACATGAACGTCTTTGCATGGTCACATGTAGACCTGAAGGGTATCGACTCAGAAGTGGCCACGCACCGTCTCAATGTTGACCCACATCACAAGCCTGTTCGCCAAAAGCTAAGGGGCGCCTCCACTGAAAGGGCCCAAGCTATGGACAAGGAGGTGGAAAAGAAAATAAATAATGGGGCGGTCAGAGAAGTAGCATATCCGGAGTGGATCGCTAACGTGGTAATGGTCACTAAAGCTAATGGAAAGTAGCGCCTCTGTGTTGACTTCACAGAACTCAACAAGGCATGCCTAAAAGACAACTACCTGCTGCCATGGATCGACCTCCTCATCGACGCCACTGTGGGATGTGAGTTGCTCACCTTCCTGGATGTGTACTCTGGGTATAACCAGATTAGCATGTACCCCCCAGACCAGGAGAAGACATCATTTATTACTCCAAAAGGGACCTACTGTTTTAGGGTCATGTCCTTCGGACTGAAGAACGCAGGAGCAACCTACCAGCGGCTGGTGAACAAAATGATCCAGTCTCAAATTGGGCAAACGATGAAGGTTTACATGGACAACATATTGGTGAAGATCCTCACCATAGAGGACCACATTGACCACCTCTAGGAAACTTTCAATGTCCTAAGATCCTACCACATGAAGCTGAATCTTGAGAAATGTGCCTTTGATGTAGGGTCAGGAAAGTTCTTAGGATTTATGGTCAACCATAAAGGAATTGAGGCAAACCTCGACAAAATCAAGGCTATCCTCGACATGAAGTCGCCCTCCTCCACCAAAGAGCTTCAGCGTCTCAATGGGTAAATCGCAACACTTAACAAATTCGTCTCCAAATCTACAGACAAATGCTTGCCTTTCTTCAAGATCCTCCGAATAGCTTTCGAATGGGAGCATGAGGCAGAGGAGGCCTTCCAAAAACTCAAGGCCTATTTGCCTGCACCTCATCTCTTTTCGCATGCAACACTAGCCGAGGTGTTATATTTGTATCTTTCTGCCTCCCCATCGACAGTGAGCTCAGTCCTCGTCAGGAATGATGATGGACCACAAAAGCCAATCTACTATGTGAGTAGAGCATACTAGGGAGCAGAAGTCAGGTATTTAGGATTGGAAAAACTAGCGCTCGCCTTAGTCACAACGACGAGACGCTTACGACACTATTTTCAAAGTCACAGTATAGTTGTCGTCACAGATCAACCTCTTAAAAGAATCGTAAGAAAGCTGGACGTATTCGACATACTTCTTAAGTGGGCAGTGGAACTCGGGGAGTTCGACATTCACTACCAACTAAGGGCAGCCATCAAAGTCCAAGCCTTAGCGGATTTCATTGCCGAACTTACACCAGCAGAAGAAGTGAACTACAAGGATACCCAGATGACCAACGGAGACACCCAAGAGCCTAGCAAAAACTCTCAAGCACCCAAATTGGGCGTCCAAGTTAGTTCAGGCGCCCAGATCTCCACCCCAGGCGCCCAGCCTTCACCATCAGGTGACCAGGTGACCCCTTGCGCCCATGCAGCTCCAGGCGCCCTGATTAGTGCCTAGGCAGCCCCTCCAGGCACCCAAGCCCTAACTGGCGCCCAGGTTGCACCCACAAGCACCCAGACTGCTCCCTCTGGCGCCCATGCAGCTCTTGGCGCGCAGACTGGAGCCCAGACAGCCCCTCCTGGTGCCCAAGCCTCATCTGGCACCCAGGCTGAGAGAACTAATATAATTCATAAATAAATGAGACTTCATTCATTCTCCATAAAATACTTACAATATTATCCAAAAGAATATGCCATATAATGGCATTTACATCCCAAAAATCAACTAAGGTAATGTAGTAGAAATACAAAATAAAACTAGACTCCACAATATCTCCCAAATGAATTTTCAAGTCTAGCATCAAAAGGAAATAAAACTCTAAGCATTTATATCAAAATCCGCTTGCCCGTCCATTAGAGCTTCCCAAAGCTCGGCGCATCAACTCCACGCTCCTCCTCTGGAGTATAATCTGAAAAATATTGGTTGTAGGGGGTGAGCACGAAGCTCTGTAGGAAAATTCTTTCAAATCCGAACAAGGTTTATAAGAGCATAAAAAAGCGGCCAGTCTCATTTTACCAATAACACATATAATCATTGAAGTAAAACAGAGACATTTTAAAGTAGATCTCAAGTTTAACAATAACAATAAATGTAACAGAAACAATAAAAGACAGATCGCAACAATAAATCGTATTTTCATGTATATTGGTTCATCCCTGTGCCATGTACGCTGATTGCTTATAAGGAATCTACCTAAAGATTATACCTAGTCCACCCATCACAATCACAAGCACTTTGAAAAATGGCGTATACCATCCTAATGGCATTGACGAATCCTTCCCCAGGAAAGGTATACCACCCCTAGTTCGAACTCCAGTGAACGATAGTAGTTGCATTACCAAATAAAAACCCACTACAGGTGTTAGACAACTATCTCACCCCCACTGGGATAGACTAACCTCTAACACTCTACGGTATCTCTTGAAGGCAATTCAAGTCCGTCACAACAAACATACAAATGAGAAAACCAACATATTTTCAATGAACCAACAATTCTAAATTATTATCAAAATCCCCAATTTTTCCTCGAGTAAATATACAATGGGCAATATAAGAAGACGTATAAGAGACCATCATAAATACCCTTTTGTTGTTCATTATGAAACACTAAGGTTTTGAAATCAAGAATAAAATAAAGGTTTAGAGAAAAGTTCACCTCCACTCAAAACTAGGGTTTTGAGTCAAGAAAAAGGATTTAATAGTTAACCAACCATTAATATTGTGTAAAGCACGACAATATTCACAAGAATATCTAGAATCAATGATTCTATAGCATACATATAAGATTTAGAGTGAAAAGAGTACATATACATAAGCCCTAGCCTCAATGTAAGAGAATAGGAAGAAAACCCAAGCTTGAATCAAAGATTTCAAAGTTCAAATCAAAAGCCCAAGTCCTAGAGACCTCCTTTCTCCTCTTTCTTTTATCTTCTCCTAGGATTTCAAAATGTTTAGGGTGAGAGTGGAGTGTAAGAATGGGGTAAAATATAGTGAAAAGAGGTGTTTTAAATGGCCAAATCCCGACTTTTATTGTACATAATTCGTGTTTCTTTCGGGCGTACTGGTAGGCTGTTCCGGTAGGGTTCCCTTCCGGTAGGGTTTGACTGATGAATTTTTGCTACGACTTTAACTGCAGTTTTGACCCATTTAGAGGTCAAATTGGAAAATTTTCGTAAATTACACTTTTATAACCCTAGATGTCTAATATCTACTGTCCAAATTTCAGATCAATTGAAGATCAAAAATAAAAATTTATGACCTAAATACAAGACAATGTCCAAACTCATTTTTAATTGAATTCACACTAAATTGTGTTTTAACTCCGGAATATTTTTTAACTTCTAATATACCCCATATTACCTCTCCTAATGTTTATCGGCCTTCCGGATTCAATGAAGGCATTATTTTGACCTACAAACATTTAGAAACTTATCTAATCACCCTTTCCAAGTTTAAACGTCTTCAAAACTTAAAATTTTCAATCAAATTGCCTCCCTAGTAGTTATTCCTATGGTTACAATCCATATGGTTTATTCTTACGTTACTACAGATATGAGAATTACTAAACAAGTACATTACTATATTATTATAAACATGTGGGAGTTTACAATCCACACCCCTTAAAGAAAGTTTCATCCTTGAAACTTACCTCAAGTAGTGAACAAATGAGGATACTTCTCTCGCATCTCCAGCTCCGGTTCCCAAGTAGCTTCTTCCACTCCATAGTGTTGCCATAAAATCTTCACTAGTCGGATGACTTTGTTGTTGAGCATCTTCTCTTCGGCGTCGAGAATCTTCACCGGTTGTTCTTCATAGGTTGCTCCATCTTGAATTTTAATATCTTCCAAGTCTACGACTGGCGTTGCATCCGATTGACACTTTCTTAACATTGACACGTGGAACACGTCATGTACCTCAGACAACTGAGCTGGTAACCGCAATTGATATGCCGCTTTGTCCACAACTTTGATCACTTCAAATGACCTGGTATATCTTAGCACTAACTTTCCCTTCTTGCCGAATCTAAATACCCCTTTCTTGGGCGACACTTTGAGGAACACGTAATCTCCCATTTTGAATTCCAAGGGTCTTTGTCTTTGATCCAGAAAGCTTTTTTGTCAACCTTGTGCCGTGCGTAGCCTCTCTAGAATAAGCTGAATTTTCTCGATAGTTTCTCGAACAATCTCTGGTCCAAACAAACTACTCTCGCCGGCTTCCAACCAACACGTCGGGGATCTACACGGTTTTCCATACAATGCTTCATATGGTGCCATCCCAATGCTTGTCTGATAGCTGTTGTTGTACGTAAATTTCACCAACGACAATGGTCATTCCAACTTCCCTAGAAATCTAGCACGCAAGCTCGTAACATGTCTTCCAAAATTTGGATCACCCTCTCGGATTGGCCATTTGTCTGGGGATGAAAGATGGTGCTATAGTGTAGTTCGGGCCCCGTAGCTCTTTGAAGACTTTGCCAAAATTGTGCCACAAAACGGGAATCATGATCCGATACGATAGAGAGTGGGACTCCATGCAATCTCACAATCTCGTGAATATACAGCTTGCTCAAGGTCTCTAGAGTGTCTGTGGTCTTCATACTTAAGAAATGTGCGGACTTGGTGAGTCTATCAACTACGACCCATACGACATTATGCCCTCGTGAAGTTCGTGGAAAACCAAACATGAAGTCCATGGTGATGTGATCCCACTTTTATTCTGGAATAAGGAATGATTCTAGTAATCCTTCGGGTTTTTGATGCTCAATTTTCACCTGCTGATAGACCGCACACCTTGAAATGTACTTCGCCGCCTCTCGCTTCATTCCTTTTCACCAATATTGATGCTTCATGTATCTATACATTTTTGTGCTTCTGGGGTGGATAGCAAACTTAGAGCGATGACACTCTTCAAGTATCTCCTCCTTTAAAGATGAATCATCGGGTACACATAGCTTTTCCCCATATCTCAATTCTCCGTTGCTCAAAGACCAACCCTCCATAGTTTCTTCATTCTCTAATTTAGCTCGAATCGATGCTAAGTCGGGATCCAAGCACTGAAACTCCACAACCCTACGCTAAAGGGTAGGTTGGGCTACAAGATTGAATAGGCATGGCTGAGATCTATCTTCTCTCACCCATAGATCATAGTCTCCAAGGGCAATTATCTTCTATTTACTTGTAAGAGCATTGAGTTCACCCTGAGACTTTCTGCTAAGTGCATCGGCAACTACATTCGCCTTCCCCAGATGGTAGTTCAGTGTGAAATCGTAATCTTCTAGGTACTCAATCCGCCTTCTTTGTTGGAGATTCAAGTCTTTTTGTGTGAAGATATACTTGAGGCTCTTATGATCAGAGAACACTTGAAATTTCTCTCCATATAAATAACACCTTCACAATTTAAGAGCAAAGACCACAATGGCAAGCTCTAAGTCATGGGTGAGATAGTTCTGTTCATGAACCTTGAGTTGCCTAGAGCCATAGAAAACCACCTTTTCTCCTTGTATTAGCACACATCCCAAGCCTCGTAGTGAAGCATCGGTATAGATATCGTATCCTTCCCCACTACTCGGTATAATGAGGATAGGCGCCGTTGTCAACTTCTCCTTCAAGGTGCGAAAGGCTAGCTCACACGCTTGAGTCCAAACAAAATTTTCTCTCTTCCTTGTAAGGTGAGTCATCGACATTGCAAGCTTTGAGAACCTTTCTACAAATTTGCGATAGTAACCTGCTAAGCCTAAGAAAGTACGTACTTCGGTCATATTCTTCGGTGGTTTCCACTTCATCACGACCTCAATCTTTGTTAGGTCAACAACTACACCTTGTTCCGACACAACATGGCCAAGGAATTTCACCTCCTTCATGCAGAACTCGCATTTGCTCATCTTAGCATATAACTTATGCTCTCTCAAGGTCTGGAGCACAATTGTGAGATGGCGTTCATGTTCCTCATGTGTCCGTGAATAGATTAGTATGTCATCAATAAACACAATGACAAACTGATCTAAATACAACTGAAATACCCTGTTCATTAAATTTATGAAGGCTGCTGGAGCATTAATCAATCAGAACGGCATCACCGTATACTCAAAATGACCATACCGAGTACGAAAATCAGTCTTAGGAATATCGTCCTCCTTGATCCACAATTGATGATACCCTGTTAGAAGATCAATCTTGGAGTAGTACTTTGAATCCCGCAACTAATCAAATAAGTCATCAATTCGTGGCAAAGGGTATTTGTTCTTTACGGTCACCCGATTCAACCTCCAATAATTCGTGCACAACTGAAGTATCTCATCAAGCTTCTTCACAAAAAGGACCAGGGTTCCCCAAGATGAAGTGCTCAAACGGATAAACTTGATGGTCAATAGATGATCTAACTGCTTCCTTAGCTCCTTCAACTCCAAAGGTGCCATCCGATAAGGAGCAATGGATATAGGTTCGGTTCCCGGATAGAGATCAATCGTAAACTCAATTTTCTTGTGTGGTGGTAACCTGGGTAGCTCATTTAGGAAGACATCAGAAATATCCGATACTATCAACACCACATCCACATGGAATTTATCACGATCATCTCTCATCAAGCTAGCTAAGAAACTCAAATGACTTCCCGCATTAGCTTTCAGAAATCTGCTACCCGTAGTAGGAAATGGATGAGAAGAATTTATGTCATTCATTAAACTAAAAACTACCTCTTCTAGTAATTGAAAGGAAATCCGTTTAAGAAAATAATCCATTACCACCCAGAATGTGGACAACAAATTCATCCCAAAAATCACATCGTACCCCTTCATATCTAAAGCAACCAAATCCATAATCAATTCGTACTCCCAATTCGAGGCATGCAACCCTTGCACACCCAGCTAGTATCCAACCGCTCTCCTGTTGGCATAAGACTCAGGAAATTTTAAATTAAAAATTTTGTTCAACCTAGTCCTACGTCTCTAGTGGTATTCCATAACCTACAACTCCCACGTAAGACCTAAAGCCTAGGCTCTGATACCAAGCTTTGTAACGCCCTAAATACCACCTTGGACGACACTACATTTTTAACACTATTCACCACATGAGAGCACTAATATAATCTATAAATAAATGAGACTTCATTCATTCTCCATAAAATACTTACAACATTATCCAAAAGAATATGCCATATAATGGCATTTACATCCCAAAAATCAACTAAGGTAATGCAGCAAAAATTCAAAATAAAACTAGACTCCACAATATCTCCCAAATAAATTTTCTAGTCTAGCATCAAAAAGAAATAAAGCTCTAAGCATTTACATTGGGATCCACCTGCTCATCCATTGGAGCTTCCCAATGCTCCGATGCATCAACTCCACGCTCCTCCTCTAAAGTATAATCTGAAAAATATTGGTTGTAGGGGGTAAGCACGAAGCTCTATAGAAAAATTCTTCCAAATCCGAGCAAGGTTTATAAGAGCATATAAAAGTGGTCGGTCTCATTTTACCAATAGCACATATAATATTTGAAGTAAAACAGGAACATTTTAAAGTAGATCTTAAGTTTAACAATAGCAATAAATGCAATAGAAACAATAAAAGATAGATCGCAACAATAAATCATATTTTCATGTATATTGGTTCAACCCCGTGTCATATACGTTGATTGCTTATAAGGAATCTACCTAAAGATTATACCTAGTCCACCCATCACAATCACAAGCACTTTAGAAAATGGCGTATACCATCCCAATGACATTGACGAATCCTTCCCCAGGAAAGGTATACCACCCCTAGTTCGAACTCCAGTGAACGACAGTAGTTGCATTACCAAATGAAAACCCACTACAAGTGTTAGACAACTATCTCACCTCCACTGAGATAGACTAACCTCTAACACTCTACGGTATCTCTTGAAGGCAATTCAAGTCCGTCACAACAACCATACAAATGAGAAACCAACATATTTTCAATGAACCAAAAATTCTAAATTATTACCAAAATCCCCAATTTTTCCTCGAGTAAATATACAATGGGCAATATAAGAAGACATACAAGAGACCATCATAAATACCATTTTGTTGTTCATTATGAAACACTACGGTTTTGAAATTAAGAATAAAAGAAAGGTTTAGAGAAAAGTTCACCTCTACTCAAAACAAGGGTTTTGAGTCAAAAAAAAGGATTTAATGGTTAGCCTACCATTAATATTGTGTAAAGCATGGCAATATTCACAAGGATATCAAGAATCAATGATTTTATAGCTTACATATAAGATTTAGAGTGAAAAGAGTACATATGCATAAGCTCTAGCCTCAATGTAAGAGAATAGGAAGAAAACCCAAGCTTGAATCAAAGATTTCAAAGTTCAAATCAAAAGCCTAAGCCCTAGAGACCTCCTTTCTCCTCTTTCTTTTGTTCCTTTATCTTCTCCTAGGGTTCTAAAATATTTAGGGTGAGAGTGGAATGTATGAATGGGGTAAAATGTAGTGAAAAGGGGTGTCTGAAATGGCCAAATCCTGAATTTTACTATACAGAATTCATGTTTCTTTTGGGCGTACTGGTAGGCTATTCTGGTTGGATTTGACTTTTGAATTTTTGCTGTAACTTCCAGTGTAGTTTTTGACCCATTTAGAGGGCAAGTTGAAAATTTTTTGTGAAATACACTTTTATATCCCCAGATGTCTACTATCTACTGTCCAAATTTCATATCAATTTAATATTAAAATAAAAAGTTATGACCTAAATACTAGACAGTGTCTAAACTCATTTTTACCTGAATTCACCCTAAAGTGTGTTTTAACTCTGGAATACTTTTTAACTTCTAATATACCCCATATTACCTCTCCCAATGTTTATCAACTTTCTGGATTCAATGGAAGCATTATTTTGACCTACAAACATTTAGAAACTTATCTAATTACCCTTTCCAAGTTTAAACGTCTTCGAAACTTAAACTTCCCAATCAAATTGCCTCCCTAGTAGTTATTCCTACAGTTACAATCCATATGGTTTACTCTTACGTCACTACAGATATGAGAATTACTAAACAAGTACATTATCATATTATTATAAACATATGGGGGTTTACACCTAGACTGTTTTCTCTAACGCCCAGGCTGCTCCCCTAGGCACTCAGGCTGCACCTCCAGGCACCTGGACTGCACCCCAAGCGTCCAGGCTACTCCCTTTGGCGCCCAAGCAGCTTCCCCATGTGCCTAGTCTCCCACTTTGATTTCCAATCCCTTTTCTCTTCTACTTTGGAAACTCAATGCAGATGGCTCCTTGACTAATGAAGGAGGAGGATCAGACCTAATCTTGATCAGCCCCGATGGAACCACTCTTAAATATATAGTGAAGCTCCACTTTATTACTTCAAATAATGAGGCGGAATACAAAGCCCTTCTCTCTAGATTAAGATTTTCAGTTAAAATGGAAGTTCAACACCTCAATACCTACAACGACTCTCAGCTGATAGTTAATCAAGTGAAGGGAGAGTTCGAAGCCAAAGGAGCCAAGATGCAAGAATACCTTAGCATGGTAAGAAACATGATTATAAAGTCCCGCTACTTCCAGATAAGCCACATCCCTTGAGAAGACAACGTGGCCGCAGACGCACTAACGAGGCTCGCCTCATCCTTAGAGGCCCCACTAGGAGGACCAACATTCATTGGTCATTAGTTCGAACCAAACAGGCTAAACATGGACACTACAAACAACAACTGCACTTCAACCGAATCAAACTGGATGACCCCAATAAAGGCGTACCTCCAAGAGGGCGCGTTGCCAGATAACCCAATGGAGTCCAAGAAACTCAGGATGAGAGCCTCTAAGTTTATTGTCCTGCAATATAATCTGTACAAAAGAGGTTACTCCTTGCCTCTCACCTGATGAAGTAGACTATACCCTGCGGGAGATCCATGAAGGAATTTGTGGAAATCACTTTGGAGGACGCTCCCTTGCCCACAAATCGCTCAGACAAAGTTACTTCTGGCCCAGCATGGTGAGGGACGCTCAGGAATTTGCCAAAAAGTGCGACAAATGTCAGCGCTTTTTCACTGTACCTAGGTAGCCATCGGAAGAGCTGACAACAATCGTGAGTCCATGACCTTTCTCTAAGTGGGGCATCGACATCCTAGGTCCTCTACCTCTCAGTAGAGGATAGTGCAAGTTTGTGGTGGTAGCACTAAACTATTTCATAAAGTGGGCAGAAGCAAAACCCCTGGCAAAAATAACAGACTCAAAAATTGAAGACTTTATTTGGAAAAACTTGGTGTGTCGCTCCGGGATACCTCATGCCATTGTTATTGATAATGCAAAATAATTTGATAATAAGCTCCTCAACACCTTCTGCTCTGATCTTCCGATAAAGCTGCCCTACTCTAGTCCAGCACACCCAGAGGCAATTGGGCAAGCAAAAGTCATGGTGAGAATAGTGCTACGCAACCTAAAGACAAGGCTTAAAAGAGCGAAGGGTCTATGGGTGGATGAGCACCCAGGTATATTATGGACCTACAATACTATACTGAGAACTCCAACTAGAGAGACTTCCTTCTCCCTCACCTTTGGAACAGAGGCAGTCATCCCTGTGGAGATAGGGTACACTCTCTAAGGGTCCAACACCACGACCCCATCACCAACGAGGAAGGACTCCACATCAACCTCGACTTGATAAAGGAGGCAAGGGAGATGGCCGTAGTCCGCAACGCGGAGTACAAATGGCGCATGACGAGGTACTACAACTCAGAGGTGAAACCTCGTTCCTTTCAATGTAATTTTTTGGGATTATTACCCAAAATCGCTTGACATAAGCGATCAATAAATGAAATTCTCTATATTTTACTCCAAAAAGATCTTTGCATTTTCATTATTTTCAAAGAGTACTAGTACAAAAGTAAGGCTACAAACCGAGTTTTTTTTAAAAAAATCAAAAGTCCCCAACACTCTAGCTACTCTCATGGTCGTTTTCCTCCTCATCTTCCTCATCATGCCCAGTTCCTTCATCATCCTTGTCAGGCGCCACAATTGACAAGAAGCCCCAAACATTAATATCAGGAATGGCAGCTGAGATCTTCCCCCAAAGCTCATCATAACCATCAATGAAGGCATTAGCAAGGCCATCCTTTAAGTCCCTCTCAGCTATGGTAGCCCTCTTCTTAGCCTGTAAAGCTTTCTCTTGAGCAGCCTTCACCTCTGCCATGCCAACAGTCTTTCTGAGCATGGCCCTCTCACGAATCTCTACAAACTCAGCCTCACTGAGTGTGGCCCTTTCACGGACTAGTGTAAGCTCAACCTCTTGGCCGCCTTCCCATGGGTCACCAAAAGCTCAACATCACTAAGCGTGGCCCTCTTTCGGGCCTCAGCAAGCTCAGTCTCGAGCTGGGCCACCCTCTCATGGGTCGTCAAAAACTCAATGTCAAGGCCAGTCACCCTTTCACAGGTTACGACAAGATCAGCATCAAAAGCTTTACTAGCAGATTCAATCTCCGTAATCCTCCCCTAGGCAGCAAAAATCTCATTTTACACAACTTTATGATTATGTTTCAGCCAGTGATAAAGGATGGTTCTTGAGAACATACACATGCATGCAGTTGAGGCCTGAAGTGAAAGGAAAAATACTGTTAGACATTTATGAAGGGATGAGAGAAAAGGGAGACAACAAACCCTTATCTGAGCCCAGCTTTCCAAAAAAGAATTCAGGATTCCCTCAGTACCCAAGGCACTAATTGTATTCACATCGTTGGTGAGCACAAAATTCCGTATCCGATCCTTGATGACCGAAGCATTACCCAACAAGGAGCTGGCTTGAGAAGGTACCAGAGTAAAACGGGGGCCAGAAGGTGTGGCCAGTGAAGGAGACTATGCGGTGGCAATCATAGCTGAAGGAGTCTCCGATTGAGGAGGCACCACCACGAAGGTCATTGGATGAGAACATGCTTGAGGCTTCACCGAAGGGGTTGCTTGAGGAGAACTCATCTTGGGAGGCACCATTAGAGAAGTCACCTGGGAATCATCACCTATTTTTGCCACTTTAGGTGGAGGAGGGCTCCTACTAGAGAGGCAGGATCCAATTGCTTCTCTATCTATCGCTGTAAAGAAATTAGAAATGTTATAAGAGATAAAAAATGCCAAGTAAAAGAAGGTTTACTAAAGAATCAACTCACTTTTTCTCTTTGAAGAGGAGTCGTCGAATTTCGGGGAGGGAGTAACAACTCTAGTATCCTTGGGCAAAAGATCTCCCAAGTCCTTGTGAGGGCAAGCCCTTACGGCATGCAACTTCCACTTTTGGTCCTCGAAGAGCCCAGGCATGTCTGCAAAGGGATAGTGAGCATGTAAAAAAAAAGGAGAATAAATGAAGGGTGTATCGTGTTTCTGAGCAACACCCCATCGTGTTGGTACCAAGGCCCTGTCGGCTTCTGCAACCCACTCTCCGCCGATAAAGAAGAAACGAATTTCCAGCCGTGGCAATTGGAGCATAATCCCCTGAGCATGTTCATGCCATTTCTCGTAGTAAAATAGTACCACCCTCTGTTTGGAGCAGGAGTCTCATTCAAATTATAAGCTGCATGGAACTCCACAGGTGAAGCATCCTCATGATGTACCCTCCTCCATAGTACAAGAAAGCCCATCAAAACTCTCCAACCATTAGGTGCCAATTGCCCCGGTATCAGTGAAAAATAATGCAGAATGTGACAAATAGGAGAGGACATGGGAAACCTGAGTCTAGCCTCCAACATCTCCTCGTAGACGACGATGTCACTGGACGAGTTATAGTAAGCAGTTTCATCCGTTCCGGCCTGGTGGCACAACACAGTCAGAGGAATACAATAAGTCGAAATAAGCCTAGAAATATCGTCATCAGAATTAAGCAAACTGAAAAAGGTGCTCACCTTAGACCCATCATTATTGGGTGTCACTTTGCCTTTGCGTTTCTTCTTTCGAGGCCGTAAGGAGTGGCCTGAGCCACCATTTGGGAGGTCTTGGAGCCGTTCCAGGTACTTGAAGAATTCATCCCACAAGAACAGCCTCCACCACAAGAAGATCAGCCATACATACCAGTGGATGTCAAAATTGATAGATAGATCTTACTAGGGGTGGAAACCAGCATTACTTAGATCAATAAATATATGGATGAATATGAGCAGAATCAAGATGAGCTTTTGAAGTTATTTAAAGATCGTTTTGGAGAAGGATCTTCTACTTCCTAAACAGACTGGAGATTCTACAAAATAATTTGCTATCTTTCACTCAACTTTTCAATTATGCACTTTTATTTTATGCGCTTGAACTTTAATTTATGTCTTGCACTTATTTGTTTTAAACTTATTTGTTTTGAACTTATGTATGTTTTGAACTTGTTTGTTTTGAATTTATGTGTTTAAGTTGTATTTGTTATGAAGCTTATGTTTTAAAAAGGTAGGAAGATTATGTCATATAATTTATAGTTGAATTAGGTTAATATTCCTATGCTTTGTGAAAATAGCCTAATCTGATCATGCAGAATTTTCATATTTTAGTTGTATATTATCTTAATATTTTTGTTTAAACTTACTATAATAAAGAACAAATATATTTCTTTATTTCAGAGACCTTGTGAAATATTACACTCTTTGCATATATAGTGAAGATGTATAACCAATTGAAGAATTTGAGTCAATCTTTCATGGAGAGATATTCTAAATATACTCAAGTAAACATTTTCGATTCTACGGTAAATTTTCTTTGAATAATCTCATTAATTTTGTCTTGATTATCACTTGTTGGATTATATTATTAATATTGTCTTTAAAATTCTTTTATAGGAATTATACAGAAGTACGATTTTTGTAAAATTATCTTAGACCATTTTTAATTAACTTTAAGCATCGACCATTTCTTTTACAAAATTATATCCTTAGTTAGCCATGATTGAACCTGAAAGAATATGAATTCTTTTCATAAAACCCCAAAAATACTCGGGCCACATGAAACTATATTAAACCTATCATTGCTATATAATTTTCTTGCACCCTCTTTTAAATTAGTATGATGCAAAAAAATAAAAAAAGGAAGAAAAGGTGGAAAAGAGAAAAGAAAAGGGTATTGGCTATTCAAAAGAAAAGAAAAACCCATGAAAGAAATTAAAAGTGAAAAACATAAAGAAAAGATCCAAGAAAGTGAAAAATGGAAAATATATAAAGTAATAGACAAATAGGAAGAGGTGTGCCATAATATAAAGGGTGGCTTTGAATCATGTTGACGTAATTTCTTAGACCCTAAACCAATGGCCACAATACAACCCAAAGAAAGTCTTTTTCGATTCCAGAAATCATGTATCTGCATCCATAAAGTGAGAATGTTAATAATATGTCTAATATAATGTTGATATCCAGTTATGAGATTATGTCAAAATTCAATTTTATTCAAAAATCCGTTCTTTAGATATCTTACATGTGATATTATTTGCTTTGTTAACAATATTCTAAAATCACATGTAGCTATTAAGAGAATAGTCACTATAATGTATATGTATTCTTTGCTGAGTGTATTTCAGGAAAGGATTGACATCAAGACTATCATAAAAGAGGGTAATATTTCTCAATTGATTTTTGAAAAAAAAAAATCTACACACACACACACACAAGTTTTTATAAAAATATATGGATAATGTTATAACTAACGTGTGTTACTCTTGTAGTGATCAGAAAAAGGAAGTATTGTAGCAACGCACAAGAATACTGATTTAATTTTAGTTGTGAAAAGTATGAGTTATAAACTCCTAACTACTGAAGTTTGCAGATAGCTTAACTGAAAACCTTCATGAAGCAAAACTTGTCCACTAGGAATCACTTAGTGTTTAATGGCTTATTGCATATACTAAATTCATTCGTGAAAAAATCTACGAAAATGATTTTACCTCTGTTTATATTTTATTTTGTGAAATAGTTTTTATAATTTACGTTTATTATGGACTAGTAAAATTTAAGTTGAGCAGTGTGATTACCTTAATTAGTATATAAATTAGAATTGTTATATAAGTCAAAGTGGTAAAATTAAAATAGTTAAAAGCTATGAATTAGGGTTTGTGCGTAAACTAGGGTTTTACAAGTGTTATGTCTGAAATTTAGGGTTTGACGCTGAATTACTAGAAACTACAAGGCAATCTATCAAAAATTGGAATAAGATCAAGGACCAAAGAGTAAATTAACCATGGAATAGCCAACACACAACAAGTGGAAATCCAACTAAGAACCACCATCTGAACGGTTGTGGTGGCATCCGGATGGTCCTCCAGTCAATTTGAGCTCATCCTCCACCTCGTGCTTCCAAGTGCCTATATATAGGGGCTATCTTCTTCATTTTTAACACGGCCAACCACCCAAGAGCTCTTGAGAGAATTTCTAAAGAGAAAAAGAAAGAGAGAAAGAGAAATTGCAATCCAATCCAGTTCGTCCTACTCTTTAGCCTAGACTTTGTATTTCTACATTCCTATTGTATCTTTCTATTCGGATAACTGAACTACCATCACTTTTTTGTCTTGAATAATAATAAAGATGGTTGTGTTTCAGTTGTTCCTTGTGAAAGAAGTTTTAGTTTTTGTATTTTAATTTTATTCGTAATGGAAACTGCCTGCACTCCTTGCTTGTTTGTAGCAATGGGGCATGAGTAGTTACTTATATCCTTCAGTGAAGGGTGAACATATGTATAGTATTAGTTAGATTATGGAAATGCTGATATTTTATTCATATATTTATATGTACTATACGCTTCATGCATGATACAACGATGTACATAATTTTGGTGTTGTGATTGGAATTCATCGACTTGCTGGTTAAATATCTACGGTGTTCCTATCGGTATGGCTTGTCCTCCACTGGAACGCTGAGGATGTTCTACTGATGCATGGTACAAAACCTAAATGATCCTCATGAATGACTTGTCCTTTTGAGTTATTAGGGTTGTTTAACTATTATATATAATTATAATGCCAGTTGAATATCTATGATGTTCCTATTAGTATGGCTTGTCCTCCACCGAAACGCTGAGGATGTTTAACTAGTATATATATCACAAATGATCTATTGAGTAATTCAAGTATTCCTCATAAATGGCTTGTCCTTCTGGTTCACTCGGATTAGTCAGTTGACACATCTATAACCAGCTAACCTAAAAAGTTGTTGTGTTATGGTTTATTATGAAGGCACTTACTATCATGAGATCAATTGAATAATTCAAGTATTCTTCACGAATGACTTGTTTTTCTGGTTTGCTTGGATTAATCAATTGTCATGGATACCACCAACTAACCTAAAAAGTTGTTGTGTGATGGTTTATATACATCATACCTACCAGTTGACTTGCCAGTAACATGGATGTTAATTGTGTAAGGTAGCATTTTCAGTATTCAACCAATATAAAGCGTATGAGATCCTTAAATTGAAGGGTACCTTTCATATTACTGCTATCAAAAACTTACATACACACTTTATTTAATTAGACTAGTTATCAATTTAAGCTCACATCACAAGCTATCTCATGTTACACAATTTTTAACAAATATTTCAATATTTTAATTTTATTTCCTAAAACTCTTCGTGGGAACGTTACTTGGACTTAAACCGAAAAAACTACAATTTGACCACGTATACTTGGGTGTATAATTTAATTCAGATCACAAAATAGTGCGAATCATTTCTTCCCTGATATACAATTGCTTTCAATTCATTTTGTGTGACCTTGGTATGTTGACATGTGTAATTATCTTACAATAGGACAGATACCACCATAGTGAAGCCCAGAGGATCGAAGAAGATTTACGACGGATGTGAAGTACTTCTACTTCGACAACCCGTACCTGTTAAAGTACTGCCCTGACCAAGTCATGCAGAGATGCGTACCGAAGAATGAACAACGGGATGTCCTCGCATTTTGCCATTCAGAGGCAAGCGGTGGCCATTTCTCTACGAAGAAAACTTCGACAAAAATCCTACAGTCAGGTTTATATTGGCCCTTTCTGATAAAATATTGTTTTTTATTTTTGTAAGGAATGTGATAGATGCCAATGTTTGGGTAGTGTGACCCGAAGAAACATAATGCCCCTCTCCCTTATACTTGTTATAGAAATATTTGATTGTTGGGGCATCGACTTCATGAGTCTCTTTCCTATGTCGTTTGACTATCTATACATTTTACTGGCAGTGGACTATGTGTTCAAGTGGGTGGAGGCTATCCCAACCAAGACCAATGACCACTGTGTCGTCTTCAATTTTCTTAAGGAGAACATTTTTTAGGGTTTGAGATGTCTCGTGCAATGATAAGTGATGGTGGATCACATTTCTACAACAAAATATTTGCGTCTTTGATGCACAAATATGGTGTCACACATAAGGTATCTACGCATACCATCCACTAACCAATGGTCATGCCGAGTTGGCTAATAGGGAGATCAAGAGTATCTTAGAGAAGACGGTTAACCTAAATAGGAAAGATTGGTCAGGCAGACTAATTGATGCCCTATGGGTTTACCGCACCACCTGCAAGACTGTCTTAGGCATGTCTCTTTATCGGCTAGAATTCAGAAAGGCTTGCCATTTGCTAGTCGAGATGGAACACAAGGCCTATTCAGCCTTAAAGACCTTGGACTACAATTTTAGAATGACCGGAGAGCATAGGAAGCTAGAATTAAATGAATTAGAAGAGATGTGAAGAGACGTGTATGAGAGCCCTAAAATTTCAAAAGAGCGGGCTAAGATCTTTCATGACAAATCCATTGTACGAAAGTCATTCGAGCCCGAACAAAAAGTGCTTTTGTACAACTCTCGTCTCTCGATTTTTCAAGGCAAACTCTGATCCCTTTGGGATGGCCCCTTGTCAAGGTGGCCTACCCCAATGGAGCTGTGAAAGTCAGAAACCCCTAGAATGGTCAAACATTCAAGGCCAATGGCAAAAGACTTAAGCTATTTTTCAAAGGTTTTGAAGGACAAGGAGTGGAAGAGGACTTGACGGATCCAGTGTATCCGAGATTCGTGTAAGAGTAACCAGTTTTTATGATTTTTAGTGTACTGTCTTTTTATTTATTTATGTTATTTTCATTTTCATGTTACTTAATTTATTTGGTCGTATAGCATTGTTCTCTTAGTTTCAGATATTGGTGCTTTTTTCAAAGCTCAATTGCGAGGTGTTCTCTAACCCAACTCATCTTTTTACAGTCTTTCATTACATATCATATCTTTTTGTTGCATTGAGGACAATGCATGGATCAAGTTGGGGCGGGGTGAAGTGCACCATTTGCATGTTACACCAATATTTATGGAATTTTTTGTGGTTAAGATCAATTTTTGGGGTGAAAATTCACCTTTCACATAGCATTCAAATCTTTGTTTACATTAGTGCAATTTAGGTGGAAAATTTGAATTTTTTTTTTTGAAAAATATCTGAATGTTGATCTGTATTCTCCCTTATTAAGAGTGCTTGAGTTAGCTGATATGTTATTTTTTGTTTTGAACCTTGAGCACATGAGCATATTATAGAAGTTAATCCTATGCGTGAGTATCACATATGTATCTGCTTTTGAAGTCAACCGTATCTGCTCCTTGAATGTGTAATTTTAGCATTTTACGGGCTGAATTCGTATTTTAGGCTTGACATAAACAGTTGAGATGAGTAAGGACCTATGAGAGCTTAAGTGCCAATTTTTTTTTGAGGGGACTTACATTTACTCAAGGAACAATTCTTAATTTTCAAAATTTTTCAATAGTCTCATTATGCTTGTTTCTGTTAGGTGCATTTGTGTAATAGATTAACTTTTTGGAAACGTACAATGCTTTCCTATTCTTACCTGGAAGTGATCTTAGGTTATTTTTGAATATTTTTAGCCTTAGCCTTGTTCTAGTGAAAATATTATCCCTAGTGCCGTGATTGTGCCTTAATTGAAATTCATTTCTATGCCACACAATTGACCAAGCCAGTGAAAAAAAAAATGTCTACCTTACCTTGGTTATTCCTAACGCTGAATATGAGTAATCATGAAAGAGAAGGAAGTGTGGTGTGGAAACTTCAAAAAAAAGGGATGAATGGAAGTGAAACCCAAGAAGTTCATTAGAAAAGAATGAAACTCAAGAAAAGGAAGAAAATGGTGAGAATAAGAAAAGAATGATCAAAAGTAAAGAAAAATGTTAAGAAAAAGAAAGAAAAGAAACAAAGAGTGTGATGATGGTGTAAGAATGAAAATCCTAAGAAAAGGTAGGTGTTTTTGAAATAATAGCCTTTCACTCGGAACAACCTTCTTTGTTATCCTATACCCTTCATTTTTTTTGCCTCAATATCACCCCAAGGCTTCATTATAACCCTTGAAGTCCTAAATGATCTAGAGTAACATGGGAGATGCATGATTTTAAAAGAAAACGATGAGTTAATTTTGCTACCCAATGCCCTAGCATTCTTTTCATGGGGCTATACCAAAGTCGCTTCATTTTCATACATGAACTTTATTTTTGGATTACATGTGAGCATAACTTTTTTGTGCACAAGATTCTATCTCACATGTACACATGGAATGCATGCCAGGATAACTAGAGTGTATTTCATTGTTAAGAGTGACCTTTGGTGAGTTTTGCATTGAAGCTGAATTTGGCTAGCCATTCGAATGTCAATTCTATTGCGTAAATGCTCAAACTACTTGGCCAATTCACACACATATGAGTTCAAAAATAAATGTGTAGGTGCATAATTTAGACTAGTATTTAAGGCTATAGTGATGCTCATGTGTGCTTAGTACGACCATCTGACTAATGTGTTGAATAGCCCTTCGCTTGCAGAATAAGAGAATATTGCTCAACTTTTTGATATTAGAATGAATGGGGAATGCCCTTGTTTATTGCATGTGTGCTTTACATTATGGGTGTTCATTTTGCAAGTTAAAAGTAGAATTCCATGCCTTGTTTATTGAATGCATCAAAGTTTTAAATCCTGTTGCAATTTCGGTAATAACTTGGGGCATGATGGTTAAAATTTTGGTTTTTAAGTTTAGCACATGTTTTGGTTGGAGGAGAAGTCATTTATTGGGGTATTACAATGGGTAGGTCTTGTTATGAAGAGGAGTGGAAGGGTGTTGGACAACAGTGATTCATTTTGCAATACCAATAGGTTTTGGCCATTGGTCTTGCACCTACCACCAAACCTACCGGTATTTTTTGCTTACTAGAGTAAAACCTATCGGTAGGTTTCCATTGACCTACCGGTAGGTTTTACCCAAAATGCCAAAACTAGGGGTTTTTATCTAAAATTTTTTGGTGAACCCTTTCATTTACCTCCTAAATTATAGACTCTCTTGCACTCCTCTCTCACTCAATCCACTCCTAAGTTTCCCAAATCACTCTTCTACTCAATTCCTAACCCTAGTCCTGTTGAGTTGGTGTGTTCATTGAAGATTTGAAGCTTTCCCCCTTTTTGAACCCTAGAATTGTCGAAAATCCCTCAAACCCTATTCTCTCTTCATCTTTTTAAATTCTCCAAAAATCTCTCAAATGGCTCGTAATGTGGTGATCATTCATGAGGCCATGGACCCAATTGGGGGCCTCTTATTGATTCTCTTCTCATTTTTGACTATGGGGGCACTGTTGCTTTGAATGGGACAAACCAAGCGAACTGTACTCGCCTCCTCTCAACCCGAGCAGCCTCAGGGTGGTGGAGGTGGATGAGGTTGAAATTTTGAGAATGAACGTATGAGGTAACCCCACGGTCATTGGCATTCTCCTAAGAAATTACAAGAGACCACCTTCGTCTTCGCCAGTCTATCCTCATAACATCACTGGAGCCAAGACCATTGTTGAGTTTGTAGCTTTGATGTATGATGACCTTAGTCAATTTAAGGGGATAATCCACGTTGGGAGGCTGAAGCACTCATACAGACTTTTGAATAAACTTCTTCATTACAATCTTCTACTAAGGGGTGCAAAAAAGATGCTGAATATTGAAAAATTGGCTCTTTTGGACGCTGTCATGTCTAGAAAGACGATTGACTTTGCTATTTTCATATGGGAGGTGATGAAATATTTTGCCAAGACACAGAAGCCCAAGGCCAATTTATCTTTCGGGAGTTTGCTGACACGGATGTGCAGGCATTTCAAGGTCAAGGCATATGTATTTGACATGTTCACTCCCCCAAGACTAGGGCAATTGGAAAGGCTAGCAACAAGAAGAGGAAGGCGATGAGCCAACAGGAGCGAGCTGGGGCTTCAAGGCCAGACTTTGTTCCCAGGACCCTCTTCTTCTGGACCGTCAATTGGGCCTCCTTCATCAGTCCCATCCTTTTTTGCATCAGAGCGCTCAATACCTCAGCGCCTTGATGCATTAGAGGCAACGGTGCATGGTATTTCTGCAATGATGATGAAGCTTTTCATGCATACATTCCCTAGGAGGCCCGTCTCGGGTGAACCACCACAACCAGCTTTTGTCCCCTCTACCTCCATAGTGGTTAAGGTGGGGGATGATGATGATGTCATAGACGAGGAAGAAGGAGATAGCGACTTTGATAGGGAGGATGACGGAGACGGAGACGGAGATGATGATGATGATTATGGTTTTCATTATGGTTGCTTTTGACTTTATGGAGGAGTAGGATATTGTAGTTTCTCTCTTTTCTTTTTGTTTTGGAGTGTACATACGTTGGAGTGGAGTAACTGGCCTTGTAGAAGAATCCTTAGGTCTTAGGTCATTTTGTCTCTTTTTGATGTCGGACTCTATGTACTCCAACTTCTAAACACATTAATGAAATAATACAGTTCTTGTTCCATTTGTGCCAAGTTCATTACATTAATTGCATTATGATTTTTATATTTTGAGTGTTTGATGGATGATTTGTGGAAACAGATTGTTTTAGTATTATACTTGTCATTTTGTGTTGAAAATAAATTTTGCTAGGGGCTAGAAAACTCAATTTGGGGGGTGTGATTAGCACAAAATATTGCATATTTAAAGTGCTTTTGCATCCCTTTTGTGTTGGCTTTTGAGGTTAATATGAGTTGATATGCATTGTTTGTGCTATTTATAAAATTTCGGTATGGTTGCACATAAAAAGTGATAAATGATTATTCTTAATGCCTTCTTATAGTGTTTGAGATGAATGATGATTAAAAGATGGCTTGATGATAGCTTAGGAGGTGAAAAAACCAAGAAATCAGCAAAACAAGGGAAAACCTACCGGTAGGTTTCAGTTATTGGACTTGCACCTACTGCCAGACCTATCGATAGGTTGAGCCCACTGGAGTAAAACCTACCGGTAAGTTTTCATTGACCTACTAGTAGGTTTTACTGAAAAGTGCTAGATTCTGCATCTCAAGCTCTGTAGCCTTGGGGGTCCCACCAGACATTCTCCTGCCTACCTTTGACACTTCCAACAAACTTGACTTCTCTCATACACCTTTTCTTGGAATTTTGGGATGCTTGATCATAAAGGATGAGAGGGGAGAGAGAAGATGCTGAGTGTGTAGGCAAATCCTGCACTTGCCTGCACCAACCCATGCCTTACAGCCCCTATGAATGGAGATCACATCACAAGGCTAGCAGACACTCTATGGACGTTTTTGGAAGCTGGAGGACTCCATTTTTTTGGAATGAAAAAATATACATTGTAGTATAGAGAGAGAGAGTCTAGGAAGAAGATAAATAATGTTAGAGAGATAAGTTGAGATTCTTGCATTTTTTCCCACATATTGTCTTGAAATTTCAGGTAAGATTCTTCTAATCTTTGTTTTTAGTCTTTAATGCCATTTATTGCAAGTTGCTTTCAAGTTCTTCATTTTTAAGCTTTGAGATGGGTATTAAATGCACTTTCATATAGTCTACGTTTTCTTGCATTAACTTAGCTAAAATTTTTATTGCTCCACAATGTCTTTCCATTACATTATTGTCTTTCCTTTAAGAATGAGTAGCTAAGTCTTTACGTTGGCTAATCCAAGGGAGACCTCCTCTTGGGTATGCCATTTTAACTCATATTCTTTCCCTCCTTTGGTGTACGATGGTTCGGTTTGACTGGGTTGAGGGTGGACATGGTTGTGAGTCCTTGATATCCTGTAGAATTGTCATGGGTTATGCTTGGATCCTCACTTCCATCTGGTCTCTTGCTTTCCACGAATCAATGGTTCATCTATGCACCATTGGAGGGAGGTTTCGAGTTGACATGACATTCCCATTGGAGTGAACATTTTGGATTAGTCAACACTTGTTTTCCATTGCATTTCCATAAAAATACAAATCACAAACCAAACTTCAACAACAAGAGATTTTACATTTTGTTTTTACCAAAATCACCTTCAACAAGATTCACCTCCTTCCCTGGGGAGACGACCTTGGAGTACTTCCAAGTAAAACACGATACACAAAAGTCTTCTTGCATTTGAGAAGCATTTTTGTACACTCACACATTTACACTTCATATATCTAGCATTTCATTGCCCTTTCTCTTGACATCATTCTAAGGGAGAGTGACACTCCCCTTCACACTTACACCATGTACATATTCGAGGGTGATGTCGGGAGACTAGGGAAAACAACAATGTTTTGAACCAAGCACTCTTCAACTCTTGGAATGCCTTCCACACAAATCATCCCACTGAAACTTGACCTCCTTCTGGGTCAATCTTGTCATAGGTGTAGCTAGTCAGGAGAAGTCCTCAATGAACCTCATGTAGTACCCTGCCAATCCCAAGAAACTACGTATCCCAAAGACTGACTTCAGCCTCTCCTAATTTATAACTTCCTCGACCTTCTTTGGATCAACTGACACACCCGATGTTGACACCACGTGTCCCAAAAATTTCACCTCCGTAAGCCAAAATTCACACTTACTGAACTTGGCATACAACAGATGGTCCCTTAAGATCTGGAGAACAACCCTTAAGTGACCCTCATGCTCTTCCTCAGACTTGGAGTAGATCAGAATGTTGTCAACAAACACCATGACGAAGTGATCTAAATAGGGTTTGAACACCCTATACATGAGATCCATGAATGCCGTCGGGGCATTCGCCAAATTAAATGGAATCATCGTGAACTCAAAATGCCCATATCGCCTCCCTGATCCTCAACTGATGGTAGCCCATGCGGAGATCTATCTTGGAGCAGACCCGCGCTCCCCTCAGGTGGTCAAACAGATCATCAATCCTCGACAAAAGGTACCTATTTTTGATAGTAACCCGATTCAACTGCTGATAATCTATACGTAGTTGAAAATTCTTATCTTTCTTTTTGACAAACAATAATGGAACACCCCAAGGTGAAGGACTCGGTCTAATGATGCCCTTGTCCAACTATTCTTGCAATTGGACCTTGAGTTCTCACAACTCAGCTGGCGCCATTCTATATGGAGTCATAGAAATAGAAGATGTACTAGGGTGCAACTCAATAGTGAAATCTACATCCCTATGTGGAGATAATCCTGGTAGTTTGTTTTGAAAAATGCCCTCATACTCACAAACCACCCGAGGTAGACCCAACTCGTGTCTTGCCTCATCCTCCAAGATAAGGCTTGCTAGCCAAACCATCAACTGCTCGTGCCATCAAAAATCATACTCGGCTTGGGGTAAAACATCATATTTTTCCCCTAAAACTTGAAACAAACCCCCTCTTGTGTGTAGGCAGTAACCTTCTTATGATCACAATCAATGACGACCTGGTGTGTAGTCAACCAGTCCATCGCAAGGCTGACATCAAACTCAGATATATCTAATCAACACACCCTAGCCCCTAGGGGTGAGTTCACATACGACTCTTCTAAGGTATCAACCTCTAAGCCCAAATCCCTCACACATGATGCAGAAATGAATGAATCCGATGCACCAGAGTAAAATAACACCATAGACCATAAGCAAAAAAATAGAAATGTGCCCTCAATGACTGACTGATCCACTACCTCAGCTTGAGGTATGATGGCATGGACACGCCCCTGGGTCTCTAAAGTCCCAGCCTGCATGCCCTTTCCCCGACCTCGGCCTATGCCTTGGCCCATCTGCCTTATTGCGGAGTCCCCGCTCGGAAGTGGTAGGTGCCTAAGTGCTGCCCTAGAACTGAAACTGACTTCCTTGGCCTGTGGTAGGGTATGGAGGAACAAAGTATGTCTGTGGCTGCCCCGCTGATGATTGGGACTAAGATGTCCCATAACTCTGGAATCCTTGTCTTTGGGGACAATTCTGCTTCATGTGGCCTGATTGGTGGGAAAACGTTGTTGTTTCCTAAGCTCCTAACATGAACCCTCAAATGTGTATATGGCTTATGTGTTTGATTGAGTGTCACTCTCACTCGGATTCATGCAAGAGATAGGGCAACAAAATGGTGGAAATGAAATGAACAAAATGTGTGAAATGTGAAATGTGAACAAAAGTGCTCCCCAATCGCAAGGAGTCTTTTGAATGTCAGTGTTTTACTTGGAAGAGTATTCCAAGGTCATCTCCTCAGGGAAGGAATGTTCAAGTGTGTGAAGGTGATTTTTTCAAAAAGAGAAAGTGTAAAATCTTTTGTTTGAGTTTTGGAGAGTTATGTGTTCTTCAGGAAAATGCAAGAAAACAAGTGTTGGCTCATCCAAGAGGTCACTCCAATGAGAATGCCCAATCAACTCGAAACCGTCCTCCGAAGGTTTATAGATGAACGATTGATTCGTGGGAAGTTAGGGATGAAATGGTGAGGATCCAAGCATAAACCGTGACTAGGCCTATGGAATATCAAAGATTCACCACCACATCCACTCTCAACCCAGTCAAACCGAACCACCGTACACCGAGAGAGGAAAGAAAAAGAGTTAAAATGGAATCCTCAAAGGGAGGTCTCCCTTGGATTATCCAACTTAAAATCTAGCTACTCATGATAAAATGAAAAACAAGCATAATGTAAATGGACGTAATGAAGAAATGAAGCATGAAACTTAACTAAATACAAGAAAACATAAACTAAGAAGAAAAATATTCAATACCCATTTTAAGCTAGAAATGAAGAAAAACGTAATACAACAATGGTGAAAGCTAGAGTAAAGGATTAAACTAGAAATAAATTTGCAATAAATAACATTAAAGACTTTAAACAAAGTTTAGAAGATCCTTACAAGAGATTACAAGACATTGGAATGAAGAAAATGCAAAAATATAAAATTCTAGCACTATTCATCTTTTTCTTCCTTGAACTACTCCTAAGCTTAGGTAGCCAATCTTGAATGGCTTGTGAATGCTGAATATAATGAAGTGTATGCCCCTCATTTTCGTGCATGGTGGTCCCTAGCATGTGTGTGCAGGCCTCCCATCAATGGGAGGTTGAATGGATGGGTCTTGACAGGTTAGGAGTAGCCTACATAGTGACCCACATGGTAGCCTACTTATCTCCCATCCTTCATAAATGCCAAGCCTCATAAGTCTTCAAAGTGAGTAAGGGAGACATGTAGATGTGTAAGGAAATGATGGGGGCAAGTAGGAGAAGTGTAGGTGGGCCCCCAAGCAAGTGGAGATGGGTTGCAGGAGGTTCAGGGCTGCTTCAAGAGGGCGTACCAGTACTGCATACCGGTACTTCGAAGCTACTGTAGTCGGGCGTACCGGTACTGTTTTTCTGTCTGGACCACTTTTTGTAGAATCGGCATAGCTTTTGATCCAACAGTTGGATTGAGCTAAAATTGTGATACGATATAGATGACATCCAGATCTACAACTTTCATGCTTTGCACTTTTCCAGATTCGAAGTGGATCATGGTCAAAATGGAGGCAAACCGAGGCTCTGCTTCCAAAAGATGTGGCAGCTGGTGCCTTTGTTCCCAAACACCAAAACCTCCTTGATTTCTTCACTTTTAATCCTCCAAATCTTCGTGTATTGTGTCCATGCCTTTACCACACATCCAACATAGTCGCAAGGTCCTAAAATCCATCATTTAAGTTATAAATACATGTAACATCGAAATATCAACATTATTCATAATTTCGGCTAACACTATGTACTTAGATGCAAAAGTTGAGTTTAAATGTGTGTAATGAGGCCTTTACGTATGCAGTATTATGCACTCATCATTGCCCGGTTGGCTGCAATGAAAACATGTCCGTGAGCCTGCCTGGCTAGAAACCCTGAAGTATCTCCCGCCTTGGGAGGATTGACCTTGGTCTTCGCCTTGATTGCTACAACCCTGTCCCTGGTGTCCTTGTGGAGTAGAAATTCATTGCTTCTTCCCCGAACTAGAAGAAGAGGATTGATTCTCCTTCTTCTTACCCTTAGCACCTGCCTCCCGAATGCTTCGTGCGTCATCAACCTCTATCTCAATGGCCATTGCCGTCTTGACCATTGAGTCCAAATCCTATAGGCAATGACCCAAAATTTTATCCCAGATGGACAACTTCAACTCATCCTCAAACCTTCTCACTTTGGCCAAGTTGGTGGCCATCTAATCATCGCCAAAGCGGCCTAATTTAGCCACATACTCCATCACTGTCATAGTCCCTTGCTTCAGGTCTAAGAATTTCCAAACCTTTGCATGTCGAACGGCCGTTGGGAAGTACTTGCCTATGGAGAGCTCCTAGAACACTCCCCATGTCATTGCCTCTAAGTTCTTCGAGGCCTTTGCCCAATCCCAACACAGATGGGCTTCTTCCTCTAGCTGGAATGCAGCTAGCCTTATCTTCATGGCATCAGAGGTGATTTCCATAGTCACTAAAATTTAATTGACTTATTGGAACCAACAGTCGACCACCATCGGATCCGCCCCTCCCAAAAAAGTCATAGGTTTGTGTGCATTGAACCTTTGGAGGTTACTTCAGCCTCCTTGCCCCGCATTTGCATTAGCTTGTGTAATAGTAGCTGCCATCATGCCAATAGCCTCCATGAAGGCTTGTTGGTTAAAAGTCGGTGGGTGGTGGTTGGTTGTTGTTCCATCCACTGCCTCGGCCGTGTCCTCTTCCTTTATTTGCCATCTACACACATGTAAAATAGCAACAAAGCATTTACTTGGTATCCAAAAGTAGGGATCAAAGTTCAAACTTTGAGATTTACCTCCTTGTCTAACGAGTAGAGCATATTCCAACCACAAGTAGACATCTACCCCGTGAACCACCCCGCTCATTTGTATCTTAACCCCTAAGGTTATGTTTTCTAACCCTAGTGTATCCATTTCCATATACATCTTACCATGCATATAATCTACATAGCATATAGCACATGAAATGTAACAAGTAAAACACACAACATGAAATGCACAATGGATGCAATGGTCTAAACCCATGCCTCTCAAGCCCTAGGTAAATCGTATACCTAGGATCTGATACCAAGCTATGATGCTCCAAAAATTAGGGGTTCTTTGTCAATTCATTGATCACCCATCAACCCACAGAATACCCGTGAATACTGTGTTACTCGATCTCACGCCGTTATGCCCCATTTACCGGGATCCATAATTTAACAAAATTCGGGTAGAGTCTCCTTTGTACAGGGAGCTCTAACCAAAAATACAACCTGTGCAATAATAGAACATTGACCACACTGAGTCCATTTATGAGTAAACATTAGCCACATCGAGTCCATTTATCCATACCCATATAACTACATGCAATTTTTACATTAAAAACAGTCTATATGGGTTTGATTACAATTCTTTTATATTTACATGCCAAAATGGGATTTCACACAAGTTATACAAAATGAGTCATAAAAGCCACAAGTCGGCCTTCTTCACCCTTGAGACTCGAATTGGAAGCCGTCCGCAGGTGTGATCTCGCACCTGAAATGTTTTTCCACAAAGGGTGAGCCACGCTCAATAGAGTATTTTCTAAAGAGGCTACTCCCCAACCTAGATGTATATAAAATGTTCACATGCAACAATCAACCATTCAAAACATTCCCATCAAGAATATGCATTCAAAAACAAGAATTTCATGCTATGTCATGAAATGAGATGAAACCCACTCATGTACATCTACATGAGCCTTCAATAGCTCCATTAACACATACAATTGCCATGCATGAAAACCGGGTTTTCTAAGCCACCGTTATTGACGTTACACATCAAATGACAATTTATGAACAAAATCATGTGTCTTTGTTGGGTAACAGACTTTTGGTGTCACACCATCTTGATGAAAACCGTTGTATGTATTCCCTTAACTTCCGCACATCGCCCTCAAATGTGTATATGACTTATATGTGATGGGGAGTGTCACTCTACCTTAGAATGATATCAAAAGAAAGGGCAACGAAAAAATGGTGGAATGGGTTAAATGAAAGAAATGAAATGGAAAGAAATGTGTGTACAAAAGTGCTCCCCAAGTGTAGATAGACTTTTGGGTGCCGTGTTTTACTTGGAAGAGTATTCCAAGGTCATCTCCTCAGGGAATAAAAGGAATTATGTGAAGGTTATTTTGTGAAAAATGAAAAGTGTAAAATCTAGTAGCTAGTTTTGGTGAGTGTTGTTCTTAATGAAAATGAAAGAAAACAAGTGTTGGCTAATCTGAAGAGTTCACTCCAATGGGAATCCTAACTTAACTCGAAGCCTTCCTCCAATGGTGCATAGATGAACGATTGATTCATGGGAAGCTAGGGACGAGATGGAGGTGAGTATCCAAGCATAACTCGTGACCAGGCCTACAGGATATCAAAGACTCACAACCACATCCACTCTCAACCCAGTCAAAGCAAACTATCGTACACCGAGAGGAGAAAATAAAATGAGTTGAAATGGAAAACCCAAGAGGAGGTCTCCCTTGAATTAGCCAACTAAAAATCTAGCTACTCATTAAAGCAAGAAAGAAATGCATAATGTAAAGAGATATGTAGATGAAATAGCAATGAAATAGACGAGAAATAAAGCTTGAAACTTGTATTGATGCTAAAAGGAAGTAAACTACCAAGAGAAATTCATTTCATAACCAAAACTACAACTTAAAAAGAAAAACCAGCAGAAAAATAACCGTGGAAGAACATTTGAATTAAACTTGATTACACTAGAATTAAAAGAGATTACAATGCAAGAAATAAAGATTACAAGAGAACTACAACTTACTGCAATGAAATGGGTGAAGAAAATGCCAAAACATAAATTTTATCTTCCTAGCACTATTCATCATCTTCTTCCTCGGACTACTCCTAAGCTTAGATAGCCACTCTTCAAAATCTTGTGGAATGCTGAATATATGGTGAAATAGTGATGAATTTTCATCCATGAGGCTCCCCTAGCATGTGAGAGAAGACCTCCCATCAATAGGAATTGATTTGATGCATTGGACAGGCTAGGAAGAGCTTAACCTGCACCCATCATGGTTGTCCCTTTTTCTCCCATCCTCATTAATTCCATTGCCTCCAAAGTCTTCAACTAGGGTGTAGGAGGCATGTATATGTGTAAGGGATGTCTGGAGACAAGCGAGAGAATCAATGGTGGGACCCCTAATCAAGTGGAGCATGAGTTGCTGGCGTTCTGGCATTCTACGCAAAACCTATCGGTATGTTGTGGGAAACCTATAGGTAGGTTAGACACCAGTAGCACAAACCTACCGGTAGGTTTTTTTTCGGTAGACAAAATCTACCGGTAGGTTTTTGTTCCTGCTACTGGTAGGTCAAAAATGGCATGCTAGCTTAAGACCAATTTTCATAGAATTGTCTTAACTTTTGATCCAACCGTCCAACTAAGCTGAAATTTTGAAACAATACAGAGAACATCTAGATCTACAACTTTCATGCTTTAAAATTTTTTAGATTCAAAGTAGATCATGGTCAAAAAGGAGAAAAACCGAGGAACTGCAACCAAATGGTGCGGATGTTGGTGCCTATGTTACCAAGCAATGATACCTCCTTGATTTCTTTCACTTTTAAGCCTCCAAATCTTTATGTTATATGTCCATCTCTTCACCACTCATCCACACTTAGTTGCAAGGTTCTAAAATACATAATTTAAGCTATAATTACCTACAACATCAAAATTTTAACATTATTCATAAATTCAGCTAACTCTAAGTACTTATATGCAAAGTTGAGTTAAAATACATGTAATGAGGCCGTTAAATATGCAATATAATATGCTCATCACACCCCCGACTTCGCACACCGATACACTTTTTTGGATTTGCATTGTCAAAAGTGTAGAAACCAGTAGCTAGGTCTTGCACTCGAGGGAGAGTTTAGCCCTTCTTGTTATACCCTACACAAGTTGTTCATGCAACTGTGCGAATCAATCGGAACTTCTTTTCAAGTTTTTCTGAGCCCACCCATCATCCACCAAGTATGGTGTTTGATTGAACCATGCACACACACACCCGCACTCATGCCCAATGTCTGTGAATGTGATGACAACATTATGCCCAATATGAAATGAATGCCAAATGAGCAATTTTCACCATTCTATTGCCAATTATATCAAAAACATATAATTTTCATAGTTATCATAGTGCTAACATATCATGAGGCATATATTAACATCACACCCATAACAACTCCCTAGCATGTTATCACGTTATGCATGCAAACATACTTGATTTCACATTTGTATTTATTTCAAACACCTTCAAGGCATCCAATCGTGTCATCACATAATTTGGCCCGTTAATCACACAACTTAAGAATCACATTAGGTAATTTTCATATACCTAATTCATGATAGAAATTATTCTACCCATTCTCAAAACCCATTTCCTCAATTTTTACAATAATAGGCAAGTGATACAACTTCTATCAACCTACCCATTTTCAATTTACCAAATTCTCAATAGTAGACAAGTGTTAAAATTCTCTAATAACCTACCTATTCCATATAATCATTCTCGGTTGAAAATAAACCTAATTAGGGAGAAAACCCTACCTCTTGAAGCGTAAAAGAACGTTGGAAAGCTCCAAGAATACACCCCCAAGCTCAAACCTTTATTTCTCCAAAATCCCATCTCAGAAACTTTGGTGAATTCTCTCTTTTTGGTACATTGGTGTAGCCCTCGACGAGTAGAACAACTTTGATTCTTGGCTCGTGTTAATTTGAGCATCGCAGGGTCGTAGAACTTAGAGAGTAGGTTGGGTTTCTCTTTTTTTTTTCTCTCTTTCTCTCCAACGTTGAAGACCCAACAGATTTGTGGGGAAGAAATCCCCCTTTTTTATACTTCCCAAATTCTAGGTCCTCATCGCGCCACATAGGTCTCCACTTTTGGTTTCACTTTTGACCCGAAGCGATTAAATTTCACCCCGATTCAAGTTCAAAATATTTTTATTTCAAATTTCTTTAAATTATTTTCTAACTTTCAAAATGTTATTCAAAAATTCATTTTTTGGGTCACTCGAGGTCCGATTGCTCATATAAACACAAAAATTCAACTATCATGAAATTCAAAGAAAATTGACGGGGAAGCTTGATTTCACTCACTCCCCCCGCTCCCATCGTTGATCGCCTTCTCGTCATCAATCCCTGGAGCCTCATAAGGTAAAACACCAAAAAGTCATGAGAAGGAAAAGTTACTCAGACCTTTCTCTTGAGCTCCTCATAGCCAACAATTAAGGCACCTGCCTTGGCCTTCTCAGTAGGATCCCTCTTCTTCTCCATCTCCATCGAGTAAGCCTCTGACCTAGTAGCTATCTCAAGAGTTGCTCGAAGGTTAGCCTCTAACACAGCGACCCTCTCACGAGACGCTTGCAACTCAGTCTCTACAACCTCTCTGTCACCCTCCAGTTGGGTGGCTCGCTCGAGGGACGCTTGAAGCTCGGTCTCAAGTATGGTGACTCTCTCACGTGCTAGCCTCAACTGCTCTGCTGTATCCTCTCGTGCCTGCTGCTCGAGCCCCAACTACTCCTTAGTATCCTCTCGTGTCTATCGCTCGAGCCCCAACTGCTCTTCAGAAGCCTTGCATGCCTGCCTCTCCGCTGTTTGACCATCAACTGCGTCCCTAATCTTCAACATACTTGAATAAAATAGGGGGAAGTAGAAGCCACCTATAGGTATTCAAAATTAGAATATGAAGGAGAAAAGTTAGGTATAAAACCAAAAAAATATATAACATACCAAAGCAAAGCCTTCCATGGCAGCATCAACAATGCCCTTCTGACCTCGAGAGGTAACCTTCTCAACCTCCGCACGAGTCACAAACCCCCCAAGCCGTTCCTTGGCCAGTTTCACGTTTTGCAACATGGATACTGAAATACTGCCCGAAGTAGGATGGCTGGGCGGATCCTCCATTCTAGTAGGAGACTGCACCGGGGCCTCAGCCCCCACTATAGTATTGGGACTATCTCTAGGGGGTAAAGGAACAAAAATTAGAGAAAAATAGGGGGCATCACCAAGTTCCCCCTCGGGAACTAGCCTGACCAGCGGACCTCAGCTAAATAGTACCGATGGCATTAGGCTTCGCCTACTTAGAAAAAAGAGGATAAGACGCCGCCTTGGAAGTATAAACTGCCTTCACCATTGCTCTTTCAATAGAGGTACCTATAAAATCGGGGTAAAATGAAAAGCCTACAAAGATGTAACCATAAAGAGTCTATTGGAAAAATAAAATACCTTTCCTCTTCGGCCTGAAAGAAGCCTTGGAAAGACTTGATGTGGACATGATCCATGAGAACTCCTTTAATGAATGGTTACGCACTATTTGGAGTCTACCCTCTTGCTATGAGGATAATGTCGATGAAGCTACAAAGAAGTCAATTGCACAGTGAAAGCAGGTATGTGACAATTAGAAGTAAAAATAAAAAAAGTGGAGTCTTTACCTTGCTTGGTCCTAGGAACAGTGTCCCACCTCGAGGGTACCAGGTCACGATCACTCTTGGTGGCCTACTTGCCTCCAACAAAGAAGAACTTAGTCTTTCAGCTATAAAGATTCGAAGGAAGCCTAGTGATGAACTTATCCAACCTTGGAGCAAAGCAGTACCACCCCTAATAAGGAGTGGGATTTTCCACGAGCACATAAGTGGCCAAGAACTCCTCGAAGGGGGGAGGGACATCAGCACTATGAACCTAGCGCCATAATGAGATGAACGCTAGAATCACCCTCCACCCGTTGGGAACTAGTCTCGCAGGAGCCAATGAAAGATGCCCTAGAACTCGACATATGGACCCAGGGATCAGGAGCCTTAAGCATGCTTCTAGAATATCCTCATAAAGGTCAATCTTGCCAGAAGAGTGACAACACGTTGACTTGTCCCCCTCCGCCCGAAAACACATTACAGTGGCAGGAATGTAGTATGAAGACACTATACCAACCATCTCCTCGTCATAGTCTATGGAGCTAAATATAGAGGCTACCTTTGAGCCACTACCTCTAGCACTCTCCATGCGATGCTTGATGTCATGAGTAGTCTCCTGCTCATCAGAATGGGCGCCTGCCAAAACAAAATCAAGCCAGTACTAAGAAAATACCCATGCCAACATAGGGGTAAATATGAGACCAGACAACATACCTAGAGAAATCGACCTGGGCTTACCCACATGTTTCCTAGGATCACCTAACACCTTCTCTCTCCTTTCTTCATCAAAGCCATCACCCCGAGTGCCGAAAGAACCGTCGACGCCGCCCTCTCCACCTTGAGCACCTCCTATAGCGCTGTCTAGGTCTTGGGCACAACTCTTTCCACCTTGGCTACCTCCAATGGAGCTGAATAAGGCGTAGGCGTTGCCCTCTGTACCTTGGGTGCCTCTAATGGTGCCAAATGAGGTCCGAGTCTCGCTCTCTCCACCTTGGGCGTCTTCCATGATGCCGCCTAGACGATGGGTCTCTCCCCCTCTACCTTGGGCGCATTTAACATTGCTGATCGAGCCTAGGGTCTCACCCCCTCTCCCTTGGGTGCCTCCTATGGCATTGTCTAAGCCATTGGTCTCGCCCTCTCCACCTTGGGTGTCTCCCATGGCACCGAGAGAAGCATTGGCCTCGCCCTATCCACGTTGGGCGCCACCTATGGTGCCATCCACTCTCACCTCCTTCGAGCTCCTAATCATTATAATCTTGATCTGGTTTAGGGAAAAGAAAATTTAAAGAAAAAGGCCTCTAGAAGAAGCTTATAAGGAAAAGAGAATAGCTTCTAAGAGAAGCCTCCAAGAAAAAGAGAAGAGAAAATGGAATGGGGAGTCCTAAGGCCTCAATATATAGGCAAATCAGCCAAAAAGTAGCCCAAGTCCGGTTCATCAATATGGCCCAATCAAAAATCCAAGGAGCCCATGCGGATCAGAGCATGTAGGAGGGAGAATTTTGGGATGCACACTCAGGAAGATCAATCCTACCTTAATTATACTTCCCTTTTGAAATTATCCTCCCCAAAGAAGTAGTGCCCACACCGCCTAATGAACACAAAATTAAGCGTAGTTAACGGCTTCATTACATGCATTTTAACTCAACTTTTGCATATAAGAACTTAAAGTTAGCCGAAATTACGAATAATGTTGAATTTTCATTGTTGCAGGTAATTATAGCATAAATTATGTATTTTAGAACCTTACAACTAGGTATGGATGTGTGGTGAAGGCATGAACAAATTACATGAGAATTTGGAGGCTTAAAAGTGAAGAAATCAAGGAGGTATTGGTGCTCGGGAACAAAGGCACCAGCACCCACACCATGTGGTTGTAGAGCCTCGATTTTCCTCCATTTTGGCCATGATTCGCTTCAAATATGAAAAAGTGTAAAATATTAAAGTTGTAGATCTGGATGTCTTCTATATTGTGTGAAAATTTTAGATCAATCGGACAGTTGAATCAAATGTTATGACACCAAAAGATGGTCCAGTGCATACAAAGTGTACCGGTACTTCGAACTCTAGCTAAAATGTACTGGTACTGCATACCGGTACGCTGTCCAGAAGTGCCCGAATGCCTGAAAATCATGCTCCACTTGCTTGGGGGTCCCACCATTGATTCTCTCACTTGTTCCCTGACTTCCCTTACACATCTACATGACTCCTACACCCTTGTTGAAGACTTTGAAGGCAAAGACATTAATAAGGATGGGATAGAAGGGGGCTGCCAGGGGAGTTACTTGGTAGGCTGCTCCTGGCCTGTCCAAGCAATCATCTCACCTCCCATTGATGGGAGGCCTGCACACACATGCTAGGGGGACCACCATTGACAAAATTACAAGGCTAACACTCCATATATTCAACATTACACAAGTTCTTCAAGGGTGGTTACCTAAGCTTAAGAAGAAGATGATGAATAGTAAATAGAAAACTTAGATTTTTGCATTTCCTTCATCCATTTTCACTTGTAATCTTCTTGAATACTCTAGTAAGCTTTATTATTTACTTTTAATGTCATTTACTTCAAGTGCTTTGAAAGTTAAGTTGAGTATTCTAAATTTCACCATTGTTGTTTAAGTTTTCTTCATTTCAAGCTTTAAAATGGGTATTAAATATTTTTTTTCATAGTTCAAGTTTTCTTGCATTAGTTTAAGTTTCATGCTTCATGTCTTCATATGTCTCTTTACATTATGTTTTTCTCTCTTGCTTTCATGAGTAGCTAGATTTTTAGTTGTCTAATCCAAGGGAGACCTCCTTTTGAGGATTCTATTTCAACTCTTCTTCTTTCCTCCACTTGGTGTACGGTGGTTCAGTTTGACTTGGTTGAGAGTGGATGTGGTAGCGAGTCTTTGATATTCCGTAGGCCTAGTCACAGTTTATGCTTGGATCCTCACCATTTCATCCCTAGCTTCCCATGAATCAATCATTCATCTATGCATCATTGGAGGAATGCTTCGAGTTGAGTTGGGATTCCCATTGGAATAACCTCTTTAGATTAGCCAACACTTATTTTCCATTTTCATTCGCAAACTTCACTCACCAAAACAAACTTAAAATATTTTACACTTTTTGTTTTTGACAAAATCACCTTCACACAACTTGAACTTTCCCTGAGGAGACGACCTTGGAATACTTTTTCAGGTAAAACAACGACACTCAAAAGACTCCTTGCCTTGGGGTGCACTTTTGTTCACACATACATTCTCCATTTCTTTCCATTCCATTTCATATTCCACCATTTCGTTGTCCCATTTCCCACATCATTCGAGGGAGAGTGACACTCCCTTCACACATAAGCCATATATACACATTTGAGGGTGATGTGCGGAGACTAGGGAATATACAACAACGGAAATCGCCAAGCATTTTTTGGCGCTGTTACTAGGGAATGTAAAACGTCGAGTTCAAAAGGTGATTTTGGGCGACATTGGCAAGTCTCGTGATTTTCATCACGGGCCAAGGTATGTTGTCTCTTTTGTAAATAGTTTGTAAATAGATTGTGGTTTTTGTATTATCTTATAATTTTTATGAAAATATATCAAATGCCCAAAATTTTAAAAATGTGTGTGAGATTTGTGATGAGTATGGGCACATCACTAGTGAGTGCCCAATAAATTATCCAATTCCAGAATTTGCATGTGAATGCTCAAATTCAGTTTTGGCAAACTTAAATTTTCACCACAACCATTATATTACACTGAGCTATCCGAGTTATGGTTGGCAAAATGAACCGTATAGTTTTGCTTCTGATCTCAAACCACCAAACGAATTTTGTCACTATCCAACATACGAGGACTCAACCGAACAAGAATGGGAAAATATGTTTTACGAGTTTATGCAATACCAAATGGAAGTCATTGTCCAAATAACCAACAACTTAATACATTGACTAAAGCTATAATTTCTATGGATGAAGAACAGAATTTTGAGCATAGTCAAAGTATTGAGGATGATAATACCAATGGAATGCATATTGATATTGAATCTCCCACCACTGTAGATTGTGAAACATTTAATGAGGATATTATCTCACATGAGGCTAATGAGCCCAAAATTATTTTACCATCTAAGAGTGGTGTTGAGATTCACATTTCTCAACTTGGGGAGGGCATTGCAATGGAGTTAAGTGTAGAAATTTTTAAAGATAGATTGTATACTCCATTGTTAGAATTGCATAAACTTGCATACACCTCAGTTTGGTTGAGATTTTTGAATCATGATCCCTTTTATTGTTGGATATATTGGTTAGGAAGAACATTTATACACCAAAAAAAATTTAAAATAAAAAAAATCAATGGGTGCAAGCTCATATCCGAATTGAAGCCAGATTGACATGTGCCCTTTTTGTTTTATTTTCATGTACATAGTAGTTAGATTTATTTTATTGTTATATTTTTATTTTTATAATGTTGTAGTGTAGATTTTAGCATGAAGGTGGTTTTCCTCTTCCTAATTTGGACTCATTTCACTTTGAGCATCATTGTAAAAAATCTTATTGGGTATCATTTTCTAGTCTAAGTTGGGGGGTGTAAACAAGTTTTTTTGTATATTTTTTTTTGTTAATGTATATATATAAAAAAAAGAAAAAAAGAAAAAAAGAAAAAGAAAAAAAAGGGGTATCTTATTTCCCATATTACTTTCATTTTTCTCATTGCATGATTCCTTGTGCATTGAGGACAATGCATGTTTAAGTTGGGGAGTGAAGTGCACCATTTACATTTTTCATCACTTTTTGTATAGAATAATGGGAAATATAAAAATTTTAAAAATTGTGGATATTTTTTGTGAAAATATCTAATATTGAACTATATTCCCTTATCCTAATTGTTATGGGATTTGTGATTACTTGATCTTTATTTTGAACTTTGAATACATGAGCACTTTATAGAAGTTTATCCTATTGCTGAGAGTATCACATACTTGTTTGCTTTTGAACTCAACCATAAGTGCACCAGGACCTTGTAATTTTGACGATTTACTGATTGAGTCCACATTTAGTGCTTGACATGAATAGTGGAAATGAGTAAGAACCCATGTGAGCTTTAGTGCTAATCCTTGCTGGAGGGAACTTACATTTACTCAAGGAATAATTTTTCAAATTCCAAATTTGTTCAATAATCCAATTATTTTTGTTTTGGTTAGGTACATTTGGGTAGTTGATTGACTTTATCTTGAAATGCAAAATGCTTCCCCATGCTTAATTAGAAATGATCTTAGGCCATCTTTGAAATGATTTGAGCCTTAGCCCTTTTCTTGTGAAATTCTATCCCTAGTGCCATGTTTGAGCCTTGTTGAAAATTTGTTTCTATGCCACACAAATGACAGAGCCAGTGCAAAAAGATAAAAATTTACCACACCTTGATTTGTTCCTAGAGTAGAATATGAGTGAAGATGAAAAGAGAAAGAATGATGATGTGGAAACCCAAAAAGGGATGTATGAAGTTGAAGCCAAAGAGCTGAACTGAAAAGAAAAAAAAAATCTAAGAAAAGGAGAAAATGGAGGTGAAGAAAAGAAAAGAATGACAAAAGAAAAGGAAAATGTTAAGGAAAAGAAAGAAAAAGAAACAAAGAGTGAAGTGATGGTGTTAGCCTAGAAATACCTTAAAAGGGAGATATTTTTGAAATAAAGGTCATTCACCGGAACAACCCTCTTTGTTATCCTATATCCTTCGTTCTTTTACCTAGATATCACCCCAAGGCCTCATTACAGCCCGTGAAGTCTTAAATGATCTGGAGAAGCATGGGGGATGCATACTTTTAAAGAAAAAGAGAAGTTCGTTTTACTATCTAATGCCCTAGCATTCTTTTCATGAGATTATGCCAAGGTTGTTTCAACTTTATGCATGTGCTTCATTTTTGGATTATATGTGATTATATTTCATTTTTTGCACAAGATTCAATCTCCAATATACACATGGAGAGCATGCTAAGATAATCATAGTGTGATTCGTTGTTGAGAGAAATCATTGGTGAGTTTTGCATCAAAGTTGAATTTGGCTAGCCAAAGTGAATGTGGATTCTGTTGTGTAAATGTTTACATTACATGTTCATTTCACACACACACACACACACTAGTTTTGAAAGGAAATGTGTTGGTGAATACTCTAGAATAGCATTTAAGGCTATGATGTGTCTGATGTGTGATTAGTTCGGGTGTTCGGAGCAAGTTGTTTTTTACATCGCAGTGATAGTTAAGATAAGAGAATATGCTTTAAATATTGGATTTTAGGAAGAGAAGTTGTAGGTACCTTCATTGAAAACCTTTACAAGACAAAACTCGTCCACTAGGGATCACCTCAAGGTTTAAAGGCTTGTTGCATGTGCTAAATGCAATTGCGGAATTAGTATAGGTTTATCTACGTTTTCTTAATTTTTACATTTTTTTTGCTAGAGACTAGCAAAGCTTAAGATGGGGGTGTGATGAGCACAAAATATTGCATATTTGACAGTCTCATTACATGCATTTTAACTCAACTTTTGCATATAAGTACTTAAAGTTAGCCGTAATTATGAATAATGTTGAATTTTCGATGTTGCAGGTAATTATAGCATAAATTATGTATTTTAGATTCTTGCAACTAGGTATGGATGTGTGGTGAAGGCATGGACATATTACTTGAGGATTTGGAGGCGTAAAAGTGAAGAAATCAAGGAGGTATTGGTGCTTGGGAACAAAGGCACTGGCACCCACACCATTTGGTTGTAAAGCCTCGATTTTCCTCCATTTTGACCATGATTCGCTTCGAATCTGAAAACGTTCAAAGCATGAAAGTTATAGATCTCTATGTCTTCTATATTGTTTCAAAATTTCAGCTAAATCATACTATTGGATAACAAGTTATGATAATTCTACAAAATCTAGTCCAGTGTAGACAAAGTGTACCGGTATGCAATACCAGTACTTCAAACTCCAGTAGCTAAAATGTAGCGGTACTGCATACCGGTATGCCGTCCAGAAGTGCTCGAATGCCTGCAAATCATGCTCCACTTGCCTGGAGGTCCCACCATTGATTCTCCCACTTGTTCCTTGACTTCCTTTACACATCTACATGCCTCCTACACCCTAGTTGAAGACTTTGAAGGCAAAGGCATTAATGAGGAAGGGATAGAAGGGGGATGCCAGGGGAGTTGCTGGGTAAGCTGCTCCTAGCCTTTCCAAGCCATCATCTCACTTCCCATTGTTGGGAGGCCTGCACAGACATGCTAGGGGGACCATTCATGGACGAAATTGCAAGGCTAACACTCTATATATTTAGCATTACACAAGTTCTCAAGGGTGGCTACCTAAGCTTAGGAAGAAGATGATGAATAGTAGATAGAAAACTTAGATTTTTGCATTTTCTTCATCCATTTTAACTTGTAATCTTCTTAAATACTCTTGTAAGCTTCATTATTTACTTTTAATGTCATTTACTTCAAGTGCTTTGCTAGTTTAGTTGAGTATTCTAAATTTCATTATTGTTGTTTAAGTTTTCTTCATTTCAAGCTTTAAAATGGGTATTAAATATTTTTCTTCATAGTTCAAGTTTTCTTGCATTAGTTTAAGTTTCATGCTTCATGTCTTCATTATGTCTCTTTACATAATGCTTTTCTTTCTTGCTTTCATAAGTAGCTTGATTTTTAGTTGGCCAATCCAAGAGAGACCTTCTCTTGAGGATTCCATTTCAACTCTTCTTTTTTCCTTCACTCGGTGTACGGTGGTTCGATTTGACTGGGTTGAGAATGGTTGTGGTGGTGAGTCTTTGATATTCTGTAGGCTTGGTCACGAATTATGCTTTGATCCTCACCATTTCATCCCTATCTTCCCACGAATCAATTGTTCATCTATGCATTATTGGAGGAAGTCCTCGAGTTGAGTTGGGATTCCCATTGGAATGACCTCTTTAGATTAGTCAACACTTATTTTCTTGCATTTTCATTTTGTATGCTAATGTACCCTTTTATACTTGCTTTGGTTATACATTTAGGGGAGAAATGTGCTTAACTTTCGTTTTGATGGAGTTTCGTGTGGATGCAAGTAAAATGATGCAAATGCGTTGAGTTAAACCCTCATTGTAGTGTTTGAGATCGAAGAAGAGGATGGGGTAGCTACTAAGAAGGTTTGGAGGGAGAAGAAGCCAATAAAATTCAAATTGGTTGAAAACCTTCCAGAAGGTTTTGCCTTGGATTTCTTTTTCACTGCCAAAACCTTTTGGCAGGTTTTGCATACTAGATTGAAACCTTCTAGAAGGTTTTGACTACTGGAGTGAAACCTTCCGGAAAGTTGTTCCTATTGAATTCTTCATTTAACTGTTCCTGCACAAACCTTTCAGAAGGTTTTCTATCGACTTCCGAAAGGTTTTGCCCATATTGCCCAGATAGCTTGCTTCTCAAGCTCTGCCATTTGGGGGTCCCACTTACACTTCTCCAATAGATCCAATGACTTCCCCTGCATGTCTAGAAGCCTTCCCTCACCTCTACTTGGACTTGGATGACTTTGGAATTAATGAGGAGGAAAGTGAAGAGGCATGGCAAGAGAGAAAGGCTAGAGATGTCCTAGCCTGCACCATGTCAGCCTTTGCAGCCCCTATGATTAGAAGAACATCCATGTACTTTTTTTTCTAGCTCATACACCAATTGGATAGATACATTGGCATATATAGAGAGAGAGTCCAAGGTACAAGATGAATAGTGCTAGAGAGAGAAGTTAATGTTTTTCCATTTTCTTTCCTTACATTGCCTTGTAATTTCATGTAAGAATCTTCTAAGCTTTATTTAAAATCTTAAATGCCATTTATTTTAAGTTGCTTTTAAGTTTAATCTTCCATTCAAGCTTTCACCATTAATGTATTCAAGTTCTTCATTTTGTAGTTTTAATATGGGTATTTAATGCACTCTCGTTTAGTTTATGTTTTCTTACATTAACTTAGCCGCAATCTTCATTTCCTTATAATGTCTTTACATTTCATTGTTGGTTTTCTTTCAAGCATGAGTAGATAAGTGTTTAAGTTGGCTAATCCAAGGGATACCTCCTCTTGGGTATGGCATTTCAACTCATCTTCTTTCCCCACCTCACTGTACGATGATTTGATTTGATTGGGTTGAGTGTGGACATGGTTGTGAGTCCTTGTTAGCCCGTTGGCCAGGTCAGAGGTTATGCTTGGATCCTCACTTCCCTCTTGGCCCGAGCTTTCTATGAATCAATCGTTCATTTATGCACCATTGGAGGAAGGTTTTGAGTTGACTTGGCATTCCCATTGGATTAGCCACCACTTGTTTCCAATTTCATTTTTTTATCTCAATACAATTCACAAACCAAACTTCAGCAACAAAAGATTTTACACTTTTGTTTTACCAAAATTACCTTCAACATGATTCACATCCTTCCCCGAGGAAACGACCTAGGAATACCTCCAAGTAAAACACTATATGCAAAAGTCTTCTTGCGCTTAAGAAGCATTTTTGCCCACACACACAATTCACATTCCACCATTCTCTCGCCCTTTCTTTTGACATCATCCCAAGGGAGAGTGACACTCCCCTCCACACATACATCATACACATATTGAGGGAAATGTTAGTAATGAAAAGGAAATAATTTAAGCATTTTTGGCACCATTGTCGGGGAAGGCAAGAGTTGAATTGAGAAGGTGATTTCTAGACAACAAATGTGAGTCCTGTGATTTTTATCATGGGCTGAGGTGCGTTGATCCTTGTATATACTTTTTTTTTTGCATTTTCAATTGTAGATAATTTTGTTATATGTAGGGGCGGGATGAACTAAACCGACTAGTTAGACAACCTTTGGCCCCCAAAATGAACATTGACCAAAACCCACCCGAGGATGCGGGTGATAACTTTGAGAATGTGGATGCTAACCCAAACGTGCAAAAGGGTGGGGGAGGGCAAGAACCCAGAATACCCAATCCACGAATGCAATTATCTCCTCCTAGAAATGAAGGGAACAATATCCAAATTGATCCTCCGGCGAGCTCAATGCGAAAATTTCTTCAACCAACTTGTAGCACCACACCCTCGTGCATCCTCTTACCGGTCCAAGCTCAACTCTTCTAAGTTAAGCTTGGGATGTTATAATTATTTCCTACATTCCATGAAATTGAAAAGGAATACCCTTACTTGCACATAAAGGAATTCGAGGATATAGTTGCAACCTTCAATTCTAACTATGTTATGGAGGACATAGCCCATTTAAAATTGTTTCCCTTTGCCCTCAGAGATAAAGCCAAATCATGGTTGTATTCCTTGCGATCTCGATCCATTACCTCTTGGGCTCAAATGCTTTTGGAGCTTTTGAATAAATTTTTTTCCAATTCATCGAACCACTGCTTTAAAAAAGGAAATCCAAAATTTTTTGAAGAAGCCCAATGAGCAATTCTATCAATGTTGGGATTGATACAAGGAATTACTATAATCTATTCCACATCATGGCTTTGAATCGTGGAAATTGGTAAGTTTCTTCTATAAAGGAATCACACCGAGCCATAGATAATTCATTGATATGATGTGTAATGGCGAGTTCTTAAACCAAAACCCTGATAAGGCCCTTGACTACTTTAGTAAATTGGCCCCAAATGCACAATCTTGGGACATTAGGGATCCCAATGATGTACCTAGGATGTATCCGAGTAATAGTCAACCACAAGGGGGAGGGATTTATGATTTGAGAGACCAGGGAGATTTTATTTCTAAAATTGCCAAATTGTCAATGAAGGATGAGAGTCTTGAAGTCAATAGGAGACACGAGGTGTCTAATGTTTTAAATGTTGTTAAGGAGGGCTGCTCAATTTGTAAGAGTGTAGGTCATTTCATATTGGAGTGCCCTAACATTCCGGCACTTAAGGAAGGGTACCATGAGCAAGTTCATGCCTTTAACCAAATGAGGCAATCATTCTCTACACATTCAAACACTTACAACTCAGGTTGCAGTAATCACCCAAATTTTAGTTAAAGAAATGAGAATCCCATTCCTCATGGTTCAAATGTATATTCATCTCCTGTGCCTCCTAAACAAAATCAATATCAAGGCCAAGGGAAAGTATCTAGCTCCCAATACCCCCAGACCACTCCGTAGGGGTATTCATCAAACCCACCACTACAGAATTTTTCACCAAGTCTACCTCTAGAAAGCTTTTTCCAAGGACCATTCAATCCATCCACATACCAACCTCCTCACAAAAGGAACTTAAAGGATATGGTTTATGCTTTCATTCAAAGCCAAACTACTTTCAATCAAAATAAAATCACCATCAACAATCAAAATGCCACAGGTTTTAATGACATTCGGGCTCAACTCACAAAGTTGATAACACAAAAAAGAGAAGGAAAAATTTCCCACTCAACCCCAAGAAAACACTAGAGATCAACATTGTGTTGAGTCATCCAAACCCTCTAATACTAGTTGTGAGCAACTCAAGGTGATTACCACCCTTCATAGTGGCAAGAAAATTGATAAAACCATCATGCCCAAGGTCTCACCCAAGACCACATTGCCAAAAGAAAAAGACACCATGGGTGACACTAACGAGGGTGAGGAGAGAGAGAAGAAAGAAAGTGAGGCGATTGAAGAAGAAAATTTGATTAATGAAAGTGTACATGTTTTCCCTATTCTTGTTCCTTTTCCTAATCGTTTGAAGCCACCTGTCAAGGTGGCTAATTATGTTGATATGCTTGAGATGTTTAAGCAGGCAAATATCAACATTCCACTCCTTAATGCCATTAAGCAAATTCTTTCTTGTGTTAAGATCTTGAAGGATTTGTGCACCGTGAAGCGAAGACTAAATGTGCACAAGAAGGCATTACTCACCAAGCAAGTGAGTTCAATCTTGAGAACGAACACTCCACCTAAGTTTAAAGACCCCAACTACCCCACCATTGCCATAACAATTAGGAATTGTCAGGTGGAGCAAGCATTGCTTGATTTAGGTGGTAGTGTGAATATCCTTATGTACTTGGAGTACCAACAACTACACCTCAAAGAATTGAAGCCTATTCCAAACACACTCCAATTGGTAGGCCATAGTATCCGAACACCCAGGGGAGTAGTTGGGGATGTTTTAGTGCAAGTTGATAAATTTTACTTTCCTGTTGATTTTATTGTGCTTGACACTCATCCGGTTGTAAATCTTAGTTCCCAAATACCTGTGATACTTGGAAGACCTTTTCTTGCCACATCTAATGTTGTGATTAATTGCAGGAACTGTCTTATGAAGCTAGCATTTGAGAACATGACTATGAAGCTCAATGTGTTCAACTTGTGCAAGCAACGGGGAGATGATGAAAAGGTACATGAAGTCAATAGGGTTGACACCTTGGTGGAATAACACTCGAAGTTTGTGAGGATGTTAAAGTTCAAAGAGGAGGTGAATGTTCATCTAGAGGGAGTTGAGGAGCAAGAGGAATTAGAGAGTGTGAAAGGGGTGGAAAAGTGGATCCCTACATTTGAAAAGCTCCCACACCAAGACAAAAAGATTTTTCCATCAAGTGAGCAAAAGCCTAACTTGTAATTGAAGCCCTTACCTTCCCATCTGAGATATGCATATCTTAGGGAATATGAGACATTTTTAGTGGTGATTAGCTCAACATTGGATGCAAAGCAAGGAGAATTGCTCTTGGAGGTGTTGAGAAGGCATAAAGGGGCAATTAGTTGGACAATCGCTGACATCAATGGGATAAGCCCCCTTATTTGCACTCATCGGATCTATCTTGAGAAGGATTCAAAACCGTCTCGACAACCACAAAGAAGATTGAATGCAATCATGAAAGATGTAGTGAGGGACAAGGTGTTGAAACTACTTGATGTGGGCATCATTTTTTCTATTGCCGATAGCAAATGGGTTAGTCACACACAAGTAGTACCCAAGAAGTAGGGAGTCACGGTTGTAGAGAATGAAGACAATGATCTTATTCCAACAAGGGTGATCACAGGTGGGAGAGTTTGTATTGATTATCAAAAGCTCAACCTGTGCACACGAAAAGACCACTTCCTAATGCCATTTCTCGACCAAGTATTGGAACGAGTAGCGGGACATCTATTTTATTGCTTCTTAGATGGATACTCTGGCTATAATCAAATCAAAATTGCATTGGAAGACCAAGAGAAGACCACCTTCACTTGTGCTTACGGTATATTTGCTTACCGTCGCATGCCTTTTGGGCTATGTAATGCCCTTGGAACCTTTCAACGATGCATAATGGAGATCTTTAGTGATATAGAGGAAAAGATTGTTGAGGTGTTTATGGATGACATCTCGGCCTTTGGGGATTCCTTCAGTGGGTGCTTAGAAAATTTGGAGAAAGTTTTGGAGAGACGTGAATAGAAGAGTTTAGTCTTGAATTGGGAGAAGTGTCACTTCATGGCAACACAAGGAATTGTTCTCGGGCATATAGTTTCGGTGAATGATATCGAAGTTGATAATTCAAAGCAAGATGCCAAACTAAGACTTATCAGGTGGATCCTTGTACTCCAAGAGTTCAATCTAACAATCAGAGATAATAAGGGAATGGAGAATGTGGTGGCAGACCATTTATCTCGACTGGTGGTGCAAGAGGCCGATGAGCACATTCCTATCCCATATTTTTTCCTTGATGAGGAATTGCTTGCAATTCATTCTATTTGTTCATGGTATGCTTACATCTGTAACTATCTTGTAATAGGACAAATACCACCACAGTGGAGCTCAGATGATTGATTTGCACAAAACATCACATTTTTCATGTGCTAATACATTCCTTTTTCACTTGCTTTTGGGGATTAAATGTGTGGAATTATGCTATTTTAGCTATTAATGAAGATTTGTGGTGTTTGCAAATAAAAGGTGCTAAATGGAGCTTCTTAAAGTCTTTTCATATAATTTGAAGTGAATGAGGATGAAAGGAAAGGTTATGGATATCTTAGAAGGTGAAGAAATCAAGAAATTAGAAAACAGGGGAAAGAGTACCGATATGTAGTACTAGTACGCTTAGGCTACTAGAGTTCGAAATACTGGTATGCAGTATCGGTACTCTCTGCTAAAACAGTCCAGAGTTTACAGTGCCTTCTCTGCTGGCTTGAGGGTCTCACTAATCACACTTCTACTTGTCTTTGACATGCCCAGCACATTGTTCACCCCTTTTACTCCTAGCATTGGACTTTTGGAACCTTGGTGATCAATGAAGAGAGAAAAGAAGGGAAATGCAAGGTGTGCAGGCAAGGTCTGCACCACCCTATTCCAGCCCATCTCCCTGCAGCCCTATAGATAGAGATCACATCTACAAGCCAGGGGATGACTCCATGCATGTTTTTGAAGCTTCCAAAAGGGAATACACAGACCATTATGAAATACACATTAGAATACAAAGAGAGATTGTCTAGGGAAGATGATGAATAGTATTTTTAGGGAGAGAAGTTGAGATTTTTATATTTTCTTCCATGCATTATTTTCTAATTCCATGTAAGAACCTTTTAAGTTTTATTTGGAGTCTTTAATGCCATTCAATTCAAGTTGTTTTCAGGTATAGTCTTTCATTAAAGCTTTCACCATTAATGCTTCTCCGTTCTTCATTTTCTTAGTTGTAAATGGGTATTCAATGCTCTCTCTTTTAACTTATGTTTTCTTGCATTAACTTAGTTTAAATTGTCATATCTTCATAATTTCTTTTCATTACATTGCTAGTTTGAACTTAAGCATGAGTATCTAAGCTTTTTAGTTGGATAGTCCAAAAGGTGACCTCCATTTGGAAATGCCATTTCAACTCTTTTTCTCTCCTTCTCTCAAAGTACGGTGGTTTAGTTTGACTGGGTAGAGAGTGGATGAGATAGTGAGTCTTTGATATTCCGTAAACTTGTTACGGTTTATGCTTAGATCCTTACTCAATCTCGTCTCTAGCTTCCCACGAATCAATCGTTTACCTATGCTATATTGGAGGATTGATTTGATTTGAATTGGTATTCCCATTGGAGTGACCCATTGGATTAGCCAACACTTATTTCCCATTCTAAAGTCATCACAAAAAAAACCGCAAACCAATTCCAACAATAAAATATTTTACACTTTCTTTTACCTAAATCACCTTCTACACGATTCACATCCTTCCCCGAGGAAACAACCTTGGAATACCTTCAAGTAAAGGACAACCCGCAAAAGTCTTCTTGTGTTTGGGATACAATTTTGTTCATTCACATCCCACACTTTTTAACATTTAATTTTCTCATTTCCTTGTCCTTTCTTTTGACATCATCCCTAAGGGAGAGTGACATTTCCCTTTTCACACATATCGTACATATACATTGAGGCAGATGTTTGGAGGTTAGGAATAACATTGAAATAAACCAAGCATTTTTTACGCCATTGCCAGGGAAGGCAAGCGTTGAACCAAGAAGGTGATTTCCGAACAACGGAGGGAAGTCCCGTGATGTTCATCATGGGCTGAGGTATGTTGATCCCTGTACATATTTGTGTGTGTTTGTATTTTCAATTGTAGATAGTTTTGTTACATGTGGAGATGGGACGATCAAAACTGAGTTGTTATACAACCCTTAGCCCCCAACATGAATATTGACCAAGACCCACCCGAGGAAGCGGGTGACAACTTTGAGAATGTGGATGCTAACCCAAATATGCAAAGGGGTGGGGGAGTGCCAAAACCTAGAGGGCCCAGTCCACGGATGCATTTTCCCCCTCTTAGAAATGAAGAGAACAATGTCCAAATTGATCCTCAGGCAAGGTCAATGAGGGAGTTCCTTCAACCAACCCGTAGCACCACACCCTCATGCATCCACTTGTCGGTTCAAGCTCATTTCTTCTAAGTTAAGTCGAGGATGTTGCAACTACTTCCTACATTCCATGGAGTTGTAAAGGAAAACCCTTACTTGCATACAAGGGAATTTGAGGATATAGTTGCAACATTAAATGCTAACTTTGCTATGGTGGACATAAATCGCTTAAAATTGTTTCAATTCTCCCTTAGAGATAAAGACAAAATCATGGTTGTATGCCTTGAGACCTCGCTCTATAACATCTTGGAACCAAACGCTCTCCGAGTTTTTAAACAATTTTTTTCTGGTTCATAGAACCACCACTTTGAAAAAAGAAATTCAAAACTTTTCTGAGAAGCCCAATGAGCAATTCTTCAAATGTTGGGAGAGGTACAAGGAGTTATTGCAATTCATCCCACATCATGGCTTTGAATCGTGGCAAATATTTAGTTTCTTCTATGAGGAAATTACACTAAGCCATAGACAATTCATCAACATGATGTGTAATGACGAGTTTTTGAGCAAAGACCCCGATGAGGCCATTGATTACTTTGATACATTAGCACAAAATGCACAATCATGGAACATTACAGATCTAACCGAAGTACCAAGGTCTTCAACTCAAGGGGTAATCAAACTCAAGGGGGAGGGATTTATGATTTGAGAGACTGGGAAGACTTGCTTTCCAAAATTTCTAAGTTGTCAAGGAAAGTAGAGAGTCTTGAAGTTAATAGGAGAAATGAGGTCTCTAATGTTTCAAAGGTTGATGAGTTTTGCTTGATCTGTGAGAGTGTGGACCATTCCATTTTGGAGTGCCCCAACATTCCAGCGTTTAAGGAAGTGTATCATGAGCAAGTGCATGCCTTTAACCAAATGAGGCAATTATTTTCTCCACACTCAAACTTATAATCCGGGTTGGAGCAATCACCTGAACTTTAGTTGGAGAAATGAGAATCCCATTCTTCATTGTTCAAATGCATATTCATCACCCGAACCTCCGAGGCAAAATGAATACCAAGGTCAAGGGTAAGTGTCTAGCTCCTAATATCCCCGGTCCAATCCACAAGGGTATTCGTCAAACACATCACCAAAAAATTTTCCACAAAATCCATCCCCCCAAAGCTCCTCCCATCAAGGTCCATCCAATCTTCCCACATACCAAACTCCTCACAAAAGGAATTTAGAGGATATGGTTATGCTTTCATCCAAAGTCAACCGCTATCAACAATTAAAATGCCACAACTTTTAATGACATTAGGACCCAACTCACAAAGTTGGTAAATTTCATGGGGGCATCACAACAAAAGAAAGGGAAATTCCCCACTCAACCCCAAGAAAACCCTAGAGATTAACATTGTATTGAGTCATCTGAGCCCTCTAATACAAGTTGTGAACAACTCAAGGCGATCACTACCCTTCAAAGTGACAAGGAAAAAAATAAAACCATTTTGCCAAAGGTCTCACCCAAGGCCACATTGCCACTAGAAAAAGAGACCAAGGGTGACAATGAGGGGGGTGAGGTGAGTAAAGAGTTAGTTGAGAAAGAAAAATTGATTGATGAAAGTGTGCTTATTTCTTCCATGCCTGCTCCATTTCCTAGTCATTTGAAGCCATCTGCCAAGGTGGCTAACTATGCTGATATTCTTGAAATGTTTAAGCAAGAGAAGATCAACATCCCACTCCTTGATGCCATCAAGCAAATTTCATCTTGTGCCAAAATTTTTAAGGACTTATACACGATGAAGAAGAGACTAAATGTCCACAAGAAGGCATTGCTCATTGAGCAAGTGAGCTCAATCTTGAAGACAAACACCCCACTAAAGTTTAAAGACCTCGACTGGCCTACCATTGCCATCACAATAGGATATTGCCGGGTGGAGCAAGCATTGCTTGACTTGGGGGCTAGTGTCAATCTTTTACCTTACTCAGTGTACAAGCAACTCCAACTTGAAGATTTGAAGCCAACCTCAATCACTCTTTAGTTGGCCGATCGAAGCATTTGAACACCGAAAGGGGTCATTGAGGATGTTTTGGTTCAAGTGGACTATTTTTATTTTTCTGTTGATTTTATTGTGATTGAAACCCACCCTGTTGCTAACCCTTGCTCCTAAATCCCTGTTATACTTGGTAGACATTTCCTTGCTACGTCTAATGCCATGATAAATTGCAGGAACGGCCTCATGAAGCTAGCATTTGGGAATATGAAAATGGAGCTCATTGTATTCAACTTGCCCAAACAATCGGGTGATGATGAGGAAGTAAATAAGGTTAATAGGATTGACACGTTGGTGGGGGAACACTTAGAGCTTGAGGGGATGTTAAAGTTCAAGGAAGGCAAAAATGTTGATCTAGAGAAATTTGATGAGCAAGAGGGGGTAGAAAGTTTGAAAGTGGTGGAAAGGTGGATCCCTACATTCTAGGAGTTTCCTCATTAGGAAAAGAAAATCTTTCTGTCGGACATACAAAAGCCCAACCTGGAATTAAAGCCATTACCTTCCCATTTGAAGTATGCTTATCTTGGGGAAGATGAAACATTTTCGGCAGTTATTAGCTCAACAATGAATACAAAACAAGAAGAAGAACTCTTGAAGGTGTTGAGAAGGCATAAAGGAGCAATTGGGTGGACAATTACTGACATCAAGGGGATAAACCCTCTCATTTGCACCCACTACATTTACCTTGAAGAGGACGTGAAACCTTCCCAACAACCACAAAGAAGGTTGAATCCCACCATGAAGGATATGGTGAGGGATGAGTTATTAAAACTACTTGACATGGGCATTTCTTCGAATGTCAATAGTAAGTGGGTTAGCCCCATGCAAGTAGTGTCTAAGAAATTCGGAGTCAAAGTGGTGGAGATGATGAGAATGAGCTTGTACCGACAAGAGTGATCACTGGGTGGAGAGTTTGCATTGACTACCAGAAGCTTAATCTTTGCACAAGAAAATACCACTTCCCAATGATATTCCTCGACCAAGTGTTGGAAAGAGTAATGAGGTATCTATTATATTACTTTTTATATGGGTAATCGTGCTGCAATCAAATCGAGATTGCATTGGAAGACCAAGAGAAGACCACTTTTACTTGCCCCTACGATACCTTTGCTTACCGTCGCATGCCTTTTGGGCTATGTAATGCCCCTAGGACTTTTCAACGTTGCATGATGGAGATCTTGAGTGATATGGTGGAAAAGATTGTTGAGGTATTTATGGATGACTTCTCAGTCTTTGGGGATTCTTTCAATGGTTGTTTGGAGAACTTGGAGAAAGTTCCGGAGAGATGAGAAAAGAAGAGTTTAGTCTTGAATTGGGAGAAGTGTCACTTAATGGTGACACAAGGAATTATTCTTGGGCACATCATCTCCGCGAAAGGCATTGAAGTTGGCAAATCAAAGGTGCAGTCCATCTCCAACCTTCATACGCTGAGACTTGTCAAGGATATTAGGTCGTTTCTAGGCCATGCTAGGTTTTACCGTCGATTCATAATTTTTTTTAGTGCATTGGCCCGACCCTTGACCAATTTATTGTCTAAGGACATCCCATTTGTTTGGACAGATGATTGTAAGACATCTTTTACAAAACACAAAAACATGCTTGTCACATCTCCGATTATGAAACCACCCAAATGGGATTTACCTTTTGAGCTTATGTGCGGCGTGAGTGATTACGCTGTTGGCACAGTACTCGGTCAACGGGAGGATAATAGACCTTATATGATGTACTACGCTAGAAAAACGCTCAATGAAGCCCAAATGAATTGCACTACCACTAAAAAAGAGCTACTAGCGGTAGTGTTTGCATTAAATAAATTCCGTTCTTACATCATTGGTTCACCTATAGTTGTTTATACTGATCATTATGCTATAAATTCTATGTTTTCAAAGTAGGATGCTAAACCATGACTTATTGGGTGGATCATCCTACTCCAAGAGTTCAATTTGATAATCAAAGACAAGAAGGGAGTAGAGAACGTGGTGGCGGATCATATATCTAGACTGGTGGTGTAAGAGGCCGATGAACAAATTCTAATCTCAGATTTTTCCCTGATAAGCAATTGTTTTCAATTCATTTTGTGTGTTCTTGGTATGCTGATATATGTAATTATCATGTAACAGGACAAATACCACCGCATTGGAGCCCGAAGGATCAAAGGAGATTCATGGCAGGTGTGAAGTACTTTTACTTCGACAACCCGTACCTGTTCAAATACTGCCCTAACCAAGTCATGAGAAGATGCATACCAGAAAATGAACAATAGGACGTCCTTGCATTTTTCCATTCAGAAGCATGCGGTGACCATTTCTCAATAAAGAAAACTTGGACGAAAATTCTTCAATCAGGTTTTTACTGGTCCTCACTTAATAAAGGTTGTGTTACATTTTGTAAAGAATATAATAGATGCCAGTGTTTGGGTAATGTGACCCAAAGGAACATGATGCCCCTCTCCCCTGTACTTGTTATAGAAATATTTGATTGTTGGGGCATTGACTTTATGGGTCCCTTCTCTATGTCGTTTGGCTTTCTATACATTCAACTAGCAGTGGACTACGTATCCAAATGGGTGGAGGCTATCCCAACCAAAATCAATGACACCGAGTCGTGGTCAAATTCTTGAAAAAGAATATTTTTTTGAGGTTTGAGATGCCTCATGCTATGATAAGCGATGGTGGATCGCATTTCTATAATATGCCATTCGTGTCATTATTGTTTAAATATGACATTTCACATAAGGTATCCACTGCATACCACCCACAAACAAATAGCCAAACCGAGTTGGCCAATAGGGAGATTAAGAATATCTTGGAAAAAATGGTTAACCTAAATAAGAAAGATAGGTCAGTTAGACTGACTGATGCCCTATGGGCTTACAACACTACCTACAAGACTGTTTTAGGCATGTATCCCTATGGGCTCGTCTATGGAATGGCTTTCCATTTGCCGGTCAAAATGGAATATAAGGCCTATTGGGCCATTAAAACTTTGAACTTCAATCTAAGAATGGCCGGAGAGCAAAGGAAGTTAGACTTGAATGAGTTGGAAGAGATTAGAAGAGATGCGTATGAAAGCTCCAAAATTTCAAAAGAATAGGCAAAACTCTTTCATGAAAAATCCTTTGTGAGGAAATCATTTGAGCCCAGGTAAAAAGTGCTTTTATACAACTCTCGTCTATCCATTTTTCAAGGAAAACTTCGATCCCGTTGGGATGGCCCTATCTTGTCAAGGTGACCTACCCTAATGGAGTTGTGGCCACGAGAATAGCAAGACATTCAAGGTCAATGGCCAAAGACTTAAGACATTTTTTGATGGTTTTGAAGGACAAGTTGTGGAGGAGGATTTGATGGATCTGGTATATCGAAAATTTGTGGAGCAATAACTATTTTTTTATGCTTTTCAGTGTACAATCGTTTTTATTTATTTACCTTATCTTTATTTCAAGTCACTCGCTTTCTTTTGTCATATATTTTTGTTATTCCTTGCTTCAGATGTTGGCATTTGTCAAAAGCTCCAATGCGAAGTGTTCTCTATTCCTACTCATCTTTCTATACTCCTTCATTGCATTTTATATCTTTTTGTTGCATTGAGGACAATGCGTGAATCAAGTTGGGGGTGAGGTACACCATTTTCATGTTATACCAATGTCTGTGAAATTGTTTGAGGATTATACCAATTCTTGTTTGCTTTAGTGAAAATTATGGAAAATTTTGAAAATTTTTGTGAAAAATATCTAAATGTTGATCTGTGTTCCTTTATTAAGAGTGTTTGGGGTTAGATGATATGTTGATCACTGTTTTTGAACCTTGAGTACATGAGCATACTATAGAAGTGAATCATATACGTGAGTATCACATATGTATCTATTTTTGAACTCAACTGTATGTGCCTTTTTGAATGTGTAATTTTAGCAATTTATGGGTTGGATTCATATTTTAGGCTTGACATAAGTAGTGGAGACGAGTTAAGGTCCCGTGAGAGCTTTAGTGCCAATTCTTTTTGAAGGGGACTTACATTTACTCAAGGAACAATTCTCAAAGTTCAAATTTGTTCAATAGTCTCTTTATGTTTGTTTTGGTTAGGTGCATTGGTGTAGTTGATTAACTTATCTGAAATGTACATTGCTCTCCTTTGAGTATCTAGAAGTAATCTTAGGCCATCTTTGAATATTTTGAGCCTTAGCCTTATTCTTGAGAAAAAATTATCCCTAGTACCGTAATTGAGCCTAAGTGAAATTCGTTTCTATGCCATACAATTGACCAAGCTGGTGAAAATGAGAAATATCTACCTTACCTTGGTTGTTCCTAAAGCTGAAAATGAGTGATTGCAAAATAAAAGGAAGTGTGGTGTGGGAATTCAAGCAAGGGATGATTGTTGTGAAACTCAATGAGTTTAAAAAAAGGGGGGGGGATGAGAATTCAATACAAGGAGGAAAAAAGGTGAGAAAAAGAAAAAGAAGCAAAGAGTGTGGGAATGGTGTAAAGAATGAAAATCCCTTAAAAAAGGGAGATGTTTTGAAATAAAAGCCTTTCACTCGGAACAACCCTCTTTGTTATCCTATATCCTTTGTTTCTTTTTCCTCAATATCACCCCAAGGCCCTATTATAACCTTCGAAGTCCAAAGTGATCTAGAGAAGTATGGGAGATGCATAATTTTAGAAGAATGATGAGTTAGTTTTGCTACCCAATGCCCTAACATTCTTTTCATGAGATTATGCCAAAGTCGCTTCATTCTCATACATAAACTTCATTTTTGGATTGCATGTGAGCATACTTTGTTTTTTTTTTTTTTTTGCACAAAAATCTATCTCACATGTACACATAGAGTGCATGTCAGGATAACTAGAGTGTATTTCATTAAGAGTGACCTTTGGTGAGGTTTGCATTGAAGCAAAGTTTGACTAGCCATACGAGTGTGAATTCTGTTGCGTAAATCCTCAAATTATTTGTTCAACTCTCACACACACGAGTTCGCAAATAAATGTGTAGGTGCATACTTTAGTCTTGTATTTGAGGCTATAGTGGAACTCATGTGTGCTTAGTTCTATCATTTGAGAAATGTGTTAAATAGCTCCATGCTCACGAAATAAGGGAATATTGCTTAAGTTTTGGATATTTGAAATGAATTAGGAATGCCCATGTTATTAATTATGTGACTTGCATTTTGGGTGTTCATTTGGATAGTTAAAGTTAGAAATCCATTTCTTGTACATTGAATGCATCAAAAGTGTAAATTGCATTGTAATTTTGGTAATAAACTGGGCATGATGGTTCAAATTGTTGTTTACAAGTGGAGTATATGTTTAAGGTGGAGTAGAGGTCATGAAGTGAGTGTTAGAATGTATAGGGGAGGTCCAAAATGAAAAGGAGTAGTGAAGGGTTGCTTAGTAGGAGTTTTTGCAACTGAGGCAAAATGGTACCGATACGAATAACCTACATGAGTTCAAAGTACTGGTACCCAGTACTGGTATGCTTTGTCTGGAATGCCAAACATTAGGGCTTTTAAATCGATTTTTTTCGGCGAACCTACCTTTACTCATAGACCCTAGTGCTCTTTTCCCCCACTCATCTCTCTCCAAAGCTTCTCAATCCATTCCTCTTCTCTATTAATCCTTAGATCTTCAATCCTAGAGCTTTGATTTGAAGATTCCTAGTGAAAATTCTTAGCTTGCCCTCTTTGGAACCCTAATTGTCGAAAATCCCTAAACCTCTAACCTTCCTTAAATTTCTCCAAATTCTCCAAAAATCTCTCAATGACTCATCACATAGAGGTCATTCATGAGGCGATGGACCCGATTAAGGGTTTTTTTCCTAATTTTTTTGGCATTCTTATCGATAGGGGCACTGTTGCATTGCATGGCCCAAACTAAGAGGGTGGAACCCGACTCCTCTCAACCTGAGGAGCCAAGTAGTCGTAAGAGAGGTAGTGATGAGTCAAGCGAGGGTCCCAATAAGCAGAGGAAAAAGGCTAAAAAAGAGGCACGACTCTAGTGGATTTGTGAGAAGGGTGTGACCTGTGAGCGGTATCTTGACCATATTTCCCTTACCCCAAGGAATGAGGTTGTTAAGATCATTAAGGCACATGGTATGGGGTTTTGGTTTAAACCCATTGATGGGTACAATTGGTCGATGTGTAGAGAGTTCTACCAAACTCTTAGAGTGACAGAGATGAACGGGGTGGAAGTCTTGAAAACAAATGTCCGGGGTAAGATGTTCGTGGTGACCCCTGATGTTATTGCCACCCTCATTGGGAATTATGAGAGACCACCCTCTACCACACCAGTTTATCCTCATAACTTCACACGAGACAATAAATTTTTAGAATTTGTAGAGTTGATGTAAGAGGACCCTAGTAAATTGAAGGGAAAAGTTCAAAGTGGGGGGTTGAAGCACCCGTATGGGCTGTTGAATAAGCTTCTCCCTTACAACCTTCTACCGAGGGGTGCGAAAAAGAAACCAAATATGGAGAAGTTGGCCATTGTAGATGCAGTCATGTCAAGGAAGGTGGTTGACTTAACTCTTCTCATTTGGAAGGAAATGAAAGACTTTGTTGAGACACAGAAGCCTATGACCAAATTACCATTTGGGAGTTTGGTGACCCGAATGTGCCGACATTTCAAGGTTAAGGCATATGCCTTTGACAAGCTTAATCCCCTTGAGACTGGGGCTATTGGCAAGTCTAGCAGCATAAAAAGAAAGGCAATGAGTCAGGGGGAGCAAGCTAGGGTTGTGGGCTCGGATTCTGAGGCTCTTGGACCATCTGCATCTGCCCCAGCTGCTGGGCCATCCACATCCACATCTTCACCAGAATGCTCGATGCCTCAGCGCCTAGATGCTTTAGAGGAATCAGTGCATGAGATCAAGGCATCAATGCATGGGATGATGGCAATGATGATAGAGTAGTACAAGCATACTTTTCCAAGGAGGCCCATACTAGAGTTTGAAGTATAGCTAAGGAGGTGAAGAAATCAAGAAATTAGAAAACAAGGGAAAGAGTACCAGTACGTAGTACTAGTACGCTTAGGCTACTAGAGTTCGAAGTATCAGTACGCAGTACTGGTACTCTCTACTGAAACAATCCAAATTTTGCAGGGCCTTCTCTGCTAGCTTGAGGGTCCCACTAACCACACTCCCACTTGTCTTTGACACGCCCAACACACTGTTCACTCCTTTCACACCAAGCATTGGACTTTTGGAACCATGGTAATCAATGAAGAGAGAGAAAAAGGGAAATGCTTGGTGTGCAGACAAGGTCTGCACCACCCTGTTCCCGCCCACTTCCCTGTAGTCCTATGGATGGAGATCAGATCTACAGGTTAGGGGATGACTCCACGCATGTTTTTGAAGCTTCCAAGAGAGAATACACAAACCATTATGAAATACACATTAGAATATAGAGAGAGATAGTCTAGGGAAGATGATGAATAGTGTTTTTAGAGAGAGAAATTGACATTTTTACATTTTCATTCATGCATTATTTTCTAATTCCATGTAAGAACCTTCTAAGCTTTATTTGAAGTCTTTAATGCCATTCAATTCAAGTTGTTTACAGGTATAGTCTTCCATTATAGCTCTCACCATTAATGCTTCTATGTTTGTCATTTTCTTAGCTGTAAATGGGTATTCCATGAACTTTCTTTTAACTTATGCTTTCTTGCATTAACTTAGTTTAAATTGTCATATCTTCATAACGTCTTTTCTTTACATAGCAAGTTTTAACTTAAGCATGAGTAGCTAAGCTTTTTAGTTGGCTAGTCCAAAAGGAGACCTCCATTTGGAAATACCATTTCAACTCTTTTTCTCTCCTTCTCTTAGAGTACAGTGGTTCAGTTTGACGGGTAGAGAGTGGATGAGATAGTGAGTCTTGGATATTTTGTAGACTTTTCACGGTTTATGCTTAGATCCTCACTTAATCTCATCTCTAGCTTTCCACGAATCAATCGTTCACCTATGTTCTATTGGAGGATTGATTTGAGTTGAATTGGTATTCCCATTGGATTAGCCAACACTTATTTCCCATTCTAAATTTATCACAAAACAAACCACAAGCCAATTCCAATAACAAAAGATTTTACACTTTATTTTACCAAAATCACCTTCTACACAATTCACATCCTTCTCTGAGGAAACGACCTTGGAATACCTCCAAGTAAAGCACGACCCGCAAAATTCTTCTTGCGCCTAGGAAGCACTTTTGTTCATTCACATCCCACCCTTTTTAACATTCAATTTCCTAATTTTCTTGCCCTTTCTTTTGACATCATCCCTAAGGGAGAGTGACATTCCCCTTTTCACACATAGCATACACATAAATTGAGGGAGATGTTAAGAGGTTAGGAATAACATTGATAACCTATACCTGTTCAATTACTACCCTGACCAAGTCATGCGGAGATACGTGCTAGAGATTGAATAGTGGGATATCCTTGCATTTTGCCATTCAAAAGCATTTGATGGCCACTTCTCAGCGAAGAAAACTTCATCAAAGATTCTACAATCTAGTTTTTACTAGCCCTCTTTGATAAAAGATGGTTTTTCATTTTGTAAAGAATATGATAGATGTCAACGTTTGGGTAGTGTGACCCGAAGGAATATGATGTCCCTCTCCCTTGTACTTGCTATTAAAATATTTGATTGTTGAGGCATCGACTTCATAGGTTTCTTCCCTATGTTGTTTGGCTATCTATACATTTTACTGGCAGTGGACTACGTGTCTAAGTGGGTGGAGGCTATACCAATCAAGACCAATGACCACCGGGTTGTGGTCAAATTTCTCAAGGAGAATATTTTTTTGAGGTTTGGGATGCCTTGCGTGATGATAAGTGATGGTGGATCACATTTCTACAATAGGTCAGTTGCATTATTAATGCTTAAATATGGCGTCACACATAAGGTATCCACCGCATACCACCCACAAACTAATGGTTAAGCCGAGTTGGCCAATAGGGAGATCAAGAATATCTTAGAGAAGACGGTTAACCCAAATAGGAAAGATTGGTCAGGCAGATTGATTGATGCCATATGGGCTTAATGCATCGCCTATAAGAATGTCTCCCTATAGGCTTGTTTACGTAAAGACTTGTCATTTGCCAGTTGAGATGGAACACATGGCCTATTGGGCCATTAAAACTTTGAATTTGAGAAGGCCGGAGAACATACGAAGTTAGAACTGAATGAGTTGGAATAGATTAGAAGAGATGCGTATGAAAGCTTCAAAATTTCAAAGGAAAGGCCTAAGATCTTTCATGAGAAATCCATTGTGAGGAATTCATTTGAGCCCGGCCAAAAAGTGCTTTTGTACAACTTTTGTCTCTTGATTTTCCAATGCGAACTTAGATCCTGTTGGGATAGCCCCTATCTTGTCAAGGTGGTCTACCCCAATGGAGCTGTGGATGTCACAAACCCCGAGAATGGCTTGGCATTCAAGGTCAATGACTAAAGACTTAAGCCATTTTTCAAGGGTTTTGAAGGACAAGTGGCTGAGGAGGATTTGACGGACCCAGTTTACCTGAAATTCGTGGAGGAGTAACTAGTTCTTAGACTTTTTAGTGTACGGTTTTCTTATTTACTTATGTCATTTTTATTTGCATGTCACTTACTTTAGTTGGTCTTAGAGCGTTGTTTTTCTTAATTTCAGATATTGGTGTTTTTGCCAAAGCTCAAGTACGAGGTGTTCTCGAACCCTACTCATCTCTTTACTGTCTTTCATTGCATATCATATCTTTTTGTTGCATTTAGGATAACACATAAATTAAGGTGGGGGGAGAGGTGCACCATTTGCATGATACACCAATACTTGTGGAAAGTTTTGTGGATAATACCAAATTTTGGGGTGAAAAATCATCGTTCACAGATTTTTGTTTACTTTAAGGCAAATTATGTGAAAAATTTAAAAATTGTTGTGAAAAATATCTGAATGTTGATCTGTATTACCTTATTAAGAGTGTTTGGTTAGTTGTTATTTTGATCTTTGTTTTGAACCTTGAGCACATGAACATATTATAGAAGTTAATCCAATACGTGAGTATCACATATGTATATGTTTTTGAACTCAACCGTATGTGCTCCTTCAATGTGTAATTTTAGCAGTTTATGGATTGGATTATATTTTAGGCTTGACATAAATAGTGGAGATGAGTAAGGACCCATGAGAGCTTTAGTGCCAATCTTTTTTGGAGGGAACTTACATTTACTCAATGAAAAAATTTTCAATGTCAAATTTGTTCAATAATCTCATTATGTTTGTCTTAGCTGGGTGCGTGTGTGCAGTTGATTTACTTGTCTGGGAACGCATAAGGATCTCCCATTCGTATCTAGAAGTGATCTTAGGTCATTTTTGAAAAATTTGAGTCTTTGCCTCTTTCTTGTGAAAATATTATCATGAGTGCCGTGATTGAACCTATTTGAAATTTGTTTCTATGCCATATATTTGACCAAGCCAATGAAAATGATAAATATTTACCTTATCTTGGTTGTTCCTAAAACTAAATATGAGTGATCGCAAAAGTGAAGGAAGTGTGGTGTGAAAATTCAAGCAAGTGATAATTGTTGTTGAAATTCAAAAAGTTGAACAAAAAATAAAGAGAATGAAAACTCAAAAGGAAGAAAAGGGTTGAGAATAAGAAAATAATGATCAAAAGGAAAGGGAAATTTAAAGGAAAAGAAATAAAAGAAACAAAGAGTGTGGTGATGTGCTAAGAAGGAAAATCCCATGACAAAGGAGGTGTTTTTGACAAAATAGCCTTTCACTCAGAACAACTCTCTTTGTTATCCTATATCCTTCGTTTCTTTTGCCTCAAAATCACCCCAAGGCCCCATTATAACCTTTGAAGTCATAAGTGATCTAGATACGTATGGGAGATGCATGATTTTAAAGAAATGATGAGTTAGTTTTGCCACCCAATTCCCTAGCATTCTTTTCATGAGATTATGCCAAAGTTGCTTCATTTTCATACATGAACTTCATTTTTTGATTACATGTGAGCACACTTTATTTTTTGCACAAGATTCTATCTCACATGTACACATGGAGTGCAAGCCACGATAACAATAGTGTATTTCATTGTTAAGAGTGACCTTTGGTGAGTTTTGCATTGAAGCTGAATTTGGCTAGCCATTCGAATGTAAATTTTGTTGCGTAAATGCTTAAATTACTGGTCCAACTCACACACACACAAGTTTGAAAATGAATGTGTAGGTGCATACTTTAGACTAGTATTAATGGCTATAGTGATACTCATGTGTTCTTGGTTATGTCAGTGGAACGACGTGTCTAGCTTGGTTAGTGGAACGACGTGTCTAGCTTGTCAGTGAGGGACTGTTCTAGCCTCTCCTCTCCTCCTACTCTCTTCTAACCTTCAATTTGCTTCCCCCAAATCTCAAATTTCTTAGTTTCTCTTGATTTAGGTTAACTTCTAGGTTGTTTTATCTAAAAATACCAAGTGTTCTTCAAGAAAACCCTAGAATTCCAATTCCCTAAAATTCTAAAATCTTCTTTAATTTTCTCCAATTTCCTCAGCTTTTTGGTCATGGCTCGTACAAAAGTGATGTCTATGGAGGTAGTTGATACCGTTGAGAGTGTTTGGAGGTTGTTTTTTTTATAGCTATTGGGTTGGGGGCATTGTTGATGCTTATGGCCCGGACCGAGAGCACTGGCCCTAGGGTTTCCCCCCTCTGGCTCTACATCCAAGAAGAGGATCGCTAATGGTCCTAGCTCCCAAGATAAGGCAGAGCGGAGGACTAAGGCAAGACACAATGCCTGTAAGCAACTTATCGAGGAAAAGGGCGTAATGTGTGAACGCTATGTGGATAGAGCTTTGTTGAGGCCTAAAAATGATGTGGTGAAAATTATTAAACAATGGGGATTGAATTTGTGGTTTGAGGAGGTCAAGGGGCATAATTTGGGGATGTGCCTAGATTTTTATCAGAAGTTGGTTGTTTTTAGTGACAATGGGAGTATGTTAAAGACGAATGTGAAGGGAAAAGCATTTGAGGTGACCCCAGACTCAATAGCCACAACGATGGGCTAAGTGAGACCTCCCCCGACCATTGAGGTCTACCCACACAATGTGAAAGGGGTTAGGACTCTCAAAGAATACGTGGCCTTCACCTATGAGGACCCGATCATGTTCACGGGAACGACGTTGGTCGGGGGCCTCAAGCAATCATACGGGCTCATGAATAAGGTCCTCCATTATAACATGATGCCTCGGGGTTCGGAGAAGAACCCTAACATTGAAAAGGTGGCATTACTGCATGACTTTATAACAGGAGTTGCCGTTAACGTGGCATATTACATTTGGTTGGAGATGAGGGAGTTTGCCCAAGCTACGAAGCCAAAGGCAAATCTCCCTTTTGGGAGCTTAGTCATCCGCCTCTGTGAGCTGGCTGATGTAGAAGTCTACGAACGTGATATATTGCTCCCCCAAGTTCCGGAGTCATATGCAAGTCTAGCAATCTAAAGAGGGATGCCAGGACTGGGGGTGAGAGAGCTAGGTGATTGTTCAAAAACCTTGATTGTTTTCCTAACCCCTAAATTCTATCTCTTAGCAGATGAAGTGTATGTTTCAAAGAGGAGTGTCACTCTCCTCTGGGATAGTGTCAAAAGAAAGGGCAAGGGGAAAAGAAAATGAGATGGTGTAGATATGATTTGTAATGAACAAAAATGCTCCCCAATTGCAAGGAGACTTTCGCAGGTCGTGTTTTACTTGGTGGTATTCCAAGGTTGTTTCCATGGGGAAGGAAGTAAACTGAGGGGAAGGTGATTTTGGAAAAAGAAAATTTAAAATCTTTGTGGTTTGAAAGTTGTTTGGTGAAGTATGCTTTTGGGAAAATGAAAGGAAGAACAAATGTTGACCAATCCAAGAGATCACTCCAATTGGAATGTCATTTCAACCCGACTCCCTCCTTCAATAGAGCATGGATGAACGATTGATTCATGGGAAGCTAGAGATAAATGGGTGAAAATCTAACATAAACCATGACTAGGTCTACGGAATATCAAAGACTCACCAATTTATCCACCCTCAACCCAGTCAAATCGAACCATTGAACTTTAAGAGAAAGGAGGAGAATTATTTGAAATGGTGATATCTAGGTGAGTGAAATGAAGGGTATAAGATAACAAAAAGGATGTTCCAAGTGCATGACATTTATTTCAAAACATCTCCCTTTTCATGGGAGTTTCATTCATACACCATCTCCACACTCTTTGTTTCTTTTCTTTCTTTCCTTTAACATTCTCCTTTTCTTTTTGATCATTATTTTCTTCTTTTTTTCACCTATTTCCTCCTTTTCTTGGATTTTCATTATTTTCCATTGAACTCTTTGAGTTTCAACTTCATTCATCCTTTTTGTTGAGTTTCCACATCACCATTCCTCCTCTTTCATTATCAATCATACTAAGCGCAAGGAACAACCAAGGTGAGGTAAATTTTATCATTTTGCATTGGCTTGGTCAAATGTGTGGCATAGAAACAAATTTTTTATTTAAGGCTCAATCATGGCACTAGGGATAAGATTTCACAAGAAAAAGGCTAAGGCTCAGAGCAAAGCAAAGATGGCCTAAGATCATTTTTAAATAAACATGGGGGAGCATTATGCATTTCAAGAAAAAGTCAATCAACTACCCAAATGCACCTAACCAAAACAAACATAATTAGATTATTGAACAAATTTAGAATTTAAAAAATTGTTCCTTGAGTAAATGTAGGTTCCCTCATAAAAAGGATTTGTCACTAAAGCTCAAATGGGTTCTTACTCTTCTCCACTACTTATGTCAAGCTTAGAACAAGGATCCAATCTATAAATTGCCAAAATTATACATTCAAAAGTCACATATAGTTGAATTAAAAAAAACAATACTTATGTGATACTCATGCCTAGGGTCAACTTCTATGGAATGCTCGTGTACAAAGTTCACAACAACGATCAATATGTCATCCAATTCATACACACTTCATGAAGGAATACAGGTCAAGAATCAGATATTTAACATCAAAAATTTTCAAAATTTTCACATATTTTTCACTAATGCAAGCAACAATAAACATTTACTAACAACGTTGGTGTATCATACAAATGGTGCACCTGACCCACCAACTAGAATGATGCATTGTCCTCAATGCAACAAAAAAATATATTATGCAATGAAAGACAGTAAAAAGATGAGTAGGGTAAGATAACACCTCGCAATTGAGCTTTTGACTAAAAAAACCAAGATCTGGATCTAAGAAAAACCAATATATACAACCAAATAAAGTAAGTGACATGAAAATAACAACATCATAAGTAAACGAAAGAACTGTACACTAAAAACATAAACCTTAACTAATCCTCCACAAACTCCGGATACACAGGATCCGTCAAATCTTTCTCAACTTCTTGCTCTTTAGAACCCTCAAAGAACGACTTGAGTCTTTGTCCATTGACCTTGAATGTTTGGCCATCCTTGGGGTTTGTCACCTCAACAACTCCGTTGGGATAGGCCACCTTGACAAGATAGGGGCCATCTCAACGGGATCGGAGTTTTCCTTGAAATATTGAGAGGCGAGAGTTGTATAAGAGTACTTTTTGCCCGAGCTCAAATTATTTTCGTACGATGGAGTTATCATGAAAGATTTTAGCCCGTTCCTTTGAAATTTTGGAACTCTCATACGTATCTCGACGAATTTCTTCCAATTCATTCAACTCTAACTTCCTATGTTCACCTGCCATTCTCAAATTGAAGTTTAAGGTTTTGATGGCCCAATAGGCCTTGTGTTCCATTTCGACAGGCAGATGGAAAACCTTTCCATAGACAAGCCGGTAGGGAGACATGCCTAAAACAGTCTTCTAGGTAGCACAGTAAGCCCATAAGACATTGATCAACCTCTCAGACCAATCTTTCCTACTAGGGTTAACCGGTTTTTTGAGAATGGTCTTAATCTCCCTATTTGCTAGCTCGGCTTGGCCATTTATTTATGGGTGATAGGCAGTGGATACTTTGTGAGTGACGCCATATTTAAACATCAGGGATGCAAATGGCCTATTACAAAAGTGGGATCCACCATTACTTATCATTGTCTACGACCTCAAAAAAAATATTCTACTTGAGAAATTTAACTACGACTTGGTGGTCATTAGTCTTTGTCGGGATAGCCTCCACCCACTTTGACACAAAGTCCACTGCTAGAAGGATGTACAGATAACTAAAAGACATAGGGAATGGACCCATGAAGTCGATGCCCCAACAGTCGAATATTTTTATGACAAACATGGGGGTAAGGGACATCATATTTCTACGGGTCACACTACCCAATCGTTGGCATCTGCCATATGCCTTACAGAACGAAACACAATCTTTAATAAGGGAGGTCCAGTAGAAACCTGATTGAAGAATTTTGGTCGAAGTCTTCTTTGCTGAAAAATGCCCGCCACAAGCCTGTGAATGGCAAAATGCTAAGACATCCTGTTGTTCGTTCTCAGGTACACATCTTTTCATGACCTGATCGGGGCAATACTTGAACAAATACGGGTTGTCGAAGTAGAAGTACTTCACATCTGCCATGAATCGTCTTCTGTCCTCTTGGCTCTATTGCAGGGGTATCTGTCCTGTTACAAGGAAATTACATATATCAGCATACCAAGGACATACCGAATGAATTGAAAGTAAATATTCATCAGGGAAAGAATCAAGAATAGGAATATGCTCATTAGTCTCCTGCACCACCAGTTGGGATATGTGGTTCGCCATCACATTCTCAACTCTTTTCTTGTCTTTAATCGTCAAATCAAATTCTTATAGGAGGAGGATCCACCTAATAAATCTTGGTTTCGCATCCTGCTTAGATAACAAGTACTTCAAGGCAACATGGACAGTGAAGACAACAATAGGCGAACCAATGATGTATGAACGGAATTTATCTAGAGCAAACACTATAGCTAGCAATTCTTTCTTAGTGGTAGTGTAATTCATTTGAGCCTCATTAAGTGTTTTGCTAGCATATTGTACCACATATGATCTATTGTCCTCCCTCTGACCAAGCACTGGACCCATCGCGTAATCACTCGTGTCGCACATGAGCTCAAAAAGTAGATCCCAATTGGGTGGTCGCATGATAGGAGGCATGACAAGCATGATTTTTAATTTTTTAAATGATGCCTCACACTCATCCGACCACTCAAAAGGGAACTCCTTAGATAGTAATTCAGTCAGGGGTCAGGCCAATGCACTGAAATTCTTAATGAATCGGCGATGAAAACCTGCATAGCCTAAAAATGATCGGATTCCCTTAATGGTTGTCAGCTTGGGGAGGTTGGAGATGACCTCCACCTTGGATTTTTCAACTTTAATGCCCCTCGCCAATACTATGTGGCCCAACATGATTCCTTCTGTCACCATAAAGTGACACTTCTCCCAATTCAGCACGAGATTCTTTTCTTCACACCTTTCCAACACTCTCTTCAAGTTTTTCAAGCATTCGTCAAATGAGTCTCCGAACACATAAAAATCATCCATGAAGACCTCCACTATCTTCTCCACCTTATCGCTGAAAATTCCCATAATGCACAGTTGAAAAGTCCCCAGGGCATTGCATAATTCGAACGACATACTATGATAGGCGAAGGTACCATATGGGCAGGTGAAAGTTGTCTTTTATTGGTCCTCCAATGCGATCTCAATTTGATTATAGCCAGAGTACCCATCTAGGAAGCAATAGAATAGGTGCCCTGCTACCCATTCCAAAACTTGATCAAGAAATGGCATCGAAAAATGATATTTCCTTATGCAACCATTAAGTTTTCGGTAGTCAATGCAAACCCTCTATCCAGTTATGACTCTTGTAGGTATGAGTTCATTTTCCTCATTTTTCACTACCGTGACTCCGAATTTCTTTGGTACTACTTGTGTGGGACTTACCCACTTGCTATTAGCAATCGAAAAGATAATACCTCCTCTTTTACCATCTCCTTCATACTGGGATTTAATCTCCTTTGAGGTTGTTGGGAGGGTTTGGCATCCTCCTCAAGGTAAATGCGATGAGTGCAAATGATAGGGCTTGTCTATTTGGTGTCCGTGATAGTCCACCCAATTGCTCATTTGTGCTTCCTCAATACCTATAAGATCTTTTCCTCTTGTTCCACATTCAAGGTAGAGCTAATGACCACTGAAAATGTTTCTCCCTCACCAAGGTAGGCATATATCAAATGTGAGGGCAATGGCTTTAACTCCAAGTTTGACTTTTGCTCATCCGACGAGAAAATTTTCTTTTCTTGTTTGTGTAACTCCACAAATGTGGGAATCCAACCACCTATCCTTTTCAACTCTTCTACTTCCTCCTGCTCATTTAACTTCTCAAGATCAACCAGTTTATACTCCTTGATTTCAACATCCTCTCCAACTCCAAATGCTCCTCGAACAAGGTATCAATTCAATTGACCGCATATACCTCCTCGTCATCCTCCAGTTGCTTTGCCAAATTGAAAACATTGAGCTCCATGGTCATGTTCCCAAACGCCAATTTCATTAGACCATTCCTGCAATTAATCACGACATTAGATGTAACCAGGAAGAAATGTCCAAGAATAACGGGGATTTGGGAACTTAGATTAGTAACGGGATGTGTATCTAAGACAATAAAATTAACAGAAAAATTTATCAATTTGAACCAAGACATCTTCCACTACTCCCCTTGGAGTGCAGATGCTACGATCCGCCAATTAAAGTGTAATTGAGGTGGTCTTTAACTCCTCAAGTTGAAGTTGTTGATACACCCAAGTCAAGCAATGCTTGCTCTACCTGGTAATTCCCTATGGTAATGGCAATTATTGGACAACCTGAGTCTTTGAATTTTGGAGGAGTGTTGGTCCTCAATATAGAGCTCACTTGTTCGGTTAAGAATGTTTTCTTTCGAACATTCAATCTCCTCTTTACTGTGTATAGATCCTTCAAAATTTTGGCACATGATGGTATTTGATTGATGGTATTTTCTTGATGACATTGAGGAGTAGGATGTTGATTTTTACCTGCTTAAACATTTCTAAAATATTAGTATAATTGGCCACCTTGACCGATGGCTTCAAACGACTCGGGAAAGCGGTAGGCATAAAAGGAATAAACATGCTGTCATCAATCACATTTTCTTTTTCAACCACCTCTTCTTCTCTATTTTTCACTCACCTCACCTCTTTCGGCCACACTTTTTTTGGCCTCACCCTCATTTCCCCTTTCTATTTGCCACTTCGAAGGGTGGTGACAGCTTTGAGTTACTCATAACTCTGGTTGGTGGGCTTGGCCAACTCAACCATATGTTGGCTTTTGGGATTCTCTTGGGGTTGAGCGGGGAATTTCCCTTTCTCTTATTAAGACAACCTGATGTCATTGGTGATCTTGGTGAGTTGGGCCGAAATGTCTTTATTGAAGGTGGTCTGGCTTTGGATGAAGTTATAGAGCACATCCTCCAAGTTCCTCTTATGGGGAGGTTGGTAGGTGGATGGATTTGATGGTCCTTGTTGGTTAAGGCCTTGTGGAGGTGGATTTTGAGAGAAGTTTTACAGCGGTGGGTTTGAATGATACCATTGCTGATTGGCTTTGGGTATTGAGAGCCAAACGCTTGCCCATGACCTTGGTATTGGTTGTGGTATTGACCTTGATTAGGAGGCATGAGAGGTGAATATTCACTAGAACCGTAAGGGTTGGGGTTCTCATTCCTCCAACTAAAGTTTGGGTGGTTACTCCACCCTGGATTGTAAGTGTTGGAATTTAAAAAAAATGATTGTCTCGGTTGATTAAAGGCATGGACTTGTTCATGGTATGCTTTCTTAAGTGCCGGAATGCTCGGGCACTCCGATATGGAATGCTCAATGCTCTCACAAATAGAACAAATCACCTCGGTTTGTGACACATAGGACACCTTTCGTCTCCTATTCACCTCGAGACTCTTTACTTTCCTAGATAATTTAGAAATTTGTGAAAATAGGTCTTCTCGGTCTTTTAGATCGTACATCCATCCCCTTTTTGGTTGGCCACTCCCTTGAGGCAATGACCCTGGTACATCGGTAGGGTCAGTGGTGTGCCATGACTGTTCATTTTGGGCCAATGCATCAAAATAGTCTTGGGCCTCATCAGGTTCTTTGCTCAAAAACTCCCCGTTGCACATCATGTCGATGAACTGTCGATGGCCCAGTGTAATTCCTTCATAGAATAAACTCACCAATTGCCATGGTTCAAAGCCATAGTGTGGAATGGATTGTAGCAACTCCTTTTACCTTTCCCAACATTGGTAGAATTGTTCATTGGGATTCTCCAAAAAATTTTGAATTTGCTTCTTTAAGGTGGTGGTTTTATGTATTATTTTTTTAAAAAAAAACACGGAGAGCATTTGTTCCCAAGATGTTATGGTCCGGGATCTAAAGGATTGAAGCCAAGTTTTTGCCTTATCACTCAGGGAGAAAAGGAACAATTTCATCCTTCTATCTCTTCTATATTATGATTGGGGGTAAAGGTTGCAACTATGTCTTCAAAATCCCTTATATGCGAATATGGGCTCTCCTTCTCAATTCCATAGAATTCGGGAAGTAGTTGCAACATCCTTGGTTTGACTATGAAGAGTTAGGCTTAGACCATAAGGAGGATTCAAGAAAGAGTGGTGCTACGTGTTGGTTCAAGGAAATCCCGAATTGACCTTTCCGGAGGATCAATGTGGATGTTGTTCCCTTCATTCCTAGGTGGGGGAAAATGCACTCGTGGGTTTGGCACTCTCGGTGGTTACAATCCCCCACCCCCTTGAACATTAGGATTAGCACCAACATTATTAAAATTGTCACCCGCATCCTCGGGTGGGTCTTGGTCAATATTCATGGTAGGGTCTATGGGTTGTTTAACCAATCAGTGTTGCTCATCCTGCCCCCACATGCAACAAAAGATCAAAATTTTAAATTATACACAAACAAGGATATATACAAGGACAACGTACCTTAGCCCATGATGAAGATCACAAGACTTACCTTCGTCATCCGAAAATCACCTCCTTGGTTTAACACTTGCCTTCCCCAGCAACGGCGCCAAAAATTATTGTTCAAAAAACTTGATTGTTTTCCTAACCCCTTAAATACTATCCCTTAGCATGTGAAGTGTATGTTTCAAAGGGGACTGTCACTCTCCCTTGGGAAAGTGTCAAAAGAAAGGGCAAGGGGAAAAGAAAATGAGATGGTGTAGATATGATTTGCAATGAACAAAAGTGCTCCCCAATCGCAAGGAGACTTTCGCAGGTCGTGTTTTACTTGGTGGTATTCCAAGGTTGTTTCCACAGGGAAGGAAGTAAACTGAGGGGAAGGTGATTTTGGGAAAAGAAAATGTAAAATCTTTGTGGTTTGAAAGTTGTTTGGTGAAGTGTGCTTTTGAAAAAATGAAAGTAAGAACAAATGTTGGCAAATCCAAGAGATCACTCCAATGGGAATGCCATTTCAACCCGACTCCTTCAATAGAGCATGAATGAACGATTGATTCGTGGAAAGCTAGGAATTAATGAGTGGCAAATCTAAGCTAGGAACGATTGATTCTTGAATTTTTTTTCACTGCCAAATCCTTCCAGATAGTTTTGTCTACTGGAGTGATACCGTCCGGAAGGTTTTTCCTACAAGAATGAACCTTCTGGAAGGTTTTTCCTATTGACTTCTTCATTTAACGATTCCTGCACAAACCTTTCGAAAGGTTTTATGTCGACCTTCTGGAAGGTTTTGCTCAGATTGCCCAGACAGCCTGCATCTCAGGCTCTACCATTTGGGGGTCCCACTTACACTTCTCCAACAGATCATCTGACATCCCCTGCACATCTAGAAGCCTCCCCTCACCTCTACTTGGACTTGGTTGACTTTTGCATTAATGAAGAGGAGAGAGAAGAGGCATGGCAATAGAGAAAGGCTAGAGATGTCCTAGCTTGCACCATGTCAGCCCTTGTAGCCCTTATGATTGGAAGCACATCACTCAGGCTTGGAAGGACAGCCATGGATGTTGTTTTCTAGCTCATACACCTTTAGGAGAGATACATTGGAATATAAAGAGAGAGAGTCCAAGGTAGAAGATGAATAGTGCTAGAGAGAGATGTTAATGTTTTTCCATTTTCTTTCCATACATTGCCTTGTAATTTCATGTAAGAATCTTTAAAGCTTTATTTGAAGTCTTAAATGCCATTTTTTTCAAGTTGCTTTTAAGTTTAATCTTCCATTCAAGCTTTCACCATTAATGCATTCAAGTTCTTCATTTCTTAGTTTTAATATGGGTATTCAATGAACTCTCGTTTAATTTATGTTTTCTTGCATTAATTTAGCCGCAATCTTCATTTCTTTATAATGTCTTTACATTTCATTATTGTTTTTCTTTCAAGTATGAGTAGCTAAGTTTTTAAGTTGGCTAATCCAATGGAGACTACCTCTTGGGTATGCCATTTCAACTCATATTCTTTCCTCCCCTTGGTGTACGATGGTTCGGTTTGACTGGGTTGAGTGTGGACATGGTTGTGAGTCCTTAATAGCCTGTAGTCTTAGTCACGAGTTATGCTTGGATCCTCACTTCCCTCTTGTGCACCATTGGAGGAAGGTTTCAAGTTGACTTGACATTTCCATTGGAGTGAACCTTTTGGATTAGCCAACACTTGTTTCCCATTTCAGTTTTTTTAATCTCAATACAATTCACAAACCAAACTTCAACAACAAAAGATTTTACACTTTGTTTTACCAAAATCACATTCAACACAATTCACATCCTTCCCCGAGGAAACGGCCTTGGAATACCTCAAAGTAAAACACAATACGGAAAAGTCTTCTTGTACTTGGGAAGCATTTTTGCCCACAGGCACATTTCATATTCCACCATTGCCTTGCCCTTTCTTTTTACATCATCCCAAGGGAGAGTGACATTCCCCTCCACTCCCCTCCACACATACATCATACACATATTGAGGGAGATGTTAGGAACGACAAGGAAATAATTCAAGCAGAAAGCCAAAGGCTTGTGAAGGAAGAATGAAGGATATGAGTTTTATATTGTATCAAAAGAAGGGTTAAGTGTATGTTGAATACGAAAATTGTCTATGGGATAACCCTTTTGAATTCGTAATTCCTTCATTTCTTAAACACTTACCCAAGGCCCCATTACAACTTAATAAAGTCATTTCTTAGTTTAGGAGGTATGGTTGAGTGTGTAGGCTTAATTACCTAAGAGATATACCAACTGCATTGCTTATATGTCTCTTAACATTCCTTTCATGAGATTATACCACGTTCGTTCCATTTGACTTATGCTTTCATTTTTTAGACATATGTGATTATAATTTGCTTTGATTGCATAAAGTTGACCCACACATATACATATTAGTGGAATAATCATGATAATCATATAATTTCCTTATGAGTGTGAAAACCTTGTTGAGTCTTGGTATTGAAACTAGCCTTGGATAGCTAATAGGAATATGAGTTCTGTTTGATAAATCCCGTGAATTTCAAGATCAAATCACACACACACACACGATTTTTGGAAGCTAATTGATGGTGAATATTCTTGCATTGTCGTTAAGTCTATATAAGAGCTGTGTGTGAATCAATTTGAGTAGATATGGTATGTATTTGATTTTATGGTGATTAGGAGATAATAATTTAATTCCGAATAAACAAAATGAAGTTTGTAGGTATCTTCTCTAGAATCATTCACAAGACAACACTTGTCTACTATGGATAACCTGGGGGTTAAAAGGCTTAGTGCATAGGCTAAATGCATTTGTATTGCTTGCAAAAGTGGTTTTGTATTTCTAATTTTTCATTTATTTTTATATTTTATTAGATTGGTTATTATGCTTTAAATTCCTTAGCATTCTAATTGTTATTTTGTATCATAAATTGCATTGCATATACTTAGAATTTATGGCACTATGGACTGTGATTAAGGACTTAATTGAATACATTTTGAGTTTTAGGATTTTGGGTTTTAATTAGTTTTGTTTTTATTTAGTTTTTGAAAAAAATTAAAAAAACCCTTTGAAATCTGTACTGAGCTACCGGTAGGTCGAATATTGCTTCCTACTGAATAGTACTTAATAGTAGCATTTTACTATGCCTTTTTTAGACTAATTGTACTTTGATAGAATTTAAATAATGTCATTTCAGGTCCTAAAGTGAACAAGGATTCAAGAACAACAAATATCACATTTGATTACAACACCAGCTCATCAGGGAAGAAAATTGCAGAAGCTTGGAACAAAGTAGTAACGTTCGAACGCCAACAAACATTCGAACGTCCACTGGAATAAAGACAAGACTAGATTGTGAAGACAAGGTGTGTTGCAGCAAAGAAGGCAATGCACTTGAGTACCACTTTTGAACAATAATCATGTTCAAACATCCACTAAAGACTTGGGTAATGAGTGCAAAATACCAAGTTCTACATGAAGTATGGAAGTGGGTTTCCTCAGAGGACCACTTACCACTTAAGTGATATGGTCAAACCCAATTTGTCGTTTGAAAGTCCATACTGCAAAAACATAGACAACGTTCGAACGTCAACTCACGTTCGAATGTTCTACACAGACTGTCTGCAGTGTAGTTGGTTATTTACTGGGACATGGGCAGCATCCACTATTAATTCATCATTTCCTATCTTCTCCCCCTCTCCTTCCTTGCCTATGAGTACTCCCATTTCGGGAGCTTCATGGAGCAACTATTCTCTTGTAAATTAAGGTGTTGTTTTTGGGAGATAAATTTTGTACTTGTGTTATGTTTATATGAAGCTTTTCTTATTTTTATTTACTTTTGCACTTGTTATACCAACCATGATGGAGGCTTGTACTCCCCTTGTAGTTGAATATGCAGTCTTTTATTTACTTAGTTTTTACATTCATGTTGTAGCAACCATGATGGAGGCTTAGACTCCCCTTGTAGTTGTACTTGCTCTTATTTACATATATCAAGAGAGATAGTTCATCTTTTGGTTATGGTGAAAACCCTCCAAAAGTAACTAGCTTTCTTCTACTTTCATTTGTTTGCTTCTTTCACTTCCATTGCTTGAGCATCCTTCTTTCTTAAAGGAGTGAAATTCTTTCACTTTTCGAGAACTTTGCCAAAGCCGTGAAGGGTGGAACGTGATTCACTCATTCTTCGTTGAAGATTGGCTCCTTGGTTGTTGATCTTTTATTTTGTAAGTTCTCTAGTTGGAGGGATGAACATCACTCACTTTTCTAGCTTTACCAAAGTCATGAAGAATGAGTAGTTTCTCATTCACTCTTTAGTAAGAGGTGAAGGGAATGCATAAATTATCCAGCATTTATATTTGTGCTTTGTTCTAATGCTTATTATTTATACCCCCTTGCTTATTGGATGATTGATTGCATCTAACAAAGCTAAGGTACTTTGTATAATCGTGGTTCTTTCTATGACACGAATGACTTTTGCATAGAAAAAATCGTGTTTCAAGGCAAGTACACCAGCTAGATCTTCATGACTATCCTTCAATCCTCCCCATTATTGTGCTTCATTTAAAGAATCAAATATTAATATCATGATTGGATGTCTTGTAGAAACACTTGCTTGTTTGTAGACGGGTTAAATCTCGGCACAGACAATTCTTGTAAACTTCTATAAAGACATCATAACCATGTTTTTAATTCTCACGGTCCATCTTTATCTTTCGATTAACTTGCCGTTGACATGAGAGGTAATTGAGTTATCAAGCATAAATATAATAAACCGGATAATGAACTGCATGTCCAGATCCTTTAACTAAAGAGTGAATTTCTTTTCATTTGAACCTATTTTATTTTTTGCCTAGAAAACTTTCTTGAAAAGAATTTCATATTTAATCCAGAAAAATCTCTAAAACTCACAACTCTAAATCACCAAGTTTACAACCAATTGCTCTCCTCTACTGCTTACATTGAAACACCAACACAAAGTTCCCTGTGGATTCGACTTTGGACTCAAACCGGATTATTACTACAGCTTGACCGCCTGCACTTGAGTGTACACACTTTGGATCAAATCAAGTTTTTGACGCCATTGCTGGAAAACTATCAAATGTGTTTTAAGGTAAAAGGTAAAAAGAACTTTCCTCTTTGTGTACACTCGTTGATTTACTATGCATAATTTTGTCTTATTTTATTTATTTTATGTCTGAGGACGCTCCTCAATTTCAAAATTTGCCGGCAGAATCTTTTGGGTTTGTGAATCAGCCTGAACCAAATTCACCTAGATCAGTAGCAGACTTTTGTGAGAGTATTATGACAAATAATGACAGAAACGCAAAAGTCCCTATCGAGGAGGGAGAAGTGCCCAACATTCGAACCTTGATGGATTACTTAAATCCCACCAGAAATAGTGTCCCCTCTTATGTTTTATTTCCTAAAAATGCTCCCCCTTTACTATAAAGTCAGGGACTGTGCAATAGTTACCTATTTTTCGTGGATTGGATACAAAAAATTCATACTTGCATATGAAAGATTTTGAGGAAGTGTGTGGAACATTTCAAGAAAATTCTGAACTAGCAAAGATAAACTTTTTCCTTTCTCTTTATGGGATAAATCTAAACAATGACTAAATTCTTTAAAAGCCCTTTTCATGCCTAACTGGCAGACCTTCAAAAATAAATTTTTTAAAATTTTTTCCTTACATCAGACCAATATACTTAAAAGAAAAATCATGAATTTTTCTGTGAAAGAAGGGGAAACATTTTTACCAAAGTTGGGAGAGATTCAAAGATTTGTTCCAAGCTTGCCCACATCATGCTTTTGAGAATTGGATTTTGGTAGGATTTTTCTATGACTCCTTGCCCACTAGACTGCTTCAGTTTGTCAAAAGTTCGGAAGAGGCATTTAATTTCTTTGACACCATATCTGACAGTTCTCAGATGTGGGACTTAGCATCCCCTACCACTGTTGAAGCCAGACCATTCACTTTCCAAGGGGGTAAGTATGTCTTGAGAGATGATGATGACATGAGAGCAAAAATGTCCACTTTATCTCAAAAGCTTGAAGCTTTAGAAATGAAAAAGGTTCATCAAGTTGATGTTGATCTTTCCACAGAACAAGTGTGCATAATATATGTCCTGACTGGACATCCTATTGGGGAATGTCCTACCAGCCCATCATTCAAGGAAATCTTATTGGAACAAAGAAATGCAATCTCTAACTTCAACAAGCCCTACTCCAACCCATACTCTATAACATACAATCTAGGTTGGCGAAACCATTCAAACTTCACTTGGAGGAACACACAACCAACTCCCATGAACCAACCACAAAGTTCACATCCATCACCTCAAGGACCTCCCGTATACCAACCATACCAACCACCACACAAGAGGAGCCTTGACGATACACTGAACCAGTTCATGCAAACTCAAATGAACTACAACACTTATTTCACACATGCTTTCACCGATTTCAAAGCACAGACCAACCAGCCTTTTGAGGATATCAAAAGTCACATTCAAAAGTTGACCCAGTCCATGAACACACACGAAAATGGCAAGTTTCATGCCCAACCAAAACCTCCACAAGGCTAATTTCATGTGGGAAATCCTTCTGTCATGGAACACCCACAAGACCAAGCCCAAGCTGTCACTACACTAAGAAGTGTTAAAGTGATTAACAAATCCATCAGAAACATGTTGATTCCAAGGCCAAAGTCTGAGTCAATCCCAGTCACTTCACCATTTGAGCTTGAACTATTTGAATCTGAACTTGGAATTGACAAAGAACCTGAACCTGTGATCTACAAAGAGTCGGAACATTCAAAGGAAAAGGCCCTTCATGCCCTATTCTAGCTCCTTTCCCTCATAGACTCAAAATAATCTAGAAAGTGAGCAATCAACTTAAGATTTATGAGTTTTTTAAGAAAGTAAAGATCAACATCCCACTTTTGGATGCAATCAAACAAGTTTCATCATATGCTAAGTTTCTGAAAGACTTGTGCACAGTCAACAGAAGCCAAAATGTCCAAAAGAGAGCCTTCTTGACAGAACAAGCTAGTGTCTTGCTTCAACATAACACCCCTCCAAAATACAAGGATCCTGGATGTCCAACAGTGTCATGTGTTATTGAAACTTCAAAATAGAACAAGCACTGTTAGATCTTGGAGCCAGTGTTAATCTATTTCCTTTCTCTGTCTACCAACAGTTGGGTCTAGGTGAACTCAAACTCATTCGTGTCACACTCTAGTTGGCAGAAAAATCTGTAAAAATTCTAAGGGGCATTGTTAAAGATGTACTTGTCGAAGTGGACAATTTTTTTTTCCTGTAGACTTCAATGTTTTAGATACTCAGCTAGCAATACATTCAGAGAGCCAAATTTCCATTATTCTTGGTCGACTCTTCCTAACAACTTCTAATGCACTAATCAATTGTAGGAATGGAGTAATGAAATTAACTTTTGGGAACATGATCCTTGAGCAGAATATGTTAAATATTGTCAAACATCCCGGAGAGGACAAAGAAGTGAGAGAAATAAATTTCATTGAGTCATTGGTTCACAAACATGTGAATAATACCTTTCCTAAACCATCTGTGTAATCATATCTATTGGAATCAATCTCATTTGAGTCAACAAATGATGACCCAAATTCCCAAAGTTATCCTACTCATACTGTTGAGGCATGGACACCCAAATTCGAGGAACTTTCACAAAGTGGTACAAAACCACTCTCCTCAAGTGAAAAACCACCAAAGATTAAATTGAAACCTCTCTCATCTGACCTCAAATATGCATTCTTAGGAGAGGAAGAGTCATACCCAATGATAATTTCATCTAAGTTCACATACTTGCAAGAGTCTAAACTGATTGAAGTTCTTAAAAGCCATAAAAACACCATTGGGTGGACCATCGCTGACTTGAAAGGTATAAGTCCGTTAATCTGCAATCATGCTATATACCTTGAAGAGGACTCAAAACCCTCTCGACAAATGCAGCGAAGACTAAATCCTCACATGAAAGAAGTTGTGAGAACTGAAGTGCTCAAACTGTTAGATGTAGGGATAGTCTTTTCCATCTCCGATAGCAATTGGGTTAGTCCAACCAAAGTTGTGCCCAAGAATTCTGGGGTTACAATGATAAAAAATGATGCAAATGAACTAGTACCAACTCGATTCGTCACAGGATGACGAATGTACATAGACTACCAAAAACTCAATTTGGTGACTAGAAAAGACTATTTTTCCCTCCCTTTTCTTGATCAAGTTCTAGAAAGAATTACAATCCATGAATTCTATTGTTTCCTAGATGGATATTTCAAGTACAATCAAATTGAGATAGGCTTAAATGATCAGGAGAAAATCACATTCACATGCCCCTTTGGCACCTTTGCATTTAAAAGGATGCCATTTGGACTTTGTAACGCTCCTGAAACATTCCAAAGATGCATGCTAAGCTTGTTTAGTAACATGGTTGAAAATTTTTTAGAAGTGTTCATGGATGATTTCTTTGTTTATGTTGACTCATTTAACTTTTGTCTAGCCAACCTAGAAAAGTTGTTGATAAGGTATAAAGAAGCCAATCTGGTGCTAAATTGGAAAAAACACCATTTTATGGTAACATAATACATTGTCTTAGGTCACATTGTGTTGTCTGAGGGCATGAAAGTTGACAAGGCAAAAATTGATCTAATTGAAAATTTACTAGCCCCCAAGACTGTAAAGGATGTCCGATCATTCCTAGGACATACAGGTTTTTATAGGAGATTCATAAAAGACTTCAGTACCATAACCAAACCCACGTGTCATCTCCTAAGTCAGCACGTAATTTTTGTTTGAAGTGCACATGCCAAAAAGCCTTTGACAAGCTGAAAGGAATGTTAATTTCGGCCCCAATAATGCAACCCCCTGACTGGAGTCTATCCTTTGAACTAATGTGTGATGCAAGTGATTATGCTATAGGTACTGTATTTAGATAAAGAAAGGATAAAAAATCACATGTAATTTACTAGGCAAGTAAGACTTTAAATGATGCTCAAATGAATTATTCAACAACTAAAAATGAATTGCTTGTTGTAGTTTTTGCTTTGAAAAAAATTCTTTCCTATTTTTTTGATTCTTTTGTTACTGTATTCACTGACCATGTAGTCCTAAAATTTTGCTCACAAAGAAAGATGTCAAACCAAGGCTCCAGAGATGGATATTCTTGCTCCAAGAATTTGATCTAATTATCAAGCATAAGAAGGGTGTTGAGAATGTAGTGGCAGATCATCTATCCAGATTAACTTATGAATTTCACGAGGATGGACTGCCAATCAATGAGAAATTCCCCAATGAACAACTGTTCATGATTAATGAGTCCCCATAGTACGTTGATATTGCTAATTTCCTAGCTACTGGAACACTCCTGCCGTCACTCACTCCCATGGAGAAAAAGAAATTTTTGAGGGAGGTTCATAACTTCTTTTGGGAAGATCTATACGTATTTAAGTTTTGTAAGGATCAGATCATAAGGAGTTTCATCACCGTTTATGAAAGTGAACAGGTAATAACATTTTGTCATTCTAAAGCATGTGTTGGCCATTTTTCGTCAAGAAAAATCGCTCCAAAAATTCTACAGTGTGGATTTTACTGGCCCACACTTTTCAAATTTGTCCATTCCTTTTGTTTAACTTATGATAAATGCCAAAGATTAGAAAACATTTCAAAAAGAAACATGATGCCCTTAAATCCCATTTTGGTGATTGAAATTTTTGACTGTTGGGACATTGATTTTATGAGACAATTTTTCCCTTCCTTTGGCTATTCATACATTTTCGTGGCAATAGACTATGTGTCCAAATGGGTTGAGGCAATTCCATGTCGAAATAATGATCATCAAACGGTGATCAAATTTTTTTAAAAAAATATTTTTTCTCGGTATGAAATTCTGAAATCAATCATAAGTGATGGGGGTGCTTATTTTTGCAATCGTCCTTTATGAAATTTAATGAAAAAGTACCTGATTTTTTATAAAATTGCAATCACTTATCATCCACAAACTAGTGGACATGCTGAATTACCAAATTGGGAGATTAAATTAATTTTAGAAAAAATGATAAACCCGGACCGTAAAGATTGGTCGTCAAGACTAACTGATGCACTCTGGACATATCATACTGCTTTTTAAACCATTTTGGGCATGTCTCCTTATCGATTAGTCTATGGCAAGCCCTGTCACCTACCTGTAGAATTGGGAACATATGGCATACTGGGCCATTAAAGTGATAAACTTTGACCTAGACAAGGCTGGGCTGTCGAGAAAACTTAAGATAAACAAATTGGAGGAATTGAGAAATGAAGCATATGAGAATTCTAAGATTGGTAAAACCAGGATGGCAATTTTTCATGACAAGAACATTGTGCGGAAGTCTTTTGAACCATCTCAAAAAGTCATGTTGTTTAATTCAAGACTCCGCCTCTTCCCTAGTAAGTTGAAGTCAAGATGGACTGGGCCTTACATTGTCAAAAAGGTATTTGAACATGGAGCGGTAGAAGTAGAAAACCCATCGAACGGTAATATTTTTACTGTTAATGGTCAGCGGTTAAAACCATTTTTTGAAAAATTTTGTGGAAAATGTGGTGACCATTCTTTTAATGGAACCAGAATACTCCTTCCAGATTCACGCATGTCGAGACTCGAACGGATCAGGTCAGAAAATATCTGAGCCTACTCGACCCAAGGGGATGCCTTTATAAAGCCCCCATGCTTTTTCCCCTTCCTCTACGTTCACCACTGTTAGCCCCTTCTTCTTTTTCTTTTTCTTTCCTTTCCCTTTCTGTTCTTTTCTTCTTCTTTTTCTCTTTCTTGTTTATTGATTTTTGCAACACGAGCCTACTTTCCCAAAAATTCCATGTCTATATTACCTGAAGACACAGTCCTTTGTCTCATTCTCTACATTTGCTTACTCTATTTGTACATGACTATTCTTCTTCTGTATGCACTCACAATCAAGGGTTTTCAGCCTACCCGAAACCCACATTTGCATAAAAATGACTAAATCCATGTATTTTTGTTTGAAGGTTTCAGGGGATGAACGAATCTCTACCCATCAACCTTATCTCCAAGATCCTTACACCGGTAAATTCAAAACTTTGGGGAGAATATTTAGTTTAGGTTAGGGGTGAGAACTATAGTTCATATTCTGTGTAATCTGTGCCAGTACAATTTTGATATTTTTTTGTTGTTTCTACTATTGTTGTTGTTCTGATCATATTGTGTACCGTGTCTTGTATTTTATATAAATTGATGATGTTTGTGAGTCGGCTTTGATCGTCTTTGTGACTGACAGACGTTAAAGAACCAGATAGTGAGTCTTAAAGCGTAGGAAGCATGGATGTCAAAATTTTGGCAGAGTCTTTCATGAGAAAAGATATAATCAGTGTTCTGAACCAATTTCTGGTCGCGCCCTCGATTGATTAGACTGGATAGTGAATGGGCTGAGTAAGGATTACCCTGACAGGTCATGCTATTCTGGTACTTTGCTTAACTAGTTTGTGAGATAGGAAATTAGGAGAGTCACTGGTTATTCAACCCATACAGAGACAGATGATGACTCAGATTAGATTGCTTTCTAACAGACTGTAGAAAATTGTGTTTTGGGGATAGAAGCCAAGGGTCCGAACTTTTGTAAAAAAGTGTAAAAATCCTTTTTGTTTTGTACAAACTCTTTTGACTGAAATGTAAACATGGGCTGAGTAAGGATTGTCCCAGGATACCAACCTCAAGCGTGGGTAGGGACTTATTCTGAGACGCCATAACATTTTTGTTCAATAATATGTACATGAATTTGCATAATTTTTTTTTGATTTTTACTTCGTCGTTTCAAACGCTAAGTGACGATCGAACGTCCAATGCTTGCAGTACTTTGCCTCTAATGAATTATCTGATGGAACCAAAAAGTACAGAGATCTCAGCTCATTTGAACGCCAATAGAACGTTCGAACGAGATCTACGTTTGAACGAAGAGAGCTTACAATACTTTGGTCTCTGACAGAACTTAAAAAGTACTGGGAGTTCACCACGTTCGAACGACATTTTTAAAATCCTTCTATTCACGTTCGAACGATGGTGACATTAGAACGATACGACTCAGGCTATAAATACCTGGTTCGTCTCCTTCAGTTCAAAATCCCCAAATTTCTCCCAAAATCCTCCAAACCCTAGAACCCCTTTTCACTCCCCCAGCCCTTAAAACCCCACCCATTCCCTATTTCCACCACAAATCAACTGCCCTAAAGCTTTTCCACATCAAAAATACCCAATTTTCACTCATTAACCAAGATTTTCCATGCCGAGAAAACACCATGCCTAGGGTTAACCTTCCTGCCAGGTGCAATCAACTAATAAGCTAGGAACCTAACTTTGTAGAAGAAGTTATTGAGGAAAAAGAGGGGAAGTAAGTGCAGTAGAGGTATGATCGAACAAGGTTTCCCAGTGTACTCAAAGCCGAAAGGTATGAGAATTTCTTTCAAAACAATGTTATAGTTTGTAAAAGAGATGTTATTGTTACTGACTTTGTGGAATTAGGGATTTTGGAGGAAATGGAGAGGAGGATTTGGGTGTGGTTTTTGAGGAATGGTGGGGACTCCATTGTTGACTTGGTGAGAGAGTTTTACTCCAACGCCGAGATCATCAACGGCGCCATCCGGACATATGTAAGAGGTATCCACATTGACGTGGATGAGGACTACATTCGGGAAGTTAGGCAAGAGGTGCCTCAGGTATAAAACCCAACTTACCCACTAAAAAAGAATGTTAAGTTGGATGTGGTTGTGAAGGAATTGACAAGGATGCTTGATTTTTCATGGGGAGGAAGGAGATTTTTGAAACAAGGGGAGCTCACTGAAAAATACAAAATGCTAAATTTGATTGTGGTATCTAACCTCACCCCCATAGGACAAAAAAATGAGATTTTGTATGAAAATGGCTCGCTTACTCTGTGCACTGGGAAGAGGGTATATAATCGACATTTCCTCATTGATTCTAAGTGAAATGAAGAAGGGGTGTGATGTGAAAAGGAGTGCACTTCCTTTTGGCACTTTGGTGACTAAGATATGCACTAATAATGGGGTCAGACTAAGGCCCGGGATGGAGATCCAAAAGCCAATGGGGCCACTAAACAAAGGCTCTTTCAAGAGAAGCCAAGAGCATAGTAGCACCCCAGCGGCAAGATAAGAAGTGCCCCTCCCCAAGGAGTCGATGAAGTGCAAGATGAGCTTGAACAAGAGGAGGAGAGTGATGTGGAGAAAGAGAGAGACCAAGCACATACACTGAAGGCAGGCCCCAGTACGAGTACTCGACGTTCTCTAGAGGATATCCTGGTTAGCTTTGAAGTTAAGCAGGATGAGATCTTTCACTTTCTAAGGGGTGGACATGGTAGAGATGGCGGACTTGGTGGAGGAGATTGATTTCTGTTCTTGAGTTAGGGGTATGGATGTTTGTTTCTTCTTTTGTGAAGTTGTTTCTTCTTTGGTTGATAGGTTTCTTATTTTATGGTTTATTGTGGATATTCAAAAATTTTGATGTGTTTGATCATTTTTTTTTGTGGATGAATTGAATGATGATGTCAAATGATTATATTTTATGGAAATGAATGATTCAATTTATCATTTTTATCTGTTTAAATTGCATATATAAAATTAGCACTTTTGTAATTCTTGTTAATAAATAAAGGAACAAATATAGATGTTAAGACTGCTTGTTAAAGTAACTAATCACATGATCGATTCGATACACAACTTAGCAATCTAGACTGAAAACCACAACTCTTTAAATGATGATATTTTATCTATGCTTAAATTATCAAATGTACATTAGTATTTATCATTTTCAAGGTACAAGATGATCGGACTCGAAAATGGAATCGGTATATGACCGGCATTCCCTGAAAAACATGACATGATCAGTGGAGATAACAAAGGATACCATGACAAGTTTCAAGCTTTACAATGCTTCTAATAGAATATCAATACTTACTCAAAGCGAGATTTTTCACTTCCTTTATTTCAATAATCTCATTATCCTTGATTTGATTGAAGCAACTAAAGTGATCTGTTGACATATCCCACAGGAAGCACATGCATACGACACATGCATGTGCACATACTTGACTAGTGATTTTAGGCCATCTTTTAATTTGACTTTTAGCCTGGGCCATTTCTTTTGTAAAATTATATCCCTAGTCAGGCATGTTTGAGCCTTCAAAGAATAAATTCTTTTTCTAAAATATGACCAAACCATAAGAAAATACATTGGACAAACCTTGCTATTTAAATTTCTTACATTATGCTAAAGAAAAGAAAAAAAGAGGAGAAAGACGATGATGGCCACTAGTGCATGAAGGAAAAAGTAAAGGAAAATAACAGAAAGTGAAAAAGAAACAAAGAGATAGGGACTTGCCAAGAAAGTGAAAAAAGGGAAAAAGGAAAGAAAGAAATACCATTCCCAAGCAAAAATGTTGAAAAGACAAAAAAGGGTGTGCTAAAATGCATAAAAGAGATAGTTTTTGAACTTCACTAATGTCATTTCGTTAGCCACTGACTGATCTCAAGTCTGATGCATGTGTGTGTATTGTTAATCAAAATTAGGGGTATGTTAAATAGGTATTTATGTAAATTGCATTAATATTCCTTCAGGAGATTATGCTAAGAACATGATTAGTTTGCTTTCTCCAAACTTCACTCCTTTACTAAATTGTGTATGTGACTTTTCGACTGGTCATCTTCTGATTACATGTCTCCTTGAGAGACAAGTCACTATATTCAAAGCGAATTTTTGCTGAGGGTATTCCTAAGAGAGCTTTGTGAAATCAAAACTATCCATGGAGGGTGGAAACAGGGAATGTTTATATTATAACAATTCTAGTTTCTAGAATGACCATCCTACTACTTAGGGAATTCCAAATGCTAATGTGACAGATGTTAGTTTTTGTATAGATTCAATACCAAAGAATGAGGAACATGCAGGATATAAGTCAAAATTGAGGGTTGGGTGTCCCAACGACCATGATGCAAATTTACTTTAATCCGCAATCCTACATACACATTTGTTCGACTGAAGTTTGTGGGTAGCTTCACTGAAACCCTCACGAGACAACCCTTGTCCACTAGTGTAAACCTAGTGGTTTAACAACTTGTTGCATAAGCTAAATGCAACCAGATGACCTACTAAATTGGCATTAGAAATAAATATTTTTATTTAATTATTGTATTACTAGGGACTAGCAATATTTAGGTTTGGGGTGTGATTAATACTTAAAAATAGAATTTTACTATGCCTTTTTTAGACTAATTGTACTTTGATACAATTTAAGTAATATCATTTCAGGTCCTAAAGTGAACAAGGGTTCAATAACAACAAATATCACATTTGATTGCAACACCAGCGCATCAAGGAACAAAATTGGAAAAGCTTGGAACAAAGCAGTAACGTTCGAACACCAACTAACGTTCGAACGTCCACTAGAACAAAGACAAGACTAGACTGTGAAGACATGGCGTGTTGCAGTAAAGAAGGAAGTGCACTTGATTACCACATTCGAACAACAATCACGTTCAAACGTCCACTGAAGACCTGGGTATTGAGTGCAAAATACCAAGTCCTGTATGAAGTATAGAAGTGGGTTTCCTCATAGGACCACAAACCACTTGAGTGATATGGTCAAACCCCATCTGTTGTTCGAATGTCCATACTGCAAAAACATAGACAATGTTTGAATGTCAACTCACGTTCGAACATTCTACACATACTGTTTGTAGAGTAGTTGGTCTTTCACTGGGACGTGGACAACATCCACTATTCATTCATCCTTTCCTATCTTCTCCCCCCTCTCCTTCCATGCCAATATATACTCCCATTTGGGGAGCTTCATGGAGCAACTTTTCTCTTGTATATTAAGGGGTTGTTTTTCGGAGATAAGTTTGGCACTAGAACAACATCTCTTCATTTTGTACTTGTGTTATATTTATATGAAGCTTTTCTTATTTGCATTTACTTTTGCACTTGTTATACCAATCATGATGGAGTCTTATACTCCCCTTGTAGTTGGATATCTAGTCTTTTATTTACTTAGTTTCTACATTCATGCTATAGCAACCATGATGGAGGCTTAGACTCCCCTTGTAGTTGTACTTGCACTTATTTACATATATCAAGAGAGATAGTTCATCTTTTGGTTGTGGTGGAAACCCTAAAAATGTAACTAGCTTTTTTCTATTTTCATTTGTTAGCTTCTTTCACTTCCATTGCTTGAGCATCCTTCTTTTTTAGGGGAGTGAAATTCTTCCACTTTTCGAGAGCTTTTCCAAAGCCGTGAAGGGTGGAACGTGATTCACTCATTCCTTGTTGAAGATTGGCTCCTTGGTTGTTGATCTTTTATTTTGTAAGTTCTCTATTTGGAGGGATGAACATCACTCACTTTTCTATCATTACCAACGCCATAAAGAGTGAGTAGTTTCTCATTCACTCTTTAGTAAGAGGTGAAGGGCATGTATAAATTATCCGGAAGTTATATGTGTGCTTTGTTCTAATGCTTAATATTTATATCCCCATGCTTGTTGGATGATTGATTGCATCGAGCAAAGCTAAGGTAATTTGTATAATCGTGATTCTTTATGACACGGATGACTCTTAAATAGAAAGAATCATCGTTTCAAGGCAAGTATCCTGGCTAGATTTTCATGACTACCCTTCAATCTTCCCCATTATTGTGCTTTATTTAAAGAATAGAATATTAATTTCATGGTTAGATGTCTTGTCGAAACACTTTCTTGTTTGTAGACGGGTTAAATCTCGGCACAGACAATTCTTGTAAACTTCTAGAAATACGTTGGAACTATGTTCTTAATTCTCATAGTTCATCTTTATCTTCCGATTAACTTACAGTTAACACGAGAGTTAATTGAGTTATCAAGCATAAATATAATAAATCGGATAATGAACTGCATGTCCAGATCCTTGAACTAAAGAGTGATTTTCTTTTCATTTGAACCTATCTAATATTTTTCCTAGAAAATTTTCTTTGAAAGAATTTCATATTTAATCCAGGAAAAATCTCAAAAACCACAACTCTAAATCACCAATGTTACAACCATTTGCTCTCCTCCACTGCTTACATTAAAACACCAACAAAACCTTCCTCAGGGATTCTACTTTGGACTCAAACCGGATTAATACTACAGCTTGATCGCTTGCACTTGGGTGTACACACTTTGAATCAGGTCACCTACCTGTATGTTCCTATACTGTCCGAAAAAAATAAAATAGTTTTACTGGTTGCAAAATCATTTCATTATCTAAAACCAAAAGAACCCACTCTTCTAAAACCCTCTCCTATGTGTTGAAACCGCTAGATCAACCTCCCTAAAATCTCAAATCTTTCACTTTATCCTAAAACCCTTGAATTCTTGCATGATTTTTTGTAATGGCTCCAAGGAACATTTTGCCTTCAACTTCCTCTGATGAAATTTTTGGGGCTACACTCCTTGCTTGGGTCTTCTTTGTTTCCAGTACCTACATGATAGTGGCAGGGATGGCAAGGACATTAGGTGACCAAGGGTCACCCCAGGCCAAGGCCATCGCGTCGGCAAAAGAAAAGGGTAAACAAGTACAGCATCAATAAGGGCCAAGGGAAAAAGGCCTATGGTGATTGATTTAGGAAATAAGGAAGGTGATGATGCGCCTCCTATTTCAAAGAAGCAAAAGAAATTCAGATACAAGAAGACAATCGAGAAGGGGAATGCTATGTGCAAAAGAATGGTGGATGTGACAAGCCTAGGCAAGACTTCAGCGGTACGAGCTATTATTGATTTTGGTTTGGAGTTTTTGTTTGAGCCTATTAAGGGCTACATTTTTTCCCTGTGCCATGAGTTTTGCTTGAGTTTTTCATTGGTGGATGTGGATTCGATTGTATTAAGGACTAAAGTGTGGAGGGAGGTGATTGACGTGACTCTGGCTTCAATAGCTAAAGATCTGAGCTATGAGAGGCCAGAGCCATAGACGATTGACTACCTCCAGGTGAATTTTATTGCAAAATACGCCTCATAGTATATAAATGACATGTATGATAAGGCTGAGGATTTCAAGGGAATTTTCATTCACGACCATTTGGAGGCTAACTATTATTTGCTTTACAAGATCATCCGTTACAATGTCTACCCCAAGGGCTTAGAGAAGAAGCCAGGGATGCCAAAGATTGTGATTCTATATGAGTTTGTGGAAGGGTCAAGGATCGACATTGCTATGATGACCTGAGGCATGTTAAGAGACTGTTACACGACCAAGAGACCAAAGGGGGAACATGCTTTTAGTTAGTATGATCACCCAGATTTGTTTGGGAGCTAGGGCGAAGAGGTTGGCATTTGACATCAAGAGACCTCCTAAGGTAGGTACCATTAGCAACGTGAGGAAGAAGAAAAGCTCCACCATGTCGAAGGCTAGTGGGTCTAAGGGAAAGAGTAAGGTCACTCCTTCTACTACTGTTGAGACTACAGAGATGTAACGCCCCAACTACTGGGGGTCCTTAATTTAACGAAATTTGGGTAGAGTCTCCTTTGTAAGAGGAGCTCTACCCAAAACACAACATGTGCACTTATACTACATTGACTACACCACGTCCATTTATAAGTAGACATTATTATCTAAAACCATTTACATTATGAGAGCACTAAGATAATCCATAAATAAATAAGACATCATCCCTCATCCATAAATATTTATAACATTATCCCAAAAGAATATGCCATCTATGTCCTTTACATTCCCAAACATTAACTATTATAGCGCATCGAAAATTAAAAAAGAAATCTAGACTACATAATATTTCAAAAAAATATCCTAGTCTAGAACAAAAGAAAACAATATCTCTAGATGTCCTACTCGGGATCCAAGTATCCCTCTAATGAAGCATCTCCATGGCCCGGCTCATAAGCACCGAGCTCCTCCTCTGGCCCTTAATCTGTAAAATGTTTAACTATAGGGGGTGAGCACGAAGCTCTATAGAAAATCCTCTCAAAACTCCAACAAGGTTTAGAAAAATATACAAAAATGATTGGTCATATTTCGCAAATAGTATATATAGATTTTGAAGGAAAACAAAAACATTTTAATAGATCTCAAGTTTAAACAGTAGTAATAATTAAGTACAAGAGTAAAACTAATTCTCTAATATATAACCATTCTAAAGAGAAAGCATTTCCAAGTTAATCATATCCACAATGAATGAAACCAATATACAAGTAATAAACCATTCCACCATAAATCGTTTCCCTCAAGTTCTCGCGGAATCTCATACTTCCCAAAATTCTTGTAGAAATCATTTCTGGTACAATAAACCATAACCAAAATGTATCTCAAGTCTGATGTAAGACATCGCATGAATAAGTACATGGAGAATATCTTGGCCCCCACACATACAAATCCTCGCAAGGATATCAAACTTCGGGAAGGGCATCTATCGACTACATTGTCCCATACTAATGCACTGGTAATAACGAATCCAACCCAGGCATAGTATACTAATCCTCATACACGACACCCGTGAGCGATAATAGTTTGGTCCTCGCAAGGCCCAACCCCACTACGAATGGTAGGATAGTTCAAACCTACACAGAGTGAGAAACGCGGCTACCCACTCTACGATACCTGGTCAACGGCCACCCATGGTCATTCAAACACCTCTAAGAGATACCATACTCCACAATTTCTCAAAACAACAAGCATGTACCAAAATCTCCAATTTCACATGTACATTACTATAGAATAATTGAAGAGAAAATAAGCAAGAGAACATTAGAAACATCATTTGTTGCACAATATCAAACACTAAGTTTTGAAAGTGAAAACCAAGGAAATACCAAGAGAAAAGTCCATTTTCCTTAAAAATCAATGTTTAAAGATGAAAAAGAATGATATAATGGTTACCAAACCATCACATAGTTCAAAACATGACATTGATAGCAAGAATATAAAGAATCAAAGATTTTCTAACACATATCTAGGATTTAGAGAAAGACACATATATATATATACATGTATATATATGCCTAGCTTCAATGTGAGAGATTGAGAGAAAATCCCTACCTTCTTCCTTAGTTTGGTGTGAAGACCTTGAGAATTTGATCTACTTTGAGGTGAGAATCTCATTCCTTCTTCCTCCCCAAAGCTCCCTAGGGTTAGAAATGGGTGAAATGGGGTGAAAGAGGCGGCTTTGGTGTACTTAGAAGGCAAGAATTGGGAAAAAATTGCGACTGATCTGGGTAAATATATATGGTACCGTCCAGACGGGCCTTGGGCATCCAGACGGTCCAAAGTCTCTATTTTGGACGAAAGTTAAGTTAAGTAGTACCGTCCGGACGAAACTTGGAGCGTCCGGACGGTGGCAACTTTATGTTCCAACTTTCAGAGCTATTTTCACCTATTTAAGAGTCGATTAAGGAAATTTTTGTGAAACATACTTTTGTAGCTCTGTGTGTCTACTATCTACTGTCAAAATTTCAAATCCAATAGACATTATTGTAAAAGGTTATACCCAAAATACTAGGCAGTGTTCAAAATCCTAAATTCCCAAATTTTCTCTAAAGTGTTATTTCACTCCGGAATACTTCCAAACTTCTACAACATACCTTATTACCTCAACTAACATTTTTATTGCTACTCTTAAAATCTACATATTTCATACGTACATCATTACACATATAAGCATCTTCAAAAATAATTACTAGCTATGTAGTTATAAAATAAAAGTGTGGGGGTTTACATGAGACTACCCCTACCTCTCGAGCCATTGTGAATCAGAGAGTAAGTAAGGTAGAGGGGAGGCTATATGGAATTGAGAATGAGGTGAAAGTGGCCAAACGTGCTCAAAAAAGAGTGGAGATAAAGGTGGATGTTTGTATAGGGATTTTGAGGAGTTTGTTGGAGGGTGCTTTCCTTATAGAGTCATTTCCAAGAGGGACTACAACACCCATATCTATTTATTGTCCTCCTCCTATTATTGGAACGCCTTTATCCTTTATATTCCAAGTTTAACATTCATTTGTATTGATTCCAAAGTTTGATTCCGCTTATGTTTTTTATTTTAAAACTTTTGTGGGTTGTGTTGAACAATAAAATGATATTTTTAATGATATCATGTATTTTTGCTTAAATTGTTATTGGAATTGTCATATGTTAAATTGGGAATTTTTGGGATAGGCTTGTAAATGGAGAAAATGAGTTTGGTATTGTATCTCTTATGAATGTGGGATGACCTTGGGTGGCCCTTGACGAGCTATCGTAGGGTGGGTAGATGTTGTGTTTGCTCCGTGTGAGTTAGCCTTTTTCCTACCACTCGTAGTGGGATTGGTGTCTTGCGATGACCAAACTACTATTCACTCACGGGTGCAGTGTATAGGGATTAGTATACTATGCCTGGATTGGATTCGTTATTGCCGGTGCATTGGTATGAGACTATGTAGTCGGTAGACGCCCTTCTCGAAGTTTGATATCCTTACGAGGATTTGTGTGTGTGTGGGCCTAGATATTTGTCAATGTGTCGATTCATGTGGATTGCCTTACATTATAGTGGAGATACTTATTGTAATGTTAATACGAAGGTAGTTGTTGGTATTTTTTCATTCTACCAGATACGGTTTCTACAAGAGTTTTGGGAAGTATGGGATTCCACAGGAACTTGTGAGAAACGGTTTATGGTGGAATGTATTAATGATTTTGTAATGGTTCCATTTATTCATTAAACTTGAGATCTGTTTTGAAAATGTCCCTATTTTCCTTCAAAGATTATGTATGCTACTTGTAAAATGAGACCGACCATTTTTATATGTTTTCTTAAACTTTGTTTGGGTTTGGAAAGATTTTTCTACGGAGCTTTGTGCTCATCCCCTACTGTTAAATATTTTTCAGATTATGTGCCAGAGGAGGAGCTCAGTGTTCACGAGCTGGGTCCGGGAGAGGCTTCCTTAGAGGGATATTTAGATCCCGAATGGGACATCTAGAGATGTAGTTTATTTTTTTGCTAGACTGGGGAATGTATTTACGATTTTGTATAGTCTAGTATTTTGTTTATTTCACAGCTAAGTTTAAGTGTAATTCTTTTGGAATGTAAATGCCATTGCTTGCCTTATTCTTTTGGGATGATAATGTGGATTTGATATATGGTGAATGGAAGTTTATTTTATGATGGATAAATAGACCCGGTGTGGTCAATAGCTATCATATATGAACCCGATACAGTCAATTGTAGTATAATTGTACATGTTGTGTTTTGGGTAGGGCTCCCCGTACAAAGGAGACTCTTCCCGAATTTTGTTAAAATATCAATGATTGATGAATGAAACTTTCTTATTTATGGAGTTACTTAGTGCTCTCATGCAGCGAATGGTGTTTAGAATGTAATGTCGTCCAAGGGGGTTTTGGGGCGTTACAGTTTTACAGTTGATGATCTCTTGCGTATTTTCTAAAATTGTTCCATTGGAATAATACATGTGAAATTTAGGAATTTTTAGATTTGTATGTGATTAGAGGAAATGGTTTTGTATTGTATCTCTTGTGAATGTTTGGATGACCATGGGTGGCCGTTGACCGGATATCGTAGAGTGAGTTAGATTCGTTTCTTACTCTATGTGGGTTTGAAGGTTCCATATCACTCGTAGTGGGTTTGTGTCATGCGAGAACCAAACCACTATTCGCTCACGTATTATCGATGATGAGGATTAGTATACTTTTTCTAGGTTGGATCGTCCCTACCAATGCGTTGGTATACGCTCTTCCCAAAGTTGTGTATCCTTGCGAGGATTAGATATGTGTGTGTGTGGGACAGGATATTTTCGATGTATTTATTCATGCGATGTTATACATTATACCTAAGATACATATACATAATGTTGTGAAAGATATATGTATGGCTTGATATACATTGTTGGGAGTGTTACAAATGGTGGATTATGGTTTATTGTTGTGGAAATGGTTTATTGTTGAAATGGCTCTTTGTTAGATTGGTCTAATATTGGAATGGTTTATTGCTTCTGAATTGGTTTTATTTGTCCATTTAATTACTGCTACTTCGTAAACTTGAGATCTTATAAATTTTCCCGGTTTATTTCAAAAGTTATGTATGATATTTGTGAAAAGAGACTGACTTATTTTATGTGTTTTCTAAACTTTGTTCGAGTTTGAGAGGATTTTCCTACAAAGCTTAGTGCTCACCCCCTACAAACAATATTCATTTTCAAATTTTTGGTTTAGAGGAGGAGCAAGGAGTTGACGTGTAGGTGATTTAGAAAGCTCAAGTTGATGGGCATGTGAATTTGGAGAGGGATGTCTAGAATTGTTCTTTTTATGATCTAGGCTAGGAGATTCATTTTGAGATAATGTTAATGTTAATATTTTCCTTATTCCGTTGCGAGATAATAGTTTGACATATTCTTTTGGATGTAATAGTCATGGTTGGGAATATTCTTTTGGAGGATATTGTAGATATTATGGGCGATTAATGAAATTTTCTTTATTTATGGATCTTATTAGTCACTCCCATGATGTAAAGGATTTTAAATAGTAATGTTGTCCAGGGGAATTTTGGGGCATTACAGAGTCTAAATTTTTAGCAAAATCGTTAGAGTTGAATTTGAAAAGAATTCTCACTACAAGAAAATATGGTTTTGACAATCCTAAATTTGTGGCATTTAGGCAGAAGCTAGGAAAGGCCAAGATATGGAATTAAACATCAGCTTTTACTTACTTTTAGCTCAAACACAACAAAAGAAGTCCAAATATAATTTAAAAGATATTTTAACAACAAAGTCATTTCATGTTAATTTGGTGGAATAGAGTTGTAGTTGAGGACGTAAGTTTGGGTCCGAAGTTTATTTGAACTACAATTAATTCTTCTCTATAATTCTTGGGCCCAAATTTTATTTGATCCCGGTGCTACTCATTCATTCATACGCACTACATATGCTCTTAATTTAGGATTTGACTTTGAGAAGCTAGAACATGCCTTGAGTATTGACATGTCTACGAGAGAACGGTTGGATACTAGAAGGGTGTGTAGAGGTTCATTAGACATGAAGGGGTATGACATAATATTTGGGATGAACTTGTAGTCCACTTTCCGTGCGGTAATGAATTGTTTTCGTAAATAGATTTATTTCAATTATTGGGAGGGGCAGTTTTCAGTTTCATGAATGATCGAAATTCTTCTCATCCATTTCCTACTACGGGTAGTAGATTCTTGAAAGCTAAAGTGGGGACCCATTTGAGTTTCTTGGCCAGCTTAATGGGAGATGATAGGGATAAATCCCATTCAGATGTGGTGTTAATAGTGTGGATTTTTTTGGATGTCTTTCCAGATGAATTACTTAGGTTACCCCCATCGAAAGAGATTGAGTTTACCATTGATCTCTATCCGGGAATCCATCTCCATTGTCCCCTATAGAATGGCACCTTTGGAGTTGAAGGAGCTAAGGAAGCAGTTGGACCATCTATTGGCTATTGGGTTTATTTGTTTAAGCACTTCACCTTGGGGAGCTCCGGTCCTCTTTGTAAAGAAGCATGGCGAAACACTTCGATTATGCACAAATTACCAAAGGTTGAATCGGGTGACAGTGAAGAATAAATATTCGTTGCCACGAATTGATGATTTATTCAAACAGGTGAGGGGTTCTAAGTATTACTCCAAGATTGATCTTCGCACGGGGTACCAACAACTGTGGATCAAGAAGGATATTAATCAGGCAGCTTTTTGTTCCCGGTATGGTCATTTTGAATATACGGTAATGCCGTTCAGACTAACTAATGCTCCTGCAGCCTTTATGGATTTGATGAACAGGGTATTCCGGTCGTATCTGGATCAGTTTGTTATCGTGTTTATTGATGACATATTGATTTATTTATGGACATAAGGGGAACATGAATACCATCTCTTGATTGTGATAGAAACATTGAGAGAGCATAAGTTGTATGCTAAGATGAGTAAATGCGAGTTCTAGATGAAGGAAGTGAAATTCCTTGGCCATGTTGTGTCATAACATGGTGTAGATGTTGATCCCGCAAAGATTAAAGTCGTGATGAGATGTGAACCACCGAGGAATGTGATCAAAGTAGGTAGTTTCTTGGGATTAGCAGGCTACTGTAGGAGATTTGTAGAAGGGTTCTCAAAACTAGCGATGCCCATGACCTGCCTTACAAAGAAAGGGGAAAGATTCTTGTGGACTCAAGTGTGTGAACTAGCCTTTCGTACCTTGAAGGAGAGGTTGACAACAACTCATGTCCTCATTATTCCGAGCAATGGGGAAGGATACGATATTTACACAGATGCTTCATTTCAAGACTTGGGATGTGTGCTCATGCAGGGAGGTAAGGTTGCTGCTTATGGCTCGAGATAACTAAAGATTCTTGAACAAAACTATCCCACTCATACTTGTAGCTTGCTGCTGTAATTTTTGCTCTTAAGTTGTGGACATGTTACGTGTATGGAAAAAAGTTTCAAGTATTTTCTGATCATAAGAGCCACAAGTATATATTCACACACAAAATCATGAATCTTCAGCATAGAAGGTGGATTGAATATATGGAAGATTACCATTTCACACTCAACTACCATCCGGAAAAGGCTAATGTAGTAACAGAAGCACTTAGCAGAAAGTCTTGGGGTAAAATCAATGTTCTTGTTGTTCATAGGTGGAAGATGATTGATGTTTTGGAGGAGTTTGGTCTATTGGTGGATAGACAAGAGGATCGACCATGCTTATTCAATCTTATAGCTTAACCAATTCTCCGAAAAAGGATTGTGGAGTTGCAACAATTAGATACCAAGTTGGGAGCTATCCGGGGTAGATTGGAGAGAAATGAAATTGTTGAGAATTGGTTAATACATAATGATGAGTTACAGTTTCGTGGAAGACTATGTGTACCAAACAATGACCAAGTAAGGGAAGAAGTGTTGGGTGAGTGTCATCGTTCAAAATTCTCCTTACATCCGGGTAGTAATAAGATGTATAGAGATGTTAAGCGTCAATATTGGTGGAAAGGGATGCAACAAGATATGGCTAAGTAAGTTTCAAAGTGCGTGGTGTGTCAACAGGTGAAGATTGAACATCAAAAATTCGAAGGACTACTACAGTTCTTGCATATTCTAGTTTTGTGGCACAATTGTTAGATTGCATGGAGTTCCACTCTCTATTATGTCGGATCGTGATTCCCGTTTCGTGGCACAATTTTGGCAAAGTCTACAACAAGCTATAGGGACAGAGTTACACTTTAGCACCGCCTTTCATCCTCAAACGGATGGCCAATCTGAGAGGGTGATACAAATTTTGAAAAACATGTTACGAGCTTGTGTGTTGGACTTTAAGGAAAGTTTGAGTGATCATTTTTCATTGGTGGAATTTGCATATAACAATAGTTTTCAATCTAGCATTGGCATGACACCTTAAGAGGCATTGAATAGAAGACCATGTAGGTCCCCGACTTGTTAGTTAGAAACAGGAGAAAGTAGCTTGTTTGGACCGGAAATTGTTCGGGAGACTACGGAAAAAATTTAACTCATATGAGAAAGACTACACACGGCTCAAAGTAAACATAAAAGCTATGTGGAAAGAAGAAAAAGACCATTGGAATTCCAAGAGGGGGACTATGTGTTCCTCAAGGTGTCACCCAAAAAAGGAGTGTATAGATTTGGCAAGAAGAAAAAATTAGCTCCAAGGTGCATCAGACCATTTGAAATGATCAAAGCAGTGGGCAAAGTGGTGTACCAACTTCGGTTACCAGCTCAATTGTCAGGGGTTCATGATGTGTTCCATGTTTCAATGTTAAGAAAGTGTCAATCGGATAAAACGAATGTCGTGGATTTGGAGGATATTGAAGTTCAAGATGAACTCATATATGAAGAACAACCGGTGAAGATTCTCGATACCAAGAAGAAGGTGTTTCGCAATAAAGTCATTCTACTGGTAAAAGTCTTGTGGTAAATCATGTGGTAGGGGAAGCTACCGGAGAACTAGGGCGAGAGATACGAGGGAAGTACCCTCATTTGTTCACTACTTAAGGTAACTTTCAAGGATGAAACTTTTTTAAGGGGGTGGATTGTAAACCCCCACATTCTTATCATTATATAGTAACGTAATTATATTTTTGAAATGCTAATATATGTAATGATGTATGCATGAACTAA
>CM042187.1:25704926-25734528 GCA_023539305.1 Ilex asprella
TGTATGCATGAACTAAGTAGATTGTAAGAGTAGAAATAAAATGTTAATTGAGGTAATAGGGTACGTTGTAGAAGTTTGGAAGTATTTCGGAGTGAAAGCACACTTTAGGGAGAATTTGAGTAGGAAGGAGGTTTGATACATCCCTACTTTAACATCCATTTGATCTGAAATTTTGAAAGTACATACTAGACTTCCGGGGCTTCAAAAGAGTATTACAAAAAAAATTTTCAAATCGACCTCTAAATGGGACAAAACTTCATTGGAAGTTAAGCTAAAAGTAGGATTGACGTTCGAACGTGAATGGACGTTCGACTGACAGTTCGTCGCAGTACTTTTGAGTTTGATAGAGCTCTGATGGAAGAGCAAAAGTACTGAAAGCATGTGTCGTTCGAACGCCAAATGACGTTTGAACGTAAAGTAGTAATTTACACTATTGACGTTCGAACGCCAAAATTACTTTCAAGCGTGAGTTACGAATTCTTACTTTCCGATTCGCACACAGAGGACCATTTCATCCCCTATAAATACTTAAGCCCACCTCCCTTAGCCCCATTTCAACATTTCTAACCCTAGAGAGGCTTAGAGAGAAACAAAGAAGGGGAGAAACAAGAGATCAAGGGGAGATTTTCAAGTGAGAAATATCAAATCTTCAAGTTGTCACCCAAAACCAAGAAATCAAGGCAGGGGTTTCTTCTCACTCTTGTCCATTGAGGCTAGGGCATATATATATATATATATGTGTGTGTGTGTGTGTGTGTGTGTGTATGTTTTGACTCTCAATCTTATATATATGGTATGAAATCATTATTTCTTAATCCTTCTGCAAATATTTTCAAGTTTTAAAGGAAGCTATGGTGGAATAGCCATGAAACCTCTTTTTCTTGTCTTGAAAATTGTAGTTTTCAAAGAAAATAATCTTTCTCTCAATATTCCTTTGTTCTTAATTTCAAAACTCTAGTGCTTTGTATTGAAAAATAAAATGGTATTATTGATGATCTCTTGCATATTTTCTTAAATTGTTCTATTGGAATAATACGTGTGAAATTTGGAGATTTTTAGATTTGCTTATGATTGGAGGAAATGGTTTTGTATTGTATCTCTTGTGGATGCTTGGATGACCATAGGTGGCTGTTGACCGGATATCGTAGAGTGGGCTAGATGCATTTCTTACACTGTGTGGGTTTGAAGTTTCCATATCACTCGTAGTGGGGTTGGTGCCTTATGAGGACCAAACCACTATTTACTCACGTGTTATCGAGGCTGAGGGTTAGTATACTATTCCTAGGTTGAATCATCCCTGCCAATGCGTAGGTATACGCCCTTCCCAATGTTGTGCATCCTTGCGAGGATTGGATGGGTATGTGTGGGACAGGATATTCTCGATGTGTTTATTCATGCGATGTCATACATTATACCTGAGATACATATACATAACATTGTGAAAGATGCACATATGACTTGATGGTGGATTATGGTTTATTGTTGTGGAAATGATTTATTGTTGAAATGGCTCTTTGTTGGATTGATCTAATATTGGAATGGTTTATTGCTTGTGAATTGGTTTTATTTCTCCATTTAATTACTGCTACTTCGTAAACTTGAGATCTTAAAAATTTTCCCGGTTTATTTCAAAAGTAATGTATGATATTTTATATGTTTTCTAAACCTTGCTCGAGTTTGAGAGAATTTTCCTACAGAGCTTAGTGCTCACACTACAAACAATATTCATTTTCAAATTTTTGGTTTAGAGGAGGAGCTGGGAGTTGACGTGTAGGTGCTTTGGAAAGTTCAAGTTGATGGGCATGTGGATCCAGAGGGGGATCTCTAGAATTGTTCTTTTTATGTTTTAGACTAGGAGATTCATTTTGAGAGAATGATAGTGTTAATATTTTCCTTATTCCGTTGCAAGATAATAGTTTGGCATATTCTTTTGGATGTAATAGTCATGGTTGGGAATATTCTTTTGGAGGATGTTGTAGATATTATGGATGATTAATGAAATTTTCTTTATTTATGGATCTTATTAGTCACTCTCATGATGTAAACGACTTTAAATAGTAATGCTATCCAAGGGGGATTTTGGGGCGCTATAGAGTCTAAATTTTTAGCAAAATCATTAGAGTTGAATTTGAAAAGAATTCTCACTACAAGAAAATATGGTTTTGACAATCCTAAATTTGTGGCATTTAGGCAGACGTCGTGAAAGGCTAAGATATGGAATTAAACATCAGTTTTTACTTACTTTTATCTCAAACACAACAGAAGAAATCCAAATATAATTTAAAAGATATTTTAGCAACAAAATCATTTAAAGTTAATTTGGTGGAATAGAGTTGCAGTTAAGGGTGTAAGTTTCTGGGGGTGCGACAAAGTTGAGTGAGGTGAAGTGTGTCGAAGTCCTAAGGTTCTCTCAGTCCCTCCCTCCCCACTTTTCCCTTTCTCTCTCTTAGCACACAAACACAAATTTCAGATATTCAAACTATTAGGAAATTCATTTTAATTGGCGTATTCCTTGAAGTCACAATGTATTTTTGATATCTCAACTAAATCCATGGCCTAGTGCTTATAAAGGTTGAAGGCCAAAACAAGATATTGAGAAGAAGCTCAAACTATGATGCAATATGATGAAGACTTCTTGGATCCTCTCAAGATTAGGTGAGGTAAGATGACCTAGGTAACTAGTTGGCATAGTTTGGTTTAACTTATGTTGACTAATTGGATAAAGTTTGTGTCGATTAAAATATTTTTGAAATTTTAAATTTTTAGTTTTTGAAAATGCATTTTGAAATGAGTCAAGAAACAGAGCATTTTTATTGTCACCCATTGGCACTTAGAGAGTTAAAATAGAGCCTTGGTTTTCATACAAAACCATTGGATAATGCTCTTATTATATTCAAAATTGGATTGAGTGTGAAAAGAAGATATCTCTAACATCTGAGAATGTGAGAAAAATAGCTATTTAATCCTTTGGATCGTGAGATTATCTCTTGACACTACCTTTGTTTGAATTGTGAGTCACTCTTGAAAGTATGACCCGGGAAACCTTTAACCATGTGTTGAAGTATGTTATTTATCAATTTTTTCTATCAATGAATTCATTTCACAAACCAAGGGAAAATGTTAAGTGTGATTTTGCATTTGTGTGTTCTCAAACAATAAGCTTATGGAAATATAAAAAAAAATCCCAAATAGAATTATGTAATGGAGCCATAAAAAAAAGTTGAAAAGAGACATGAAAGTTTGAAAAAATTCACACATATAACATACAAAAGGCACGTACAAAAACCTTAGGAATATGTTATGATTTTGTAATGCTGGCTGCCATATAAAATTAATGGTGAAAAAGAAAAACTCTTTGCCACCAATGGTTAACATTGGAGAAGAAGAAAGTGTTTACTTCTATCGATCTCACATAAAGAGTGTGCATGCCAAGATCCTTGGGTGCATTTTTGGAGTTCTCGAGGCCGACGATGCGCACAACGCCTTAGCTATTCGGGTCGTTCCTTCGGTGTTGTTACTTTGAAGAAATTAGAGTGCTCAAAGCAAGCTTACGCTCTAGATACATTAGCATAGGATAAGATTAGAGGATTTCAGTCATATTATGTTGGCCTTTGATATTGGAATAATGATTTACAAGGATAGTTGAGGGTATTCGTATTTCATAGTTAGAGGTGAAATTAATGGATTTATGATAGACGAACAACTGAGAAAGTATTTGCCAAGGATGTTTTCATTAATCAAGAACAAAAGTTGAGTGCTTCAAGACAATCAGATATTGTCCTAGTCTCGACCATAAACGATGATAACTAGGGATCAGCGGATGTTGCCTTTAGAACTCCGTCGGCTCCTTATGAGAAATCAAATTTTTTGAGTTCTAAGGGGAGTATGGTCACAAAGCTTACACTTAAAGGAATTGATGTAATGGTACCACTAGGAGTGAAGCCTGTGGCTTAATTTGACTCATCACGGGAAAACTTACTAGGTCCATACATAATAAGGATTGACAGGCTGAGAGCTCTTTCTTGATTCTATGGGTGGTAGTGCATGGTCATTCTTAGTTGGTGGAGAGATTTGTTTGATTAATTCTGTTAACGAACACGACCAGCTTCTTAGATGGACTATGGCCTTCTAGGCCATGGAATTTTGAGGCAATAAAATGTTTGTGATTCCCTTACATGTTTTGGACCGCACATGCTTATAGCCTTGGCCAACTAGCTTGGGTAATATTTGACATTTCATCGTGATGGGAATAGATCATTGCAATTATTGGTCTTAAACAAGGAATTCCAAGTAAGAGCGAGTTATCATCTAGTGTTGACTACATACCTGCCTTTTGTACACATTGTCTGTCGCTCCTACCAATTGAATGGTCTAGTAAAGTGTTCATATTGTGGAAACGTAGGCGGTTCGCTATCGACAACATCGCAAGAAGTCCACTAAACCTTATCATTTAGAGGAATGAGAAGTGGTAACAAGGTTTCCATAGGTGAACCTGCAGAAAGATCATTGTCGACGCTTGCAAAGTAGACCCACAAACTTTTTAAAATATGTTAGGGGTTTGAGAAGGGGTGTGTGAGCCCTCAACGCACTCCCCCACCTTAAGATTTGGCTCATGTTCCCCCAATGGTTCAAGTTCCCGACAACGACCCCTAGAGCTATCTACGCAAAGGAACCCTAACTAAAGAGCAGGTCTCCCGAATAGAATTACGTAATGAGGCAATAGAAAAAAGTCAAAAAAAAAATATGAAAGTTTGAAAAAATTCACACATGTAACATAAGCAAGGCATGTACAAAACCTTAGAAATATACCGTGATTCTATATTGTTGACTACCATATAAAATTAATGGGTGTTCACATCCATGATTAAAAAGGAATACTCTTTGCCACTCAAGGTTAACATTGGAGAAGAAGAAATTGCTTAGTTCTATTAAACCCACTTGAAGAGTATGCATGCCATGGGTGTGTTTCTTGGAGTTCTATAGGCTCAAAAGAACTGAGCGGCAGGGATTTCACATGAAGCTATCCATGAATTTGGTAGGGTGTATCCAGTGGAGAGATATATTGAAATAAAGGAGCGTCTAACCATAGCATTAGTCGAGGTATAGGACTCGGGTACTTTTAGATAGATTGTGGGAGAATAGATTAGGTTTTGATAAACCCCAAGTGATTTTTCATGGTTTTTTCCAAGGAGAGTTTTCTCATAAAAAAATCTCTTATGTTTTTTATTGCTTTATTTGAAACACTTGTGATTTGTGGTACACACGAACACTGTGTGTTTGATGTTATGAATATGTGAATATTCATATCATCCATAGTGATTTGGAAATGGGTTGTTGCCTTGGTTTGGATCAACGTGAGTGATTTAGTGTTAATCGATCAAAATTAACAAATTAATTACACCAATCATCATGGGTTTAATGGGTTGTTCTTGTTGAAGAGGTTCTTAATTGTTAATTGCCAAATTAATTAGAGAAAGAAGTAATTATGGTAGTTTTGGTTATAATTTGGGGTTTGCTCATTTAGAATTGAAAATAATCTATTGAATCCCCTCTAGGTAGGGACTATTTCCACATGAGTAATCATGAGGGACTGTGACGCCCAAAGATCTGGGAGTCCTTTCTCCAACCGTTGATCTCCCAATGACCCACGAAAGTATACTCGTAAATACTGCAAAACCCGATACCACGTCATTACACCCCATTTACCAAGATCATAAACAAAACAAACTTTGGGTAGAGTCTCCTTTGTACGGGAGCCCTACCTAATACGTAACATGTGCATACCATTATCATGAGACCATTCCAAGGTCCAATCCCCATTAATTAGGACTTATTACTCTTCATTCCCATCATCCAAAAAGAAACGCTCAAGAAGTGAAGGTATCTCAATGTTTTATTTTAAAATTTCAAGTTATGGGAAGAGGTATCGGTACCTCTGATACGTAGTACTGGTACTTAGGCTATCTGTTTTCTAGGTGATTAGCACAAAGCTTTGTATATTCTTCTGTGCTAATCATCTTGTTTTTAACTGCCTTTGGAAATTAAATGGTAGGAGTTATGTCAATTGAGTTCTTAACGAAGATATTTTGTTTGTGCAGTTAAAAAAGGCTAAATGTGGCTTCTTAAGGCCCTACCAAACCACTTGAAATGAATGGGGATGAAAAGCATAACTAGAGGGAAGCTCAGGAGTTGGCGAATCAATAAATCAGAAAAGAAAAAAAAACAAACAGCAAAAACCCTACTGGTATGCCCTATCGGTATGGTTAAGCTACTTGTGTTCGACTTCCGGAATACTCTATCGGTATGGTACCCTACTAGAATGTCATACTAGTATGGTTAGGCTACTGGTGTTCAGGCTTTCGGAATACCCTACTGGTATCCCATATCGGTAGAGTCTGTCGTTCTACTCTTCTCTCTGCAACTCAGACATGCTGCTTTGAGAGTCCCACCAACATAACCCCATGCTTCCCTGGCACGTCCAGTACATAAGACATCCCCTCATGCATCTCTTCTAGGACTTTTGAAGGAAAAATCATAAATGTGGAGAGAGGAGAGAGAAACAGCTAAGTGAGGAGACATTGCCTACACAGCCTGCACCAGCCCACTTTTTTTTTATGGTCCTATGTTGGGAATCACATCAAGGGAGGTAGGGAGCATCTCTCATACACGTTTTTTGGGGGAGAAGGTTGGGATAGAGGGGAGAATAGAAAAAAATAGAGAAGAGAGCTGAGGGTAGAAGATAATGAATAGTGTTTTTAGTGTGAGAAATTGAGAGTCTTCATGGCATTGTCTTGGAATCTCCTGTAAGAACCTTTAGAACTTCATTTAATGCAATTAATGTTATTTTCATTCAATTCATAGCTAGTTTAATGTACTCTTTAAGTTTCTACCATTAATGCACCAAAGTCTTTCATTTCCTTAGTTTTAGAAATGGGTATTAATTCCCTTCACTTGTAGCTCATGATTTCTTGTACTTTGTAGCTTTAGAACTTCATATCTTTGCAATGCATTATCATTTCATTGTCATTTCCATTTCAAGTATGAGTAGCTAAATCTTTTATTTGGTAAAACCAAGGGAAACCTCCAATTGGGAATACAATTTCAACTCATTCTCTTCCTTCCCTTATGGGTTTAATGGTTTGGTTTGACGGGGTTGAGAGTGGATAAGTTGATGAGCTTTTGATATTCCGTAGGCTTAATCACGGTTTATGCTTAGATTCTCACCAAACTTGTCCCTAACTTTCCCCCAATCAATTGTTCATTCATGCCCTATAGGGGGAGGGATTAGAGTTGAAAGAGTATTCCTATTGGAGTGACCCCTTGGATTTGCCAAAATTTGGTTCTTATTCCCTTTTCATGAAGACACACTCCACTAAACAACTTTTAACCACAAAGATTTTTACACTTTCTTTTGTTCAAAATCACTTTCAATTTGGTTTACCTCCTTCCCCGTGGAAACGACCTTGGAATACCACCAAGTAAAACACGACCCACGAAAGTCTCCTTGCGATTGGGGAGCATTTTTGTGCATTCACATCTCACATTTACATCATCCCATTTCCCTTCTTCCTTGCCCTTTCTTTTGACACTATCCCAAGGGAGTATGACACTCTCTCCTCATTCGAACACACATCACACATACATTGAGGGATAGCATTTAGGGGTTAAGGGAAAGCAAGGAATTCCTTCAATCATTTTTGGCACCGTTGTCAGGGAAGGCGAGTGTCAAACCAAGAAGGTGATTTTCGGACTACGGAGGTAATTCCCGTGATCTTCATCATGGGCTGAGGTACGTGGTTCATGTACATAGCTTTGTTTGTGTATAATTTCATTAGACCTTTTGTTGTATGGGGGGGGACGAGCAAAACCGATTAGTTAGACAATTCATAGACCCTAATATGAACATTGACCCAGACCTACCCGAGGATGCAGGTGACAATTTTGATAATGTTGGTGCCAATCCTAATGTCCAAGTGGATGGGGGATTGCCACAACCTAGAAGGGCTAACCCACGAGTGTACTTTTCCCCACCCAGGAATGAAAGGAACAACATCCCAATTGACCCTCCGACAAGGTCAATGCGGAATTTCCTTCAACCAACTCGATGCACCACACCCTCATGTATACTTCTTCCGGTCCAAGCTCATCTCTTCATAGTTAAACCAGGGATGTTGAACTTACTTCCTAAATTTCACAGAATCGAGGGTGAGAACCCCTATTCACATAGAAGGGATTTTGAAGAAATAGTTGCAACTTTTACCCCTAATTATAATATGGAAGAAATAGCAAGGATGAAATTGTTCCCATTCTCCCTGAGTGATAAGGCAAAAAACTTGGCTTCAGTCCTTAAGATCCCGGACCGTAACATCTTGGGAACAAATGATCTCTGTGTTTTTGAATAAATTTTTCCCGGTGCATAAAACCACCACCCTTAAGACACAAATTCAATTTTTTTTGGAGAATCCCAATGAACAATTCTACCAATGTTGGGAAATGTACAAGGAGTTACTACAGTCCATCCCATACCATGGCTTTAAACCATGTCAATTGGTCAGTGTCTTCTATGAAGGAATTACACCAGGCCATCGACAGTTTATCGACATGATGTGCAACAGGAAAATTTGAACGAAGAGCCCGATGAGGCGTTAGACTATTTTGATGCCTTGGCCTAAAATTCACAGTCATGGCACATCACTGACCTTACCGATGTGCCAAGATCTTTGCCTCAAGGGGATGGCCAACCAAAAAAGGGAAGGATTTACAATTTAAAAGACCGGGAAGACCTACTTTTCCAAATTTCTAAATTACCTAGGAAAGTAGAGAATCTTGAGGTGAATAGGAGACGCGAGGTGTCCCATGTGTCACGAACCGAGGAGGTTTGTTCTATTTGTGAGAGTGTCGAGCACTCCACATCGGAGTGTCCGAGCATTCCGACGCTTAAGGAAGCATACCATGAACAAGTCCATGCCTTCAATCAACCTAGGCAATCATTTTCTCTAAATTCCAATGCGTACTTTCTGGGGTGGAACAATCACCCCAATTTTAGTTGGAGGAATAAGAACCCTATTCCTCATGGTTCTAGTGCATATTCACCTCCCGTGCCTCCGAAGCAAGGTCAATACCCCAACCAACACCAAGGCCATGGGCTAGCTTCTAGCTCTCAATACCCAAAGTCCAATCCACAAGGGTATTCATCCAATCCACCCCCACAACACTTCTCCCATCAAGGACCATCCAATCCTCCCACCTATCAACCTCCTCATAAGAGGAACTTGGAGGATGTGCTCTATAACTTCATTCAAAGCCAAACCACTTTCAATAAAGACATTTCGGCCCAACTCACCAAGATTACCAATGCCATTAGGTTGTCTCAACAGGATAAGGGGAAATTCCCCGCTCAACCCCAAGAAAATCCCAAAAGCCAATATGTGGTTGAATTGGCTGCACCCACCCAAGAGAATTGCGAGCAACTCAAGACTGTCATCACCCTTTGAAGTGGAAAACAAATTGAAAAGATCGTGGTGCCCAAGTTTATACCCAAAGCCACATTGCCAATAGAAGAAAAAAATGATGGCGAGACCAAATAAAGTGGGGCTGAAAAAGGTGAGATGAGTGAAAATAGAGAAGAAGAGGTGGTTGAAAAAGAAAATGTAATGGATGACCGCATGTTTATTCCTTCTATGCCTGCCCCTTTTCCCCATCGTTTGAAGCCACAGGTCAAGGTGGCTAATTATATTGACATTTTGGAGATGTTTAAGCAGGTGAAGATCAACATCCCTCTCCTCGACGCCATCAAGAAAATACCATCTTGTGCCAAAATTTTGAAGGATCTACGCACAGTGAAGAGGAGATTAAATGTTCGAAATAAGGCATTCTTAACCGAGCAAGTGAGCTACATATTGAGGACCAACACTCCTCCAAAATTTAAAGACCCCGATTGTCCAACAATTGCCATTACCATCGAGAATTACCAGGTGAAGCAAGCATAGCTTGACTTGGGGGTAAGTGTCAATCTCCTCCCCTATTTGGTGTGTCAACAACTTCAACTTGAGGAGTTGAAGCCCACTTCAATTACACTTCAACTGGCAGATCGTAGCATCCGCACACCAAAGAGAGTAGTGGAAGCTATTTTGGTTCAAATTGATAAATTTTACTTCCCTGTTGATTTTGTTGTCTTGGATACACATCTCATTGCTAATCTAAGTTCCTAAATCCCTGTTATTCTTGGACGTCCCTTCCTTGCTACATCTAATGTTGTGATTAATTGCAGGAATGGTCTAATGAAATTGGTATTTGGGAACATGACTATGGAGCTCAATGTGTTTAATTTGGCAAAACAACCGGGGGATGACGAGGAGGTTACTGAATTCAATAGAATTGACACTTTGGTCGGGGAACATTTCGAGTTGAAGACGATGTTGAAATTCAAGGAGGAACAAATTATTGACCTTGAGAAGTTGTAAAAGCAAGAGGAGATTGAAGATTTGAAAAGGATGGAAAGGTGGATTTCCACATTTGAGAAGTTACCTAAGCAAGAAAAGAAAATTTTCCAGTCGAATGAGCAAAAGCCAAACTTGGAGTTGAAGCCATTGCCCTCCCATTTGAAGTACACCTATCTTGGTGAAGGAGAAACATTTTCGGTGGTCATTCGCTCTACCTTGGAACAAGAAGAAAAGTTCTTGGATGTGTTGAGGAAGCACAAAGGAGCAATTGGGTGGACTATTACTGACATCAAGGGAATAAGCCCTATCATTTGCACCCATCGCATTTACCTTGAGGAGGATGTCAAACCCTCCTGACAACCTCAAAGGAGATTAAATCCTAACATGAAAGAGGTGGTGAAGGAGGAGCGTTTAAAACTACTTGATGTGGGCATCATCTTTCCGATTGCCAATAACAAATGGGTAAGTCCCTCATAAGTAGTACCAAAGAAATTCGGAGTCACGGTAGTAGAAAATGAGAAAAATGAACTCATATCTACAAGAGTCATAACCGGATGAAGGGTTTGCATTGACTACCGAAAGCTTAATGCTTGCATAAGGAAAGATCATTTCCTGATGCCCTTTCTTGATTAAGTTTTGGAAAGGGTATCAGGGCACCTATTCTATTGCTTCCTAGATGGGTACTCTGGCTACAATCAAATTGATATCGCATTGGAAGGCCAAGAAAAGACAATCTTCACCTACCCATATGGTATCTTTGCCTATCGTCGTGTGTCGTTCGGATTATGCAATGCCCCAGGGACTTTTCAACGGTGCATGATGGGGATCTTTAGCGATATGGTAGAGAAGATAGTGGAGATCTTTATGGATGATTTTTTCCTATTTGGAGATTCATTCGACGGATGTTTAGTAAACTTGGAGAGAGTGTTGGGGAGGTGTGAGGAAAAGAATATCATGTTGAATTGGGAAAAGTGTCACTTTATGGTGACAAAAGAAATTGTGTTAAGCCACATAGTATCAGCGAGGGGAATTGAAGTTGAACAATCCAAGATGGAGGCCATCTCCAACCTCCCCACGCCGACAGCCATCAAGGGAATCTGGTTATTTTTTAGCCATTCAGGTTTTTATCGTCGATTCATTAAGAATTTTAGTGCATTGGTCCGACCCCTGATCCAATTACTGTCTAAGAAAGTCCCCTTTGAGTGGTTGGATGAGTGTGTGGCATCCTTTAAAAACCTGAAAAGCATGTTTGTCACTCCTCCTATCATGCGACCACCCAATTGGGATTTATCTTTCGAGCTCATGTGTGACGCGAGTGATTATGCGGTCGGCGCAGTGCTTGGTCAGTGGGTAGACAATCGACCATATGTAATATACTATGCTAGCAAAACACTTAATGAGACTTAAATGAATTACACCACCACTGAGAAAGAATTGCTAGTTGTAGTGTTTGCTTTAGATAAATTCTATTCTTATATCATTGATTCTCCTATTGTTGTTACTGACCATTCTGCCTTAAAGTACTTGTTATCTAAGCAGGATGCGAAACCAAGACTCATTAGGTGGATTCTCCTCCTATAAGAATTTGATTTGACAATTAAAGACAAGAAAGGAGTGGGGAATGTTATGGCGGATCACTTATCCCGGCTGGTGGTGTAGGAGACTAATGAGCATATTCCTTTCCCTGACTCTTTTCCTGATGAACGATTGCTTTCAATCCATTCATTTTGTCCTTGGAATGCTCATATATGTAATTACCTTGCAACAGAACAAATCCCACCGATGTGGAGCTCAGAGGATAAGAGACGATTTATGGCGGATGTGAAGTACTTCTACTTCGACAGCCCATATTTGCTCAAGGACTGCCCTGACCAAGTCATGAGGAGATACGTACTTGAAAATGAATAACGGGATGTCCTTACATTCTGCCACTCTCAAGCATGCAGTGGCCACTTCTCAGCCAAAAAGACTTCCATCAAAATTCTTCAATCAGGTTTCTACTAGCCTTCTCTCATTAAAGATTGTGTGTCATTTTGTAAGGTATGTGACAGATGCCAATGATTGGGTAGTGTGACCCATCAAAATATGATGCCTCTTTCCCCCATACTTGTCATAGAAATATTCGACTGCTGGGGCACCGATTTTATGGGTCAGTTTCCCATGTTTTTTGGTTATCTGTACATCCTTTAGGTAGTGGACTACGTGTCCAAATGGATAGAGGTGATCCCAACCAACACTAATGACCACCGGGTCGTAGTCAAATTTCTCAAAGAGAATATCTTTTCGAGGATTGGGATACCTAGGGCAATGATAAGTGCTGGTGGATCCCATTTTTGTAATAGGCCATTTGTATCTTTAATGTTCAAATATGACATCACTCATAAAGTATCCACCACCTATTACCCACAAACAAATGGCCAAGCCGAGCTGGCCAATAGGGACATTAAAACGATCCCAGAAAAAGTGGTTAGCCCTAATAGGAAGGATTGGTCCAAGAGATTGATCGATGCCTTATAGGCCTGCCGTACTTCATACTAAACTATTTTTGACATGTCTCTCTACCGGCTTGTCTATGGAAAGGCTTGCCATCTGCCTGTTAAAATGGAGCACAAGGCCTATTGGGCCATTATGACCTTGAATTTTAACTTGAGAATGACCGGTGAGCAAAGAAAGTTGGAATTGAATGAGTTGGACGAGATCCGGCGAGATGCGTACGAGACCTCAAAAATTTCAAAGGAACGGGCTAAAATCTTCCATGATAATATTTTCATGCGAAAATCATTTGAGCCCGGACAAAAAGTGTTCTTGTATAATTCTCGCCTTTTCATTTTCCACGGAAAACAAAGGTCCCGTTGGGATGGCCCCTATCTTGTCAAGGTGGCCTACCCCAACGAAGCGGTGGATATCACAAACCTTAAAGATGGCCAGACATTCAAGGTCAATGGCGAAAGACTCAAGCCATTCTTTGAGGGTTTGGAAGAACAAATGGTAGAGGAGGATTTAATTGACCTGGTGTATCCGGAGTTTATGAAGGATTAGCTGGTGTTTATCCTTTCAAGTGTACAATTCTTTTATTTACTTATGTCATTTTTATTTTACGTCACTCACTTTATTTGGTTGTATAGATTGGTTTCTCTTAGATCAAGATCTTGGTGCTTTTGTCAAAAGCTCAATTGCAAGGTGTTCTCTTACCCTACTCGTCTTTTTACTGTCTTTCATTGCATACTATATCTTTTTGTTGCATTGAGGACAATGCATGATTCTAGTTGGGGGTGAGGTACACCATTTATATGACACACCAAGGTTGTTGGAAAATTTTAATTTTTGCTTACATTAGTGAAAAATATGTGAAAATTTTGAAATTTTTTTATGAAAAATATCTAAAAGTTGATATGTATTCCTTCATGAAGAGTTTGTGTGTTGGATGACATGTTGATCTTTGTTGTGAACTTTGTGCACATGAGCATTCTATGGAAGCTGATCCTATGCATGAGTATCACACATGTATTGATTTTCGAACTCATTTGTATGTGACTCTTGAATATGTAATTTCGGCAATTATCGAATTGGATTTATGTTTTAAGCTTGACATAAGTAGTGGAGAATCAAAATCCCATGAAAAGAAAAAGAAAAGAAAAAGGGAAAGAAATAAAAGAAACAAAGGGAGTGGTAATGACACGAGAATAAAAATCCCATGAAAAGAGAAGTGCTTTTCTAAAATAAAGGTCTTGCTCTCGGAACAACTCTCTTTGTTATCCTATTTCCATCATATCTTTTTCCTAGATATCACCCCAAGGCCCCATTATAACCGATAAAGTCCTAAGTGATCTAGAGAAGCATGGGAGGTCCATAAATTCAAAGAAAATGATGAGTTATGTTTTACAATCCAATGCACGAGCATTCTATCCATGAGACTATGCCAAGGCCGCTTCACTTTCATATATGAACTTCATCTTCAGATTACATGTGAGCACTTTGTTTTGAACACAAGACTCTATCTCATATGTACACATGGAGTGCATACTAGGATAACTTGAGTGTATTTCATTGCTTAAGGGTGACCCTTGGTGAGTTTTTGCATTGAAGCTGAATTTGGCTAGTTAATCGAACGTGAATTCTATTGCGTAAATGCTCAAATTACTTGTTTAATTCACACACACACAAGTTGAAAATTAATTTGTAGGTACATACTTTAACCTAGTATCTAAGACTATGGGGTTGCTTATGTATGGTTAGTTCAGTCATTTGAGAAATGTGTTAGATAACTCATGCTTGCGGAATGGGGGAATATTGCTCAAGTTTTAGATATTTGACATGAATTAGGAATGCCTCGATTAGGAATATTATGATGTGTATTTTGGGTGTTCATTTTGATAATTAAGAATAGGAATCCAATCCTTTTATGTTGCATGCACCAAAGGTTCAAATCACTGTGCAATGTCAGTAATAATGTGGGCATTATGGTTCGGATTGTGGTTTATAAGTGGAGTACATAATTTGGGATGTAGTAGAGGTCATAATTATTGGGGTAAAATATTAGGTGGATCTTGATTTGGAATGGTGTGGAAAGTTGGGCTCAGCAGGATCACTTTGGCAGAACAAAGAAGAACCATACCGGTATGCCATACCAAAAGGGTTCAGTTTCGGAATGCCATACCGATAGGGTTAAGCAACTGGTGTTCGTGGTTCCAGAATGCCATACTGGAATGATACCCTACCGGTATGGTCTGTTAAAAACCGGAAAAAAATCAAGGCTTTTTAATTTAAAACCCTAGGCTATCCTTTATTTCCCACACCTCATTTCAGCCCTAGCTCTCTCTCACCCTCACTCGAAACCATCCCAAGCCCCCAAATTCCTTCTCCCCTCCTTCAATCTTAGATCCCCTCATTTCTTTAAGCTTGAATCCCCCACATTTGACGGTTGGAACCCTAGGTGCTAAATTCCCCTAATCCTCTAAAACCCTCATTTCTCTCTAAGTGAATCCTAATGGCTTGACATTTAGAGGGTTGCCTGGAGACTATAGACCCAATTGAGGGTTTTCTCTCACTTATCCTAGCCCTCGTTGCAATGAGGGCACTGTTGTTTCTTATGGTCCAATCCAAAAGGCCCGGAGTCGGTCCCACACCACATGAAGAGCCCAGTAGCCGCAAGAGAAGCAGTGAAGGGAAAAGTGAGGAGCCTAACGAGCAAAGGAAGAAGGCTAGGAAGGAGGTACGAAGCCAGTGGATTGAGGAGAAGGGAGTGAACTGTGAGCGACATTTGGATTACCTCACTCTTACTCCAAGGCATGAGGTAGTGAAGATCATTCAAGCATATGGTATGACTTTTTGGTTTCAACCTGTTGAGGGGTTTAATTTGGCGTTGTGTAGAGAGTTTAACCAATCACTTGAGGTGGTTGAGGGTAGTGGTGAAGTGTTGAGAGCAACTGTTAGAGGCAAGGGATTTTCGGTTACCCCCAACGTCATTGCCCCATTATTAGGAAACTATAAGAGACCACCCCCTTTCCCGCTAGCCTACCCTCATAGTAGCACTAAACCCAAGACCAAGGAGGAGTAAGTCGCCCTAATGTATGAAGATACTTCTAAATTTAGGGGAACTATTATGAGTCGAGGGCTCAAAGTACGGGCTGTTGAATAAGCCTCTCCACTACAATATACTCCCAAGGGCTGTGGAAAAGACACCAAACATGGAGAAGTTGGCCCTTTTGGACACTGTTGTGTCAGGCCAGACTGTTGACTTTGCCCTCATTATATGGGAGGTTATGAAGGATTTTGCGGTAACAGAAAAGCCTGTGTCCAATTTGCCATTTGGGAGTCTGGTAACCCAGATGTGCAATCATTTCAAGGTAATGGGCATTGTGACTGACAAGCTCACTCCTCCCGAGACTGTGGCTATTTGCAGGGCTAGTAGCAAGAAGAGAAAAGCAATGACCCGGGGAAGGGAGCCCAGTTGGATTCTGATGAGGAAGACCTAGTACCATTTGCACCCACTAGGCCATTCACAGCTATCCCTGCATGTTCTACGGACTAGCGTCTTGATGCATTAGAAGTATCAGTACATGGAATGACAGCCATGCTAAGGGAGATGTTCATGCATACCTTCCCTAGGAGTCCCATTCCAGAGGAACCCTCTCAGCCAGCTACTACCCCCTCCTTATCCAGAGTAAATGATGATGAAGATGCTAGGAATGAGGAAGAGGAACATTAAGATAAGGAAGAGGAAGATGAAGAGGAGAATGAGGATGATGTGGGGGAATGAAGAGTAGGGTGTGTTAGTGGTTGTGGTTGAATTATTCTTCTTTTGGGTTAGATTGTATGTAGTTGGGATGGGTTGGTAGGCTATTTTTTTTCTTTTGATGTCCTACCCCATGTACTCCAACTTCAAGTCACATCAATGATAAACCACAACTTTTTGTTCAATTGTGCCAATGTTTATTTGGAAATTGCATTATGGTTTTCACTTTTTGATTGATTGGATGAATGGTTAATTAAATGGATTGTGTGTATGCTGTACTCATTGTCTTAAGTTAGGGAAATAATTTTCTTTTGCTAAGGGACTAGCAAAACCTAAGTTGGGGGATGTGATTAGCACAAAACTTTGTATATTCTTTTGTGCTAATCATTTTGTTTTTAACTGCCTTTGGAAATTAAATGGTAGGAGTTATGTCAATTGAGTTCTTAACGATGATATTTTGTGTGTGCAGTTAAAAAGGGCTAAATGTGGCATCTTAAGGCCCTTCCAAACCACTTGAAATGAATGGGGATGAAAAGCATAACTAGAGGGAAGCTCAGGAGTTGGAGAATCAGGAAATCAGAAAAGAAAAAAAAACAAACAGTAGAAACCCTACCGAAATTCCATACCTGCATGGTTAAGCTAAAGGTGTTTGGGCTTCTAGAATACCCTACTGGTATGGTACCCTACCAGTAGGGTCTGTCGTTCTGCTCTTCTCTCTACAACTCAGACATGCTGCTTTGAGGGTCCCACCAACATACCCCCATGCTTCCCTGTCACGTCCAGTACACAAGACATCCCCTCATGCATCTCATCCTGGACTTTTGGAGGAAAAATCATAAATATGGAGAGATGAGAGAGAAACAGCTGGGTGAGGAGACATTGCCTACACAGCCTGCACCACCTGCACCAGCCCACCTTTTTTAATGGTCCTATGTTGGGAATCACATCAAGGGAGCTAGGGGCCATCTCTCATACACATTTTTTGGGGGGGGAGAATTTGGGGATAGAGGGGAGAATAGAAAAAAATAGGGAAGAGAGTTGAAGGTAAAAGATAATGAATAGTGTTTTTAGTGTGAGAAATTGATAGTTCTATGTTTTCTTCATGGCATTGTCTTGGAATCTCCTGTAAGAACCTTTAGAACTTCATTTAATGCAATTATTTTTATTTTAATTCAAGTCATTGCTAGTTTAATGTGCTCTTTAAGTTTCTACCATTAATGCACCACAGTCTTTCATTTCCTTAGTTTTAGAAATGGGTATTAATTCACTTCACTTGTGGCTCATGATTTATTGTACTTCGTAGCTTTAGAACTTCATATATTTTCAATGCATTATCATTCCTATGTCATTTATATTTCAATTATGAGTAGCTAAATCGTTTAGTTGGTAAAACCAAGGGAAACCTCTAGTTGGGAGTACAATTTCAACTCATTCTCTTCCTTCCCTTTTGAGTTCAATGGTTCAGTTTGATGGGCTTGACAGTGGATAAGTTGGTGAGCCTTTGATATTCCGTAGGCCTAATCACGGTTTATGCTTAGATTCTCACCAAACTTGTCCTTAGCTTCTCCCGAATTAATCGTTCATTCATGCCCTATCAGAGGAGGGATTGGAGTTGAAAGAGTATTCCTATTGGAGTGACCCATTGGGTTTGCCAACATTTGGTTCTCATTCCATTTTCACCAAGACACACTCCACTAAACAACTTTCAACCACAAAGATTTTTACACTTTCTTTTATTCAAAATCACTTTCGCTTTGGTTTACTTCCTTCCCCGTTGAAACGACCTAGGAATACCACCAAGTAAAACACGACCCGCGAAAGTCTTCTTGCGATTTGGGAGCATTTTTGTGCATTCACATCTCACATTTACATCATCCTATTTCCCTTCCTCGTTGCCCTTTCTTTTGACACTATCCCAAGCGAGCGTGACACACCCTCCTCATTCGAACACACATCACACATACATTGAGGGATAGCAATTAGGGGTTAAGGGAAAGCAAGGAATTCCATCAATCACCAGGTACCAGTACCTATATGTCATGGTACCCGTACCTGAGCCCATTATTTTATAGGTACCAGTACCTTATGTGTCTTGGTACAGATACCTGAGCCCACTATCCATTGGGGTACTGGTAACTAAGCCCACTGGAATATAAGTACTCGTGCCTGTAAGTCTAGGTACCAGTATGTAGGTCAGTCGACAGCATGGTATCGGTACTTAATCATTTAGATACCGGTACTTGAGCCCAAATTTTCCCCAAAACTTACCATCCTCAATTCTTAACCATCCAAACTCATTCTATAAACATACATACATCCATTTACATCAAAACAATTGGCCCAAAGGGATCATTACATGTCCTTTTAACAAAATTGCATATTAAAAACAAGTTACATAATCTATTACAAATTGCAATTTAAGAGCCACAATTTGGCTTTGCCATCAACATCCGCCCAAGTGAGGGTCATTCACCGGGACTTGTCTAACACTTGAAATGTGTTCCCATAAAGGGTGCGTCACTCTCAATAAGGTATCTCCTAAGGAGACTACTCCCCAACCTAGATGCATATGAAATGTCACATGCAATGAATCACATAATTCATTCATTCAAGAACATACATTTCTTAAATGAATGTCACAATGTCATGTCATGTCAAGAGGTGAAACTCACACACACAATACAAATCAAGCTCTCCATTGGCTCCCATAACACTGTTGTCCCATGCGTATGCATCTGGGCATCCCATGCCCCTGCCATTGATGTTGGACATCCAATAACCATTTTATAAAATTCTTGTGTCTTTCTTGGGGTGGGTATTTATGGAATTCCACCAATTGGTACCCAACCGAAATGACATTTATGAACTTTGATCAACGACACCACATACTCCGACACACTTTATGGACTCAATACCAATGGGAGTACGTAAGTTATCGGCTCTTGCAACTGAGGGAGAATCTAACCCTTCTTGCTAACTCTGGCCCTTATTTTCAATGCAACCCATGCGACTCAGTCGAACCTAGGTCTAACTTTCCCGAGCCCACGTATCAACCCACCAAGGATGGTGTTTGATTGAAACCATGCACACATGCCCACACTCTTGTCGAATGCCCACGAATGTAATGTTACCCGTGCATAAGCAAATGTAATGTATAATTGCAATTACAATATGATGTTCATCATATCATGAGCATATTATGAACATATTCAATCTTCACAACATTCCCAATTTCTCAATGATAATATATTCAAAAACATATACTAACATTTCATGAACCACTAAGCATGTTATACCATTTCCTTTTCAAATTACACACTTAATCATTCATAGAAATTTAATCAAACACCTATAAGGCACAAAGATTTTGTAAACACATAATGATTGATTATTTTACCTCGCCTCTGTTAACCCTTAAATACTATCCCCTAGACTATGCAATGTATGAGTGAAGGGAAGGATTTCTCTCCCTTGGGATAGTGTCTAAAGAAAGGGCAAGGAGGAAGGGAAATGGGATGATGTAAATATTAGATGTAAATGCACAAAAATGCTCCATAATCGAAAGGAGACTTTCATGGGTCGTGTTTTACTTGTAGGTATTCCAAGGTCGATTCCACGGGGAAGGAAGTAAACCAATGTGAAGGTGATTTGATGAAAAAGAAAGTGTAAAAATCTTTGTGGCTGAAAGTTGTTTGGTGGAGTGTGTATCAATGAGAATGTAATGAGAAGATAAATGTTGGCAAACCCAAGAGGTTACTCCAATGGGGATACCATCACAACTCAAATCCCTCCTCCGATAGAGCATGAATGAACGATTGATTTGTGGGAAGCTAGGGATAAGATTGGTGAGGATCTAAGCATAATCTGTGACTATGTCTACGGAATATCAAAGACTCACCAACTCATCCACTCTCAACCCGGTCAAACTGAACCATAGAACTCATAAGAGAGGGAGGAGAATGAGTTGGAGTGGTATACCCAAGTGGAGGTTTCCCTCGGATTTGCCAACTTAATGATTTAGCTACTCATACTTGAAATGAAATAAACAATGTAATGAGAGTGCATGAAAAACTATGAAGATTTAGAGTAACTAAGTGCAAGGAATTAAAGGCTAAGAGTGAAAGCATTTAATACCCATTTTACTGCTAAGAAATGAAATACTAGGAGCATTAATGGTAAGTCTTTAAATGCACATTAAACCAACAATAAACATGAAGGAAATCAACATTAATGTAATTCAATGAAGTTCTAAAGATCCTTACAATGGATTACACGGCAATGTAATGAAGAAAATATAGAAAAATCAATTTATCTCTCTAAAAATATTGTTCATCGTCTTCTACCCAGGAGCTATTTTCTATCTTTCCCCTCTACACAATAATGATGAGCTCCTCCCTTCCTTGGCTCCAAAACGTACCTCCCTAGCTCTGGGGTAGCCTAGGGTGTCTATTCCATCTAGGGGTTGCAGAGAGCATGAGCTGAACAGGGGTGTGCAGAGCTTGTCTGCAAACCCAGCTCCTTTCCCTCTATCTCTCTTCATTGATGAGCCTAGCTTCAAACATCCAATCCATGGTGTGAACAAGGTGAATAGTGTTGTGGGCGTGTCAGGGGAGTAGGGGAGAGTTGATGGTGGGGTCCGCAAAATGACAGAGCTTCTGTTGCAGAAATTTGGGGAAGAAGTCGACAGACAGTACCAGTATAGCATACCGGTACGCTGTACCGATACCTCAAACTCTAGTAGCCTTTGCGTACCGGTACTGCGTACCGGTATGGTATCTGTTGTTTCTGCTGCACCCGCCACCATTAAGCTATCCAATTCTCATTCTTTCATCCCCTTATTTCTCCATCCTTGTTGAAATGCTAAAGAGAGTCTTGTTTAACACCTTTTAACTGCAAATACAAAAATGTCATCATTAATAGCTCGACATATATAACTTCCCTGATTAGCATCATAATAACCGTTAATTCACGGATGGTTAGCACATATAAATATGCAATATTTTGTGCCAATCACATAACATGCCCAAAATATCACATTTTTCATGAAATTTCTAACCAAGCAATTTCATTAAAACTCAATCATGCAATATTTGGTTTACACGTATTCCTTATACCAATTTTCACAATCTAATGACACTAGGCATGTTACATACATGAGATTTCATCTCTAACATGCTATCCATTTCATATTTTAACCCTGGGTTGGAAACAAACCTAGTTAGGAGAGGAACCCTACCTCTTATAGCGTAAATCTGCATAAAAAAAAGTCCCAAAAACTCCAAATTAAGCCTCAAAGCTTTAATCCCAAAAATCCCTCCTTTGAGATCTTGGAGAAACTCATAATCTTTGGTATGTACATGCAGCTCTCGTCGCATAGAACAACTTTTGTTCTTGGCCCAAAATAATCTGATGGTTGGATCATCGTACATTGGAGGGAGAAGGTGGAAGAACCTTTGGCTTTCTTTCTCTTCTTCCTCTCTCTCTTTTTTCGGAAATTTCAGGTGTAAAGTTGGGAGAAAATTTGATTTTCTCCCCTATCTATACTCCCCAATACTTGGCTTTTATTAATCCACACGTCCCGTCTTTTCTAATCTAATTTTTTTCTGAATCAATTAACTCTCATCTCGGGTTAAGTTTAATGCATTTGATTGAACTAAATTTAAATTATTTTTTGGGTTTACAATTAAATCCTAATCACTTTTACTTTACTCGCATGACGTCCAATCACATCATAAAACGTGAAAATTTTGACTATCTCAAAATTCAACGAAAGTTGACTAGGTAGCTAGATTTTGCAAGACGAATCCAATGGTGAGGTCAGTTTGTCATCTAAATTATAAAAAATTCAAGCATTTAACCCACATTGTAATAGATAATTACCATTTTACCATTTTTAATAAAATTTTAAAATTTTCTAGGTTTTACAGGGACAATCCATTCCGCACAAGGATATCATTTTATCTTTACAATCGATATCAAAGTGTGTCTCCCGTTTGGATTGAGTTGGGCATTTTGTAGGCACACATTGCATATTTGCTTAGACACCTAGTTTTTGTTTCCTTTGAGATTTGTTATAACTACAAATTGGTTAGCAATAAATTCTCAAAGAGAAAGAGGATCAGTCACACGACCACCGCTCTTCGATGGATTAAACTGTGCATATTGGAAAACATGGATGAAATTTTTCCTAAATATTTGGATAAGAGTGTTTGGTTGTTGGTGTTGGAAGGCTGAACCCCTCCCATGGTGACGACGCCCGAGGGGACCGACACGATGACCAGGACAAAACCCCTAAGCACATAGATGAAGAATAAATATAAATGTGTAGGGTAGAACTATTAGGGCTTGAATGCAATTTTCAATGTCGTCTACCCAAAGGAGTTGCGAAGGATTTTCAACTGCGAGACATCCAAGTAGGCATGGGACATTCTTGAGGTGTCTCATGAAAATACATTGTTAGTGAAGATTTCCCGTCTCCATAGATACACCACCAATTTTGAGAACTTGAGGACATTAGAGGATGTCACCTTTAGTAAGTTCTATGCTAAACTTTCTCACATATTCAACTAATCCTTTTTCCCTTGGGTTCAAATATGAGGACTTCGCACTAAAATGGAAAATATCGAGATCTCTACTGAAAGGTTTCAAGAGAATGTGATAGCCTTAACAATTGTAGTCGATTTGGGTAACGTGTCGATAAAACACCTTGTTGGGTTAACATTGAATTTCGAGATGAATCTTGTGCCACCCAAAAAATAAAAGGGTGAGTTCTATTTTAGGAGAAGGAGATAAATCTGAGTTACCCCACTTGGGGGAGGAGGACATAGCCTATCTTACGAAAAAATTACAAAATGTACTTAAAGGCTAATGTGTCCTCTCAATCAAAAGGGAAGATGAGTACACCAAAAACCCCTAAAGAGGAAAGTGAGAAAAAAGACAAGGAGGTTGAGAATAAAGGGCAAGGCATCCAATGTTTTAAGTGCCAAGGTTTTAGACACATAGTTGCAAAGTGCCCTATTAGAGAGAAGAAAGACATGCCCAAAGAAAATAAGAAAGCAATGAAGGATGAGTCAACTTCAAGTGAAAACTCTTCCTCTGAAGAAGATGAGGTAAGCTTCACAACCGTTATTGGTTCACATTCCTCTTCCCCTAGAGAAACTTCAAGAAGTAATTTTGAGGAGCTTGACACAAGTCCTACCACGAAGGTCGAAGACTTAAATGAAGAAGTCCCCACATGTGAGCAAGATGTGGAGACTTTTGAGGATATACAAGATGCATATGATCAATTGTATACTTATTTTCTCAAACTACAAAAAAGGGCATTTTTCTTGAGTGGTAGAGTCAACACAAGTGAAGAAGACCAAAAGCACTCCATGTGGATTTAGTGAAGTCCAAGGCACATATTTGTGGGGATGAGGAAGGCCTCTACAAGACAAAGTGAGCTTCCTTAAAAGAGATTGTCATGAACTAATTGAGACAAAGAAGAGTCTTAAGTCAAAATTGATAAAATTAGACAAAGACATTCATGAATCGAATGAACTCTCTAAGAGACTTTCCCTATTTTAACAAATGTTTAACAAAATGTTGATTATAGGAAAAAGTGTTGGTGACAAGCGAAGCTCAGGCTACACTAATTAACACATGACCACTACATCTCATAAGACCGTGTTTGTGAGGAGTAATTCCAACCCATCACCCCACGAATGAACACAAGCACACCTAAGACTAGAAATGGTAAGGGTATAAACTTAAAGAAGATAGTTATTAAGGAAACCTAAGCCATAAAATTTGTTTTAAAATTGAGCATGGTCACAATAGTGCACATTGTATGCAAAATAGGGAAGTTTGAACAAGAATCTCATGCATTTTGCTAGCCAATATAAAGCCTTGAACAGTCAAGTCAACATTTTACTACATAAATGGAGAGGTCACACAAGTCTAAGCATACACGTGCATCATCTTCTAAGGGCTCACATGTTAGAGTGCACAAAGCTATTTCTACTCCTAAGATCAAAGTTGACTTCTCTACATCCGGAGGGTAGAGAGTATGTCCTACACCCATTCCCTAACAAAAATCAAGTTTTTGGAAGGGAAAACAAGTTTGGCTAAGTTGTGGAACTTATACAGGCTCACCGCCTCAGTCAAGTTAGATGTCCTGAGTACTCACTAACAAGGTTGATTCACCTAAGAAGTAGGTGAGGTGAGGGTGTCGACCTAGTTTCATAGTAATTATTTGTAACGCCACAAAATTCACCTCGGACGGCATTACTATATAAGACCATTCACATCATGAGAGCAACTAATATAATCCATAAATACAAAAAGTTTCATTCATAACATTTTATATTTACAACATCCCTCAAAAGAATATGCCAAATCATGGCGATTACATCTAAAAAATCAAGTATTATCTTGCAACAGAATAAACATAATATCATTCATAAACTGTTTTAAAATGCATCTCCTAGTCTAGGTCATAAAGAGAGCAACTCTAGACATTCCCCTAGGGATCCACGATTCCATCCAATTGAGCTTCTCAAGCTATATACTCATCAACTCCGAGCTCATTCTTTAAACCAAAATCTGAGAATAGATATTGTTTATAGGGGGTGAGTACTAAGCTATATAAGAAAATGCTCTCAAACTCGAACAGATTTTGAAAACATATAAAACAAGTCGGTCTCATTTCAAAAATATCATATATAACTTTTGAAAGAAAACAGTGACAGTTAAATTGATCTCAAGTTTAAGCAATAGCAATAGTAAATGAAAAAGTAAAACCAATTCCCAACAATAAGTCATTTCCAACCATATTTTAACAAGTTCCTGTAATAAATCATTTTCACAATAATAAACAATAACCCACAATTTGTATATCTTTATCTCAGGTACGTTGGTCGTTTCTCAAGAATCTACACCACGATTCTACCTAGTTCACCATCACCAAACACTTTAGGAAGGGCGTTTACCATCTCCCACGGCATTAACGAATCTTTTAGAGGAAAAGTAAACCATCCCTCAGCCTCGAACGTACGTGAATAATAGTGGTTGCTCTCACAAACAACAATCTACTACAAGTGTTAGGAAACCATCTCAACCCCCATTAGGATAAACTAACCTCTAACACTCTACGACAACCCTCGAAGGTAATTCAAGTTGATCACAACAAACCATACAAGAGATGCAATACCAACCATTTTTCTCAAATCACAAATAAATCCAAAAACTCCCAATTTCATATGTTATTTTTCCAATGGAGCAATTCAAGAAAGTAAGCAAAAGATCATCAAAAGATATAATTTTTAGTGTTCAACAAAGCACTAAAGTTTTGAAATTTAGAACAAAGGGACATCAAGAAGAAAAATCCATCTTTCTTGAAAAACTAGGTTCTGAATCAAGAACAAACGAATATCGAACTTTGATATCAAGAACAAATGAATATCAAGTTTTGATATCAAGAACAATTGAATATCATGTTTTGATATTATGAACAATTGAATATCAAGTTTTGAAATCAAGAACAAATGAATATCAAGTTTTGATATCAATAATAAATAAATATCAAGTTTTAAAATCAAGAACAAATGAATATCAAGTTTTGATATCAAGAACAAATGAATATCAAGTTTTGAAATCAAGAAAAAATGAATATTAAGTTTTGAAATCAAGAACAAATGAATATCAAGAAGAAAAAATCGTACTTATTGTAAACCTAGAGTTTGGATGTCAACAACAAATGTTTTATGTCTATCAAGCTATACTTCCATCAAAACATGGTAAGATTTGCAAGAATAATCAAGAAACGAGGATTCCAATACATATATATAATATTTAGAGTCAAAATATGTATATATAAGCCCTAGTATCAATGAATAAGAGTGGAAGAAAACCCTTACCTTCTTCTTCCTTAGTGTTCTTGAAAAACTTGAAGTTTTGATCTTCTTCAAGGTGAAAATCCCTTTTGATCTTGTGTTTCTACCCTCCTTTCTTGTTTCTCAAGGCTTTCTAGGGTTGTAAATGGTGTATGAAGGCAAAGGGAGGTAGCCTTTTGTATTTATAGGGGAAGAAAAGAGTTCTACCGACATAAATCTAATGTTCTAATTCGTTGTTCACGTTCGAATGTCATTTGGCGTTCGAACGCCACTAGTGCAAATTGTTGCTTCACGTTTGACCGTCATTTGGAGTTAGAACATCACTTGTTCCTAGTACTTTTGTTTTTCCATTAGACAAGAGTACTGGAACGAACAGTCGTTCAAACGTACGTTCACGTTCAAACGTCATCCCAGTTTCTTTTGCAACTTCCAATGAAGTTTTGTCCTATTTAGAGGTCGATTTGGAAAAATTTTGTGAAATACACTTTTGTAGTCCTGGTAGTCTAGTAACTACTGTACAAATTTCAGCTCAAACGAACAAGAGGATAAAAATTTATTATCAAATTACAAAGGAAGTATCCAAACTCCTTTTTACCCAAATTCTCTCTAAAGTGTGCTTTTACTCTAGAATACTTCCAAGCTTCTACAACATACCCTATTAGCTCAACTGACATTTTTATTTCTACTCTTATAATCTAAATAGTTCGTGCATGCATCATTATATATATATTAGCATTTCAAAAACTTAGTTATGTTACTATATAACGATAGGAATATGGGGGTTTACATTATTTCATACCTATAAATAGGGAGTTTTCTTCAGCTAAGGTAAGCCTCTTGTAAGCTTTTTGAGAATAAAAACTCATCTTCTACCTAGAGAGCTTCCACCATAACCTTAGATCCCTAAGACCCAAGGCTACCTTCTAGATATTCTACCCAACCTCATAACTTAGAGTGAAGATCTTAAATGGTTTGAACCAAACCTGGTGTGTGCATACTAGGGATTGTTGGCGTGCCTATGATTGCTCGAGGCCTAGAGGATCCTTTGCGGAGGTGAATCTAAGTGAAGCTACACATAATGTCAAAGGAGCCCCTTTGACAAAGGGACATATTGAAGGAAGGGAGCATCAACCATTCTATTGGTTGAGGTATGATACTCAAGTCCTTATATGTTGACCTTGGGATAGTGTATTAGATTTTGGTGATCCAAGAAGGCTCTCCACGATTTTTTTAAGGGAAGGTTTTCTGCGTCAACAAATCACTTGTGTTATTTATTACTTATGCTTATACACACTACAACAAATTTATTTTTTAGCGACGAGTTTTGGCGACAAACAATAAAATTTGTTGTAAAAAAGTGATTTTTGGCGACAATTTCAAATGATTGTCGCCGTAAAAATTTTTATGATATTTTTGGCAACCATTTTTTGTAGTCATCGTCAATAGTCTTCACAAAAACGTTCACTCCAAAAAAAAATTGGCGCCAATGTTGGCACCAAATAATAATTTTATGGGCGACAAAAAATTTTGTCGCGAAAATAATATTTTGGTCTCTAATTTTTTGTCAAATTTACAAAAAAAAAAGAAAAAAAAATAATACTTGGCGACAAAACATGATTGTCGCAGAAAAAAAATTGGCGACCATTTTTTATAGTCGTTGCCAATAGTCTTCGCAAAAATGTTCCCTCCATAACAAAATTGGCACTAATGTTGGCGCCAAATGATAATTTTATAGGCGACAAAAAAAATGGTCGCCAAAATAATTTTTTGGTCGCAAAATTTTTGTCAAGTTTATAGAAAAAAATAATATTTGGCGACAATACATGTTTGTCCCAGAAAAAAAAAAGTTGGCGACCATTTTTTATAGTCGTTGCCAATAATCTTCGCAAAAACGTTCCCTCCAAAAAAACATTGGCACCAATGTTGGCGCTAAATGATAATTTTATGGGCGACAAAAAAATTATTGCCAAATTATTTTTTTTGGTCGTAAAATTTATGTCAAATTTAAGAAAAAAAAAGAAAAAAAAATAATACTTAGCAACAATACATGTTTGTTGTAGAAAAAAAAAGTTCAAATTAATTTTGTTTGGCAACAAATGATATTTGGTCGCAAAATATGTTAAATGAAATGTGCACTATGATAGATTAAAACGACGTTGTTTTTGAAGTTAAAATATTGGGAGAATTATACCCAGAATCTTTGAGATTTGTGTAACACCCAAAAATACACCCTGGACGGCATTACATTCTAATAACCATCTAAGCATGAGAGCACTAAGGTAAATCATCAATAAAGAAAACTTCAAACAATGATTCATAACATTTACATGAATATCCCAAAAGAATATGCCATCTTTGGCATTTACATCTCAAAAAAAAAATATCAAAGTAAGCTTGCAGCGGAGTACAAAATAACTAGACTTCACAATTTCCAAAATAACATCCTAGTCTAGTACAAAAGAAAAGGGGTCGCTCTATGCGTCCACCTCGGGATCTACACTCCCATCAATCAGAGTCTCCCACTGTACGGCCTCCTCGGCTCCTACCTCCTCCTCAAGTACATAGTCTGAAAAAGGTTAGCAGTAGGGGGTGAGCACGAAGCTCTGTAGAAAATTTCTCCCAAATCCAAACAAGGTTTTAAAAATATAGAAAACGGTCGGTCACATTTCACAAGTAACATATATAACATTTGAAATAAAACAAGGGCATTTTTAAAGGAGATCTCAAGTTTTGACAATAATAAAGCAATGGAAAGAGAATAAAAATTCCACTTTAATTGACAAGGAACTTTCAACATAATCCAATCCACCATACACCATTTCCACAAGTTGGCGGGCATCACATACTACCCGAAACTCTTGGGGAACTAATGTTTGGTACAATGAACAATACTTTCTATTCGGTATCACTCAAGTAGGTTGTCGCTTCTCATGAATCTACCCAACGAATCTACCTCGTTCACCCATATTTGATCTCAATCACAGGCCAATTTAGGAAGGGCGTGTACCGTCTCATACGGCATTGACGAAATCCTTCCAAGGTGTCTAGTATAC
>CM042187.1:25739528-25791851 GCA_023539305.1 Ilex asprella
ATTATTGTGCACACACTCACATGCATTGATTAACTCATGTACATTCTGATCCCACACAGCAAAGCCACTAAACCAGTGTTTACCGTTGCATAATTATTGCCCAACAAACGCTCTAATAACTTGAGTGCGGTTAAGGTTATTGCCCATCCTAAATCACGCTCACCAACTGTTCGACCTAATGCCCACAAAAGACATTGTCATATGAACCCCCTTATCTCAACCTACACTCACTCTAATAACTTCCACAAGGCCTTTAGTTGCCCACAGTACTATTATTCGATTTTCTTTTTTTATTTTTATTTGTTGAGGTAAATTTCATATGTTCTTGCTATTTTGATTCTTTTTTTTTATTTGTCTGATTTCAAATGTTCTTCCTAGCTATTAGAGAAGTATGCATTTTGTGTACAATTAAATTGAGTGTGGTTCTTTATATTGACCCTTATCTCAGCCTACACTCAGATTAGTCTCTCTCTTTGGGTTTCATTTACATCCAAATAATGGTGCTGCTCCCAATTTTGTGTGCAGGGTTCGGATAATAGCTGTATTTATTGCCTTGCAAATTACATTGAGTAATCATCCAAAACGTAAACTCTGCTTATCAGTACCTACACATTCAGATGTGCCATCTGGTGGGACGATTGGTTCACTAATATCGATTACGCTTAGTCCACGTACTGATGATAGCAACAAAGGTATAATTTTATTTGCTTAAGTTGAATCTAAACTATTTTATATTATTCAATTTTGTTTTATGTTTGACAGGATCGACCTCGAGACGAGAGCGTGGTCTTACTCGAGGAAAGGCTACAAAGAAGTTATTAGCAGCACATGAAAAACTACGTGTTGAGATTCCCGCAAGTGTGGGTGCTCCTATTGGCGAAAATGCACAGCATTTTATCACGGAGATTGGAACCCTGGCTAGGGGTTTTGTCCCAGTCAGGGATGTGACCCAATGGCACGAGTTACCAATTGAAAAGCAGGCCCCTATCATTGCAAGACTCTTGGTAATTAATTTTTTTAATGTTTCTACTTAACTTATATATTTATTTTTTTCTTGAAATGATATACTATTTTTTCGTGCAAACTAAGTTTAATGTTGTGGGATATGGTGAATTTGATCATGTTGCGGAATTCATTGGCAAAAAATTTGCTAAGTTGTATAGTAATTACCGTTGTAGAATGCACAAGTATTACATTAGATTGGTGGAGTCTGGGGTGGACCCAAAAAGTAAGCCTTATCAAAAAGTTAGTCAAGATGATTGGATTTACATAATAGAACATGTCTACAAGGATCAAAACTTTCAGGTAATTTTTTGATGGTTTTTAATGCAATATAAATGAGTAATTTGTTGTTCTAATACAATTTTTTTTATTTTTTTTTGTAGAAACGTTCAAAGACAAATTCTGAAAATCGTGCTAAGTTGCCCTACAATCACACTAAGGGTTCTAAGTCTTTTATTTCTGCGATGCATGATATGGTTATAATTTTTTAACTTAAAATTATTTGCCTTTCATTTGTTTAAAATGTTGAAAGTATATAGTTTCATGTGAATTTATGAAAACAGTTGGACCCCGAGACACATGAGCCACCCCATATCGTGGATTTTTTTTTATAAAACCCCATATCTAAATATATGCTTAATTTACTATTTATTCTAGCAAATGATTTTTTTAGTTTTGCTAATGCACTTTTGTTGTGTTTGATACAGATTAACAATGGATTACTTGGAGTTGGTTTTGGCGATGAGATCTCTTCCTCTATGATCCAAGTAGTTCGAGTTCTTGTGGCATCTAGATATTGTGACATTTAATTTTTTTTTCTAGTTTAGTTTTTTACATTGGATGTTTTGTTATGAGATTTTATTATGAAATTATATACGAATGTTTTGGTATGAGTTCTTGTATGAATGTTTTTAAATGTGTTTTGAATGAATGATTTGAAAATTATCTTTTGTTTTGTTTTATGGATTATTTATTTTAAAATAATCTTCAATGATTGAAGCACTACAGTGAATTTATTTTGATTTGTTACAAGGGTAATAGTAATCATAAAATGTCATTCTTTAGAAATGATTGTTTGGCGATGAGTAAATTTTGGTCGCTAAAAATCTATTATTTTGGTGACAACTAAATTTTGTTGCCTATTATTTAAAGATGAGAGTATTCATTTGTTATTTGGCGACGAAAATATGTTAGTTGCAAAAGTGTACCTTGATTTTCAGCGACAAATATTATGTCATCGCCAAAAAAAAAATATAACCATAATACAATTTCTTTCGGCGACAAAATTATGTTAGTTGCAAAAAATGTACCTTGACTTTCAGCGACAAATATTATGTCATCGCCAAAGATAAAAAATATGACAATAATATAATTTCTTTCGGCGACGAAGGTTTTTTTGTGTCAAGTAAATAAATTTTTAGGCGACTAAATTTTTTGTCACTAATAATCTACTTTAGCGACGATACTTTAATTGGTTGTCAAAAACTTTCAGTGGCGAGCCTGCCGCGACGAAATGAGGACCCAGTTTTTTTGTCGCAGAAAATTTTTAGCGACGAATTATTCACTTTGAGCGACGAATTTTTTTGCCACTAAAAAATATTTTTCTTGTAGTGACACTTGTGATTGTTTTCACACACATGCACTATGAGTTTCGTGAATTGAATATTCAACATATACATCATCCATAGTTGAGTTTGAGTTTTGGGTTTTGAGATAACCGTGAGATTGAGTGTTCAAGTCAATTAATTGAATATTAATTAACATCAATCTTTGGTGACTAAAAGGGGTTCGCACACCAAATTGTTATATCTTTGTGTGAAGAAGTAATTAAGGTTGATTTAGATTGTAATTTGTAATCAATTGTGCTTAAAATCGAAAAACTTGTTCACCCCCGTCTAGTTAGTATCATGCGCTCCACATGTATAATCGTGAGGGAAGATCCACTTCGTTTCTCCCCTCCCGGAGAAACACTATAAGGCGAGAAATGAGGAGTATCACAAAGATGTTACAGAACGCAATATGTTTTGATGGTAATTCGGATGGTAGAGATGATGCGGCTACATGAGCTACTTGATTTTAGGAGATTTAGTATAGGACCATATGGAAGTTGTGAGAAGTATTAAAGTACTCTATTTTCTTTGTTTGATGTTTTATCATTTGGACTTTTAGTTAAACTAGTTGGTGTACACGTGTTTTGCACGTGGACTTTTGCAAATTATAGTTTAGTTAAAAATTTTAGTTCTATTTTGTATATTTATTTGTTGAAGAATGGAACATTATCCATTAAACCACAAAAATTGAACAAAATAAAAAAAGGGATAAAGAATGTACCATGCAAATTAAGGACTGAAAGTGCACACATTACATTCTCTTATGTAGTCAAATGAACTTTGCTCCACTGTGTGAGTAGACAGATCTGCAATCTAGTGGCTAAGCTGAATAATGTTGAAATTATACGGGCAAGTGTTTGACAGAGCTATCATCAATGAAATTCGGTTACTTTCATTTAAGTTACCAGTACATTTTCAAGAGCATATCCTATCACAAAAATGGTGGAATCAATTGCACTTGTCTTTAAAAAGGCAAAGGACTTTTCAATTAATAGCGAGAGTGCCATTTGGTTTTCTTCTACATCCAAGGCGAGCAATAACTGTAACACCCCAAAAACCACCCTAGACGGTATTACATTCTAAAACCATTTACATCATGAGAGTACTAAAATAATCCAGCAATAAATGAGACTTAATTCATCCTCCATAAAATACTTACATCATTATCCAAAAGAATATGCCAAATAATGATATTTACATCCCAAAAGAATTAAATTACACTTGACAGCGGAAACATAAAAATAATGTTAGACTTTACATTTACCTCAAAAGGAATTTTCTAGTTTATCATAGAAGGAAATAGAACACTAAGCATCTCCCTCGGGATCTACGTTTCCTTCTACGGGAGCTTCCCAATGCACTCGCTCATCAAATCCTAGCTCTTCCTCGAGGGAATAATCTAAAAAGGTTGTTAAGTAGGGGGTGAGCACTAAGCTCTGTCGCAACATTCCTCCCACACTCATACAAGGTTTTTGAAATATATAAAAGAGGTCAGTCTCCTTTCGCAAATATCATATATCAATTTTTGAAATAAAATAGGGATATTTAAACATATCTCAAGTTTAAATAATAACAATAATTAAACGAAAACAATAAACTACATTCCTCGACAATAAATCATATTCTCATGTATATTTGTTCATCCTCGTTGTCATGTACGTTGATTGCTTCTCATTAATCTACCCAACGATTATACCTAGTCCACCCATCACAACCAACAAATCACAATCACTTCGGGAAAGGGTGTCTACCATCCCAATGGTAGTGACAAATCCCTCCCCAAGAAAGGTATATGTAAACCCCCACATGTTTAGAAGTGATTACATGATAGATTGATTAGTATTTAACTATATTTCATGGTGTAGAAATGTAACCCATGAATTATAACCGTAGGAAATACTAATATTGTAAAATAATAATTAAAGCTAGTTTTGCTAGTTAATATATGACATAACTTATAAAAGAACTTCTATCAACTATAGTTGGGGTACAAATGTATGTTGTGTAAGTTTGGGTTGGCATTGAAAGGGTTTAGGATGAATTGAAAATGAAAAATAGAAGAAAAAGGCAAAAGTGGGCCAAAACTGTACCGATACTGTGTTCCGGAGCAATTTGGTCCAGAGAGTTCAACGTACCGGTACAGTGTACCGGTACGGCCGAAAGAAGTATAAAATTTTAAGGTCGCGATCTTAGCCCAATTTTTGCCCTATAAATACATTATGACGCCTCTTTTGGATCTATTTCTGCCCCTCCAACCTTAGAAACCCTAAGAGAGAAAGAAAGGAATAGAAGAGAGGAAGAAAGGAAGAGAAAAACAAGAGTTTAAAGGGGTGGTTCAAGATCTAAACCTAGCTTTCAAGAATACAAGGTATGGGATTTCTTCTCTTTCTCTTTCATTGAGATTAGGGTTTATGTATATATGTATGTTTTGCTATAAATGTGATATATATGATATAAAATCATCCTCTCTTAGTCTTTTTGACAAAAAAATGCATGTTTTTATCAAAGTTAGGGTTGAATACCCATGAAATCCCATTTTGTATTACAAAACCCTAGTTTTTTTTTGGAGAGTGATGGATTTTCTTCTTAAATTCTTCCTTTATTAGTGATGTTGGAACCATAGAACTTTGTGTGGAATACTAAATGATTTGGGTTGTGATCTCTTGTATTTTTCATAGTGGAATATTGAAATTTGTCACATGATGAAATTAGGGATTTTTAGAAATATGCTTGCAAATGAGAGTATGTTGGTCTCCTTATTGTATGGTTGTTTGTGAGGGACTTGAATTGCCATCGAGAGATGCCATAGAGTGTTAGAGTACGTCTATGCCAGTGGGGGTGAGATAGTTTCCTAACACTTGCAGTGAGTTGTCATTTGATAATGTAACCACTATCGCTCATTGGAGTTCGAACAAGGGTTGGTATACCTTTCCTGGGAAGGGACTCGTCACTTCCATTGGTATAGTAGACGCCGTTTCCCAAAGTACTTGTGATTTGCTTGTGATTGGTGAACTAGGTATAGTCGTTGGGTAGATTCATGGGAAACAATCCATGGAACGAGGATGAACCAATATACATGAGATTTTTAAGTATTGTTTGTTGTTGTGGAAATGGTTACTACAAGAACCTGTTGGACATGATTTATGGTTTAGAAATGTACGTTATTGCTTTCATTTAATTCTTGCTATCGTGCAAACCTGAGATCTTTCTAAATGTCCTTATTTTATTTCAAAAATTCATATATGATATTTACAAAAAGGAGACCGACTGATTTTTATATGTTTTCTAAACCTTGTTGGAGTTTGGGAAGATTTTGCTATAGGGCTTCGTGCTCATCCCCTATAGTTAAACATTTTTCAAATTATACTCTTGAGGAGGAGTTGGGAGTCGAGGAGCCTGTATACTGTGAGACTTTGCTAGACGGGAGTGTGGATCCTGAGGTGGACGCTTAGAGCGACACATTCTTTTGTACTAGACTAAGATATTCTTTCGAAACCATGTAAAGTCTAGTTTACTTTTATTATATTCTGCTGCGCTTGATGAGTGCATAATATTGCATATGTAAAGGCCTCATTACATGCATTTAAACTCAACTTTTGCATCTAAGTACTTAGTGTTAGCCATTTTTATGAATAATGTTAAAAATTTGATGTTGCATGTTTTTATAGCTTAAATCATTGATTTTAGGACCTTGCAACTATGATGGATATGTGGTGAAGGCATGGACACAATACATGAAGATTTGGAAGCTTAAAAGTGAAGAAATCAAGGAGGTTTTGGTGTTTGTGAACAAAGGCAGCAGCTGTCACATTATTTGGAAGCAGAGCCTCGATTTTCCTCCATTTTGACTGTGATCCGCTTCGAATCTGAAAAAATTTAAAGCATGAAAGTTGTAGATCTGGATGTCTTCTGTATCGTGTCAAAATTTCAGCTCAATCCAACGATTGGATCAAAAAGTTATGACAATTATACTAAAAATAGTCCAGAGTAGAGAAGGAACCGTACCGGTACGCGTAACTCCAGTAGCTCAACCGTACCGGTACGCCGAATTCCAGTAGCTCAACCATACCGGTACGCATACCGGTATACCGTGCCTAAAGTTCTCAAAATGACTATTTTTCATGCTCCACTTGCTTGGGGGTCCCACCTACACTTCTCCCACTTTCCCCCCAACATTTTCTGCACATCTACATGCCTCCTACACCACGCTTGAAGACTTTGAAGCCAAACACATTTATGGAGGAGGATGAGGAAGTGGGATGCCAGGGAGTTGCAGGCTAGTTCTTCCTAGCCTATCCAATGCCTTCAATTCAGCCCCTATTGATGGAGGGCACATCACACAGTTAGAGGGACCACCCATGGACGAAATTAGAGGGAAAACACACCATATATTCCACATTCTTCAGCATTACAAGGTGTGGCTACCTAAGCTTAGGAAGAAGATGATGAATAGTAGATAGAAAACTTAGATTTTTGCATTTACTTCATCCATCTTCACTTGTAATCTTCTTGAATACTCTTGTAAGCTTCACTATTTACGTTTAATGTCATTTACTTTAAGTTTATTGCAAGTTTAATTACATATTCTTCATTTCACCATTGTTGTTTTAACCTTTCTTCATTTCCTAGCTTTAAATTGGGTATTGCATATTGTATTCATAGTTTAAGTTTTCTTGTATTAGTTCAAGTTCTAATCTTCATTTCTACTACATGTCTCTTTACATATTGTATGTCTTTCCTTTTAGCATGAGTAGCTAGATTTAAGTTGGGTAATCCAAGAGAGAACTTCTCTTGGGAATACCATTTCAACTCTTTTTATTTCCTCTCTCGGTGTACGGTGGTTCGGTTTGATTGGGTTGAGAGTGGATGTAATTGTGAGTCTTTGATATTCCGTAGGCTTAGTCACGGTTTATGCTTGGATCCTCACCATTTCATCCCTAGCTTCCCACGAATCAATCGTTTATCTATAAACCCTTGGAGGAAGGTTTTGAGTTGATTGGGCATTCTCATTGGAGTGACCTCTTGGATTAGCCAACACTTGTTTTCTTGCATTTTCATTAAGAACTTCACTCACCAAACTTCAAACAAAAGATTTTACACTTTCTCTTTTTGGCAAAATCACTTTCACACACTTGAACTTTCCTTCCCTGAGGAGACGACCTTGGAATACATTTTCAAGTAAAACATCGACATTCAAAAGACTCCTTGCGATTGGGGAGCACTTTTGTTCACATACATCCCATTCCACACATTTTGTTCATTCCATTTCATACCACCATTTTGTTGTTCCATCTCTTGCATCATCCTGAGGGAGAGTGGCAGTCCCTTCTCACACACATCATACACATGCAAAAGGGTGATGTTTAGAGGTTAGGAACAACAACGTTTTTCAATCAATCATTTTTGGCGCCGTTACCGGGGAAGGTAAAGCGTCGAGTTTAAAAGGTGATTTTGGGTGGCATAGGTAAGTCTCGTGATTTTCTTCATGGGTCAAGGTATGTCGTATCTTTTGTAAATAGGTTATAAATAGTTTGTGTTTTATTTAATGTCTTATAATTTTTATGATAATGTATTAAATGTCCCATATTATAAAAATGTATGTGAGATTTGTGATGAGTATGGGCACATCACTAGTGAGTGCCCAATAAATGCCCCTTATTTTGAAAATATTTGTGAGATTTGTGGTGAGTATGGACACTTCACTAGTGAGTGTCCAATAAATTATACGGTTCAAAATTTTACATGCGAAGGTTCAAATTCATTTTTGGCCTCCGAAATTTTTTACCCCAGCAATTATGTTACACCGAGTTATCCGAGTATAGGTTGGGAGAATGAACTTCCTAATTTTTCATCCAATCTCACACCACCAAATGAATTTTTCTATTATTCAACATATGAGGACTCAACCGAACAAGAATTGAAAAATACTCTTTACAAGTTTATGCAATACCAAATGGAATTCAATGCCCAAATAACGAAAGACCTTATTATATTGACTCATGCTATAAGTACTATGTGTGAAGGACAACATCTTGAGCATAGTCAATGTATTAAGAATGATCACACCAATGAAATGCAAATTGATGTTGAATCTCTCACTACTTTTGATTGTGAAAAGTTTAATGAGGTTATTATCTCACATGAGGCTAATGAGCCCAAAGTCATTTTGCCATCTATGAGTGGTGTTGAGATTCACGTTTCTCAACTTGGGGAGGGCATTGCAATGGAGTTAAGTGAAGAAACTTTTAAAGAAAAATTGTATACTCCTTGTTGGCATTGCATAAACTTGCCTACACCTCAGTTTGGTTGAGATTTTTGAATTTTTATCCTTTATATTGTTGGATAGATTGGATAGAAAGGGATCTCTTAAATATAAAGGTCAAGATGGACCTATTCTTTTGGAACAAGGTTGTAAACATTATACATATATATGATGAATGAAAAATTTTTTATTGGTGTATTTATTTTAGTACTCTCATTATGTAAATGGTTTTAGAATGTAATGCCGTCTAGGGTGGTATTTGGGGCGTTACAGTATAACACCCCTAGTTCGAACTCTAGTGAACGATAGTGGTCGCATTACCAAATGACAATCCACTACAAGTGTTAGGAAACTATCTCACCCCCACTGGGATAGACTAACCTCTAACACTCTACGGCATCTCTCGATGGCAATCTAAGTCCATCACAACAACCATACAAATGAGAAAATCAATATATTCTCAATTCACCAACAATTCCAAATAAATATAAAATCCACAATTTCTCCTTTTACAATCATATCTCAAAAATTTCTAATTTTATCATGTAACCATTTCAATAACCAATTAAGAAAAAATGCGAGATATCACCACAACATCATTTATTACTCAACACAAAGCACTCATTTTTTAGAAATCAAGAACAAATGAAGAATCAAAAGAAAAACTCACTTCTTTTGCAAACAAGGGTTTGAGAGCAAGAAATGGATTTTATGGTTAACCAACCATAGTATTATTCAAAACATGGTAATATTCACAAGGATATCAAGAATCAATGATTCTATAGCATACATATAAGCTTTAGAGTGAAAAGAGTACATATATATAAGTCTTAGCCTCAATGTAAGAGAATAGGAAGAAAACTACTACCTTGGCTCTTGAATAACTAGGGCTTGAACCTTGAATCACTCTTAAATCTCTTATTTTTCCCTTTTGATCTTGTGTTTTCTCTTTTTTTCTTCCTCTCTAAGTGTTTCTAGGGTTAGGAGTGGTGTAATGAAGGCTAAGGAGATGACATTAAGTGTTTATAGGGCTAGACAATGGAGCAAAACCCGACGTTTACTGTTCAGAATATCGGGTTTTCTTTTGGGTGAACCGATAGGCTATTCCGATAGGGTTTAGCTACTGGTGTCGGGCATTCCGGAAGGCTGTTTCGGAAAGGTTTTCTTCCGGAAGGGTTTGTCCATTTTTGCCTATATTCTCTGGTTTTCCTATCCAATCCATTCCAAAACCATCCTAAACATATACAATATACATTTACACCTCACACATAGTTGATATAAGTTCTATTACAAATTATTTCTTATATTCCTAAGTTGAAACCAAGTTTTGACTAATATTTACAATATTAATATTTCCTACGATTATAACCCATGAGGTTCATTTCTACACCATTACATATATTAAATTACTAAACAATCTATCATTATATTACTTTTAAACTTGTGGGGGTTTACAATAACTATTTTGTGTTGCCCTCATAGCTTTGATGTTTAACTTGTGTAGTATATCCTCAAGTATCATTTATATTTTTATCTTGTATTTGGATATGACTTGTCCAATGAACCCTATTCAAACAAACCAACTAAACATCAAATGATTCAAGATAATGGTTTACAGAGTTGAATTTATGTCTTTCATTGTTGCTAAAGGGGTATTAAAACAACCATGTTCTGGGGAGGAAAAGAAGAGAGAAGAGAGTGAGAGAGAGGTTTATTTGGAGAAGAGAACATCGACTAAGGAAAAGAAGAGAGAGAAATTGGTTAATTTGGGGTGGGCTGTAAGCATTTATTTGGAGGAGTGAGGGTTTATGGGGGAAGAAAAGGAGAGAGGAAAAAGGCTAATTTGGAGTGGGGTGTGGGCATTTATTTGGAGAAGATGATAAATGTCATCGAGAAGTTGGATCATTAAAATGACTGGACGGACTTTGTACAATTGTTCGAGGGTAATTATGGAAGAATAATGGTTTTTTTTTTTTTAATTTAGTTGCCTTTAGGGAATAGTATAGATATCATGTTTGTCATTTTCTTTATTCGAAATGTATGTTCTTGTTAGTTTGATTGTCTTGATATCACTTTGTTATACCGTACTTTACCTTATATGTTATGTTCTGTCATTGGTTTGCCACTTTGTGACAAAAAAAGGGGATAATTTTGGGGGTAATTTTGGAAAAATTTTGGTTTACTAGCTTGGATTAGTTTCATGGGAATAGAGTGAGGGGAAGTTTTTTTAAATACTCAATGGGAGTACATACACAAACTTGACATGAAGTCACCTATTTTCTTTATTTTCACTTGGTATTTTATTTGTGAACACCAAATAAAGGGGAGAACTTATTGTGCATTGTCTTTGATACATATATGTGTGTGTGTGTGTGTGTGTCTTTATAAATAGGTTCTCAAGCATAATATGCTAATATTGTTTTTAACATGAAAATGCCCCATGTTTCCTTGGTGCTTACCATTCTTATGATTATGTTATGCCATTCATACATATGATACTTTTCATGATGTACTGGCTTGAGCTGTGATGTGCAAGACTATGATCTTCAGCGCATTCATCCGAAGACAGCTCGTGTAAATAAAATAGTGAGATTCAAATACTTATACATGAGTGTTGAGATTTCTTTACAATTCATTTTGTTCAGTGGTTTGTGGGTTGTAATATAAATTTCTTACTTGTATATTTTGTCACAAATTTTCTAAAAAGGGAGATTGTTACGATCATATTTGTAATTGACTAATTTCATGCAGCCTTTTGTAAATCTCAACCTATTTCATGGTCATGATTCTACAAAGTTCAAGATTTGAAACTGTCAAATGAAGGGAGTTCAAGCTACAATGATAAATCAAAGAATTTCCAAATGCACATTCATGCTTAGAACAAATGTAATAGCCTTAGAGACTTTAGCACTATTGGTTTAAATTTAGGCTTAGGTTGGTTAAGTTAAAATGGAATCGGTGATTGATCCATTAATGACTCTTAGGTGCTCTTCAAATAAATTTTTTTCTAAACCTTTATTTTGTTTTGACAACATAGGATTGAGTACTCAAGGGGTCAATTTTTGCTTAGTTTATAACTTAAAAACCAGAGCGGTGTGATGAGCGCATAATATTGCATATGTAAAGGCCTCATTACATGCATTTTAACTCAACTTTTGCATCTAAGTACTTAGAGTTAGCCAATTTTATAAATAATGTTGAATTTTTGATGTTGCATGTTTTATAGGTTAAATCATTGATTTTAGGACCATGCAACTATGATGGATGTGTGGTGAAGGCAAGGACACAATACATGAAGATTTGGAGGCTTAAAAGTGAAGAAATCAAGGAGGTATTAGTGCTTGGGAACAAAGGCACCAGCAACCACACCATCTGGTGTAAAAGCCTCGGTTTTCCTCCATTTTGACCATGATCCGCAACGAATCTGGAAAAGTACAAAGCATGGAAGTTGTAGAATGGGATGTCTTCTATATTGTGCCAAAATATTAGCTCAATCATACGGTTGGATCAAACGTTATGATGATTTTACTAAAACTGGTCCGAGTAGACAAAGTGTACCAATAAGCGTACCGATACGCCAAACTCCAGTAGCTAAACCGTACAAGTACGTCATGCCTAAAGTGCCTAGAATGACTATTTTTCATGCTCCACTTGCTTAGGGTTCCACCTACACTTCTCCCACTTGCCCCCCAACATTCCTTACACAAGAACATGTCTCCTAGTGGAAGACTTTGAAAACAATGGCATTAATGAGAAGAGAGAGGAAGTGGGCTGCCATGTGGATTGCAGGCTAATCTCCTCCTAGCCTATGTAACCCATTAAAATCACCTGTCATTGATGGGAGGTCTGCTCTAACAGCTAGGGGGACCCTCATGGACGAAAATTGAAGACACACACTCCAATATATTCAACATTAAACAGCATTACAAGAGTGGCTACCTAAGCTTAGGAGTAGTTGTAGTGAGGAAGATGATGAATAGTGCTAGAAGTTAATATTTTTGCATTGTCTTCACTCATTTCTCTTGTAATCTTCAGTAAGACCTTTGTAAGCTTCCTTTATTACTTTGAATGTCATTTATTTCAAGTTTAATTATATGTTCTAGTTTCTACCATTGTTGTTTCAAGTTTTACATTTCAGGCATTTCAATTCGGTATTGCATATTTTTCTTTGTAGTTCAAGTTTTCTTGCTTTAAGTTAAGTTTTAAGCTCCATTTCCTTTACATGTCTCTTTACATTATGCATGTCTTTCCTTTTAGTATGAATAGCTAGATTTTAAGTTGGCTAATCCAAGGGAGAATTCCTCTTTGTTGTGCCATTTCAACTCAATTTGTTTCCTCCTCTCAGTGTACAGTGGTTCTGTTTGACTAGGTTGAGAGTGGGCATGGTTGTGAGTCCTTGATATCCCATAGGCCTGGTCACAGGTTATGCTTGAACCCTCACCTCCATTTGGTTGTGAGTTCTTGATACACTGTAGGCATTGTCACGGTGTATGCTTGAATCCTCATCTCCATCTCGTCCCTAGCTTCCCACGAATCAATCATTCATCTATGAACCATTGGAGGAAGGCTTTGAGTTGAGTTGGTATTTCCATGGGAATGAACTCTTCGGATTAGCCAACACTTGTTTTATTTCATTTTAGTCCAAACTTCAATCACCAAAACACAAAACAAAAGATTTTACACTTTTTCCTTCTTCTTTTGTTCACAAAATCACCTTCACACACTTAAACTTTTCTTCCCTGAGGAGGCGACCTTGGAATACTCTTCCAAGTAAAACACCGACATACAAGAGACTTCTTGTGATTGGGGAGCACTTTTGTTCACCACATTTCACATTTCACATTCACACATTTTGTTCATTCCGTTTCATACCACCATTCTGTTGCCTTTTCTCTTGCATGAATCCGAGTGAGAGTGACACTCACCCACACATATAAGCCATATACATATTTGAGGGTTCATATGAGGAACTTAGGAACAACAACATCTTACACCAATCATTTTTGGCACCGTTTCTGGGGAAGGTTAAGCGTCAAGTTCAAAAGGTGATTTTGGGCGGCAAAGGTAAGTCTCATGATTTTCATCATGGGCCAAGGTATGTCGTCTCATTTGTAAATAGTTTATTTTAGTTTGTGTTTTGTTTATGTCTTATAATTATTATGAAAATGTATTAAATGCCCCTTATTATGAAAATGTGTGAGAGGTTTGTGATACGTATGGGCATATCACTAGTGAGTGCCCAATAAATTATCCGATTTAAGACTTTGCATGCGAAGGTTCAAATTCAATTTTGGCCTCTGAAAATTTTTACCCCGACCATTATGTTACGCCGACTTATCCTAGTTATGGTTGGGAGAATGAACTTTATAATTTTTCATCCAATCTCACACCATCAAATGAATTTTGCCATTATTCAACATATAGAAACTCAACCGAAGAAGAATTGAAAAACATTTTGTGCAATTTTATGCAATACCAAATGGAATTCAATGCCCAAATAACCAAATACCTTATTATATTAACTCATGCTATAAGTACTATGTGTGAAGAACAATATTTTGAGCATAGTCAATGCATTGAGGATGATCATACCAATAGACTGTATATTGATTTTGAATCTCCCACCACTCTAGATTTTGAAACATTTGATGAAGTTATTATCTCATATGAGGCTAATGAGCCTAAGGTCATTTTTCCATCTATGAGTGGTGTTGAGATTCAAATTTTTCAACTTGGGAAGGGCATTGAAATGGAGTTAAGTGTAAAGAATTTTAAGGAGAAATTGTATACTTCATTGTTAGTATTGCATAAACTTGCCTACACATCTATTTGGTTGAGAATTTTGAATCATTATCCTTGCTATGTTTGGATAGATTGGTCAACAAGGGCATTTATACACCAAAAAATTTTCAAAATCAATGGGCGCAAGCTCATATCTAAATTAAAGTCGGATTGACATGTGCCCTTTTTGTTTTGTTTACATGTACATAGTGGTCAAATTTTATTTTATTGTTATATTTTCCTTCTCTTAATGTTCTAGTGTAGATTTTAGCATGAAGGTTGTTTACCTCTTCCTAATTTAGACTCATTTCACTTTGAGCATCATTGTAACAAATTTTATTAGGTATCATGTTCTAGTCTAAGTTGGGGGTGTTAAAAAAAAATTTTGTGCGTTAATTTTTCTGTTAATGTATATAAAAAAGAAGAGAAAAAAAAAGGGGTATCTCATTTCTGATTTTCTTTCATTTTTTTCATTGCATGATTCTTTGTGCATTGAGGACAATGCATAGTTCAAGTTGGGGGGTGAGGTGCATCATTCACATGTTCTACCACTTTTGTACATAATAATTGGAAAATGTGAAAATTTTGAAAATTTTGGTTCCAGTATTGAACTATATTCCCCTATTCTAATTGTTGTGGGAGTTGTGATTGCTTGATCTTCATTTTGAACTTTGAATGCATGAGCACATTATAGAAGTTTATTCTATGCTAAGAGTATCACATACTTGTTTGCTTTTGAACTTAACCATAAGTGCACCATGAACATGTAATTTTGGCAATTTACGGATTGAGTTCATATTTGAGTGTTTGACATGAATAATGGAGAACAGTAAGAACCCATGTGAGCTTTAGTGTCAATTCTTTTTGGAGAAAACTTACATTTACTGAAAGAATAATTTTTCAAATTCCAAATTTGTTCAATAATCTCATTGTGCTTGTTTTGGTTATATGTATTTGGATAGTTGATTGACTTTGTCTTGAAATGCAATGTGCTCTCCCATGTCTACCTAGAGATGATCTTAGACCATCTTTGAAATGCTTTGATCCATTGTCTTTTTCTTGTGATAAATTTATCCCTAGTTCCGTGATTGAGCCTTATTAAAAATTAGTTTCTATGCTACGCATTTGACCAAGCTAGTGCAAAATGATAAAAATCTACCTCACCTTGGTTGTTCCTAAAGTTGAATATGAGTGATCATAAAAGCGAATGAAGTATGGTGTGGAAACTCAAACAAAAGGGGTGAATGATGTTGGAACTCAAAGAGTTCAATGAAAAAAGAATGAAACTCCAAGAAAAGGAAGAAAAAGGGTGAGAAGAAGAAAAGAATGATCAAAAGAAAAGGAAAATGTTAAGGAAAAGAAAGAAAAGAAACAAAGAGTGAAGTGATAGTGTTAGCCTAGAAATCCCATAAAAGGGAAATCTTTTTGAAATAAATGTCATTCACTCGTAACAACCCTCTTTGTTATCCTATATCCTTCATTTCATTTGCCTAGATATCACCACCAAGGCCTCATTACAACCCATGAAAGTCCTAAATGATCTAGCGAAGCAAGGGGGTTGTATATTTTTAAATGAACAAGAGAAGTTAATTTTGCTATCTAATGCCCTAACATTCCTTTCATGAGATTATGCCATGGTTGTTTCATTTTTATGCATGTACTTCATTTTTGGATTATATGTGAGCATACTTCATTTTAAGCACAATATTCTATCTCACTTATCCACATGGAGAGCATGCCAAGATAATCATAGTGTTATTCATTGTGAGAGACACCCTTGATGAGTTTTGCATCAAAGCTTAATTTGGATAGACAAAGTGAATGTGAACTCCATTCTGTAAATGTTTAAATTACATGTTCATTTCACACACACAAAATTTGAAAATGAATGTGTATGTAGATACTATAGAATAGCATTTACTTCTATGATATGTCTCATATGTGATTGGTTCGGGTGTTCGGATCAAGTTGTTGTTGAAATCTCATTACTAGTTAGGGTAAGGGAATATGCTTTAAATATTGGATACTAGGAAACGAAGTTTGTAGGTACCTTCACTGAAAACCTTCACAAGACAAAACTCGTCCACAAGGGATCACCTAGAGGTTTAAAGGCTTGTTGCATGTGTTAAATACAATAGCGGAATTAGTATATGTCATTTTGTTTTGCTTTATTTTTACATTTTGTTTGCTAGGGACTAGCAAAGCTTAAGTTGGGGGGTGTGATGAGCGCATAATATTGCATATGTAAAGGCCTCATTACATGCATTTTAACTCAACGTTTGCATCTAAGTACTTAGAGTTAATCGATTTTATGACTAATGCTGAATTTTCGATGTTACATATTTTTATAGCTTAAATCATTGATTTTAAGACATTGAAACTATGATGTATGTGTGGTGAATTCATGGACACAACACATGAAGATTTGGAGGCTTAAAAGTGAAGAAATCAAGGAGGTATTGTGATTGATTGAAATACCTAACCTCCACTAACCCCTAAATACTATCCCTCAACTGATGCAATGTATGAGCGGAAAGAAGGGTTTCTTCCCCTTTGGATAGTGTCAAAAAAAAGGGCAATGAGGGAAGGGAAATGGGATAATGTAGATATGGAATGTGTATGCACAAAAAATGCTCCTCAATCACAAGGAGACTTTCGTGTGTCGTTTGTTACTTGGAAGAGTATTCCAAGGTCATATCCACAGGGAAGGAAGTTTTAAACCAAGTAAAAGTGATTTAGTGAAAATGGAAATGTAAAATTCTTTGTCTTGAGAGTTGGTTGGTGAAATGTGTGCTAATGAAGATGTAATGGGAACAAGTGTTGGCAAGTCCAAGAGGTTACTCCAATGGGTATGCCACCTCAACTCAACCCACTCCTCCGATTGAGCATGAATGAATGTTTGATTCACAGAAAGCCGGGGATGATATCGGTGAGTATCTAAGCATAAACGGTGACTAGGCCTATGGTTTATCAAAGTCTCATCGAATCATCCACCTTCAATCCGGTCAAAACAAACCATTTGACTCTAAAGGGAGGGTGGAGAAAGAGTTGAAATGGTGTTCCCAAAGAGAGATCCCCCTTGGTCTTGCCAACTAGAAGATTTAGCTATTCATACTTGAAATGAGAATGACTATGTAATGAAAGTACATTGTAATGAAATGAAGGTCTAGAGTAACTAAATGCAATAACTCACAAGCTAAGTTTGAAAGAGATGAAAACCCATTTTTGAATCTATGAAAAATGAAGAACTTGAGAACATTAATGGTAAAGCATTGAAAAGAGCATTAAACTAAGAACCAACATAAATGAACTAGCACTAATGACATTAAGTGAAGTTCTCAAGATCCTTACAGGAGAATACAAGCCAATGCAATGAAAAATAAGTGAAAATCATAACTTTCTCTCTCTAGACTCTACTATTCATCATCTTCTACGCTTGGAGCCCCTCCCTCTCTAACTCTATTCATTCCTCTATTTCTTTTCTTTTTGTTGGAGATCATCCTCCTTCCAAAAACGTACCAAGGGGGCCAAAGGGGTAGCCTGGAGATGTGATCTCCATCCTAGGCTACAGCAGCATGGTCTTCACAGGTGGTTGCAGAGCTGTCTGCACACCCAGCAAAATCCCATCTTCTCTCACTTCATTGAATGCCATAGCTCTAAAGTCCAAAGGTAGGTGTACAGTGTTGTGGGCGTGTCAGAAGAGTGGGGGAGAAGTGCTGGTGGGACCCTCAAAGCAGGAAGTCTGAGCAGCAGAAGGAGGAGCAGAATGACAGACTCTACTGGTAGGGTCTACCGGTAGGGTCTACCGGTAGGTTTTACTCCAGTAGCTTAACCCTACCGGTAGGGTCTACCAGTAGGGTTTCGGCTGTATTATTTTCCTGCTTCTGATTTCCTGATTTCTGCACTCCAAAGCTCACCACAAGCCATCATTTCACCCCCAATCATCACAAGCAACATAGGAAAAACCATAAGAAGCCTCTTCTAACACATTTAATCTGCAAACATGAAATATCAAAGTTAAGACTTCCAATGGCATAACTCTTGTGATTTAATCTTCAAAAGCAACTAAGATGAGATGATTAGCACCTAAAAATATATAAAGTTTTGTGCTAATCACACCCCCAACTTAGGTTTTGCTAGTCCCTTAGCAAAAGATTATTTCCCCATGTAATCATAAGGTTTAGCAACTACAAAATTAGAATACCCATTCATAAATTCAAGCCAAAAATAAAAATCATTATGCAATTACAAAGTAACGTAAACAAGATTGAATCCAAATTGTGGTTCGTTCATTAATATGTTAAGAAATTGGAGTACATAGAGTAGGACGACAACAAAAATGACAAAATGGTCTACGACTCCATCCTAACTACATCTAATCCATCACCACTACACCTCCTCCTCCTCCTCCTCATCATCATCACCACCATCATCCTCATCATCATCATCTTCATCATCACCATCATCCTCATCATCATCATCATCACCATCACCGTCACCGTCACCATCACCGTCCTCCTCTTCCGCTCTAGAGGTCGAGGGGGCAGCAGCTGGTGGAGGAGGTCCCTCTGGAATGGGTCTCTCTGGGAAAGTATGCACAAACAGATCCTTCAACATTGTAGCCATACCCTGAATAGTGTCATTCATCCCATTCACCGTAGTTTCCAGTGCATCAAGACGTTGATTTGTAGAACGTGCACGGGTAGCAGTGAATGGCCTAGTGGGTGCAGGTGGTATTAAGTCTTCTTCATTGGAATCTGATTTAGCTCCTTTCCCCTTCAATGCTGCTCTTCTCTTCTAGCTACTGGCCTTCCCAATAGCTCCAGTCTCAGGAGGAGTCATCTTGTCTGACACAATGCTTTTTACCTTGAAGTGTTGGCACATTCGAGTCACTAGGCTTCCAAATGGCAAATTGGGCAAAGGTTTTTCTGTCACCGCAAAATCCCTCATAACCTCCCATATAATGTGAGCAAAGTCCACAATTTGGCCTGATACAACAACATCCAAAAGGGCCAACTTCTCTATGTTTGGTGCCTTTTTCGAGGACCTTGGGAGTACGTTGTAGTGGAGGAGCTTATTTAACAATCTGTACACAGTTTTGAGTCCTCCACTCCAAATAGTTCCCCTAAACTTAGAAGGATCTTCGTACATCAGGGCAACGTACTCCTCTTTGGTCTTAGGTGTAAAGTTTCAATAAGGGTACGCTGGTGGGAAAGGGGGTGGTCTCTTGTAGTTTCCCAACAAAAGGGCAATGACATCGAGGGTCACCGAAAACCCCTTGCCTCTAACAGATGCTCTCAATGCTCCCTCATCCCCCGGGACCACCCTAAGTGATTGGTAAAATTCTCTACATAATGCTAAATTATACCATTCAACCTTTTTGAACCAAAAGTTCATACCATGGCCTTCAACAATTTTCACAACCTGATGTAGGGGGTGAGTGAGGGACAATCCAGATAACGCTCACAGTTCACTCTCTTTTCCTCAATCCACTGACGTCGTGCCTCTACCGTAGCCCTCTTCCTTTGGTTCTCGCTTGTCCCCTCACTGTTTCTCTTGCGGCTACTGGGATCCTCCAGTGCTTCGAGACTGACTTCAGGCCTCTTGGATCGGACCATGAGATGCAACAGTGCCCCCGCCAAGATAAACGCAAGGAGAATCAAGAAGATGCCTTCTATTGGATGTATGGAGTCTAGACAAACCTCAATGGGACGAGCCATGCATGTTTCTTGAAGAGGAGAATAGAGTTGGGAAGTTAGGAAAAATCGGCACCTAGGGCTCACAAGGGTAGAATGTGAAGGATTAAGGCTCAAGGAACTTAGGAGATCTGAGATTTAAGGAGGGGAAAGGGAATTTGGGGTTTTGGGATGTATTCGAGTAAGGGAGAGAGAGAATTAGGGCTTGAATGAAGTGTGGGGAATGAAGGGTTAACGAGGGTTTTTTTTTAAAAAAATAAAACGCCTGATTTTTCACGTTTTTTACAGACCCTACTGGTATGGTCTACCGGTAGGGTACTCTACCGGTAGGGTCTACCAGTAGGGTTTACTCCAGTAGCTTAACCCTACCGATAGGGACTATCGGTAGGGTCTACCGGTAGAGTTTCTGTTGTTTTGCCAAAATGGTCCTGTTAAGCCTAACTCACCACACCATTCCCACTCGAGACCTCCCCAACATTTTACTCCAACAACAATGACCTCTCATACATCTCGATTTATGTACTCCACTCGTTAACCACAATTCAAACCAATCTACCCAAGTTATTATTAAAATTGCATAGTGATTTAAACCTTTGATACATGCAAAACACAAGGAACAGACTTCTAACTCAACTATCAAAATGATCATCCAAATTGCACATCATAAAGATTATAAAAAAAACATTCCCAAATCATGTCCAATATCATCAACTTGAGCAATATTCCCTCATTCCACTAGCATGGATTATCTAACACATTTCTCAGATGACAGAACTAAACAAACATGAGCAAAACCATAGTCATAGATGCTAGCCTAAAGTATGCACCCACAAATTGATTTTCAACTCGTGTGAGTGTGCATTGAACAAATAATTTGAACATCTACACAACAGAATTCACATTCAAATGGCTAGACAATTTAAGTTTCGATGCAAAAACTCACCAAGGGTCACTCTTAAGCAATGAAACGCACTCACGTTATCCTGGTATTCACTCCATGTGTACATGTGAGATAGAATCTTATGTTCAAAACAAAGTGCTCACATGTAATCCAAAAATTGAAGTTTGTACATGTAACCGAAACAACCTTGGCATAGTCTCATGAATAGAATGCTAGGGCATTGGATAGTAAGACACACCTCATCATTCTCTTTGAATTTATGCACCTCCCATGCTTCTCTAAATCACTTAGGACTTTTAAAGGTTATAATGGGGCCTTGGGGTAATGTATAGGCAAAAGAAATTAAGGATATGGGGAAACAAGAGGAGTTGTTCCGAGAGAAAGCTTTTAAGCTTGGAAGGACACTTCCTTTTTTATGGGATTATGATTCTCAATTCTTCACCACTCCCTTATCTTCCTTTCTTTCTCTTTTTTTTTTTTCTCTTCTTGACATTTCCTTTTTATTTTTCTCTTTCTTTACTTCTTTCACTCATTTTTCTCTTCCTTTTCTTGAGTTTCCATTCTTTTTCATTCAACATTTAAACTCCACAATATTCATCCCTTTTGTTTGAATTCCCACACCATCCATCCTTTCCTTTAATGATCACTCAATTTTAGCTCTAGGAACAACCAAGGTAAGGTAGATATTTCTCATTTTGCATTGGCTTGGTCAGATGTATGGCATAGAAACGAATTCAAGTAAGGCTCAATCATGGCACTAGGGATAAATTCTTCCAAGAAAAAGGTAAAGGCTCAAAATATTCAACAATGGCCTAAGATCACTTCCAGGTCCGCATGGGAATACATTGTATAATCAAGACAAATCTGTCTACTAACCCAATGCAACTAACCAAAACAAGTGTAATGAGACTACTGAACAAATTTGACATTGAAAAATTGTTCTATGAGTAATTGTAATTTCCCTCGCAAAAAGTTTGGCGCTAAAGCTCTCATGGGTCCTTACTCATCTCCACTACTTATGTCAAGCTTAAAACATGAATCCAACCCATAAATTTCTGAAATTACACATTCAAAAACCGCATGCAAATGAGTTCGAAAATAAATACATATGTGATACTTGTGCATAGGATCCATTTCTATGGTAAGCTCATGTGCACAAAGTTCACAACCATAATCAACGTGTCATTCAATTCATACATACTTCATAAGGGAATACAGGTCAAGTTATAGATATTTTTCATCAAAAATTTTTTAAACTTTCACATATTTTGTACTAACGCAACAATAATGCAACAATCAGTATAATAATTCCAGCAACCTTGGTGTATCATGAAATGGGGCACCTCACCCCCAACTTGAAATATGCAGTGTCCTCAATACAACAACAGATAACGTATGCAACGAAAGACAATAGAAATGAGAAGGGCAAGAGAACACCTCACAGTCGAGCTTTTGGCAAAAACACCAAGATCCAGATCCAATAAGAACAAAGCTAAACAACAATGCAAGGTAAGTGACATGAAATAAAAATTAAGAAAAACATAAGTGAAATAACAAAACTATACATTCGAAACAAGCAACCAATCACTACTCCTCAACCAACTCTGGATAGACCGGGTCGATCAACTCCTCCTCCATCATGTGGTTTTCAAAACCCTCAAAGAATGGCTTGAGTCTTTGGCCATTGACCTTGAATGTTTGGCCATCTTTGGGGTTGGTGATCTCGACAGCTCCATTGGGGTAGGCCACCTTGACAAGATAGGGGTCATTCCAACGGAATTTTAGCTTGCCGGGAAAAATGGAGAGGCGGGAATTATACAAGAGTACCTTCTTCCCGGGCTCAAATGATTTCCTCACTATGGAGTTATCATGAAAGATTTTTGCCCGTTCCTTTGAGATTTTTGAACTCTCGTATGCATCCCGCCGAATCTCTTCCAATTCATTCATTTCTAACCTCCTATGTTCACTGCCCATTCTCATATTGAAATTTAAAGTCTTGATGGCCCAATAGGCCTTGTGTTCCATTTCTACCGGCAGATGGCAAGCCTTTCCATAGATAAGCCGATAGGGAGACATGCCCAAAACTATCTTGTAGGCAGTACGATATGCCCATAGGGCATCAATCAATCTCTCAGACCAATTCTTCCTATTGGGGTTAACTGTTTTTTCAAGGATGGGCTTGATCTCCCTCTTGGCTAGCTCGGCTTGGCCATTTGTTTGTGGGTAGTAAGCGGTGGATACTTTATGTGTAACACCATATTTGATCATTAACGACGCAACTGGCCTGTTACAAAAGTGTGATCCACCATCACTAATCACGGCATGAGGCATCCCAAACCTCGAGAAAATATTCTCTTTCAAGAATTTGACTACAACCCGATGGTCATTAGTCTTAGTTGAGATAGCCTCCATCCATTTGGACACGTAGTCCACTGCCAGCAGAATGTATAGAAAGCCGAACGACATAGGGAAGGAACCCATGAAATCAATGCCCCAACAATCGAATATCTCTATAACAAGTACAGGGGAGAGGGGCATCATATTCCTCTGGGTCACACTACCCAAATGTTGGCATCTATCACATTCTTTGAAAAATGAAATACAATCCTTAATTAAAGATGGCAAGTAGAAACCTGATTGGAGAATCTTTGCAGAGGTTTTCTTGGCAGAGAAGTGGCCACCACAGGCTTGGGAGTGACAGAAGGCGAGGACGTTCCGCTGCTCATTTTCAGGCACGCATCGCCTCATGATTTGATCTGGGCAGTACTTGAATAGATACGGGTTATCGAAGCAGAAGTACTTCACATCTGCCATAAATCTCCTTTTATCCTCAGGGCTCCAGTATGGTGGGATTTGTCCTGTTGCAAGATAGTTGCAAATATCAGCATACCAAGGACAATGAGAATGAATGAACAATAATTGCTCATCAGGGAAAGAGTCTGGGATAGGGATGTGCTCATTTGTCTCTTGTGCCACCAGTCGGGATAAGTGATCTGCCACAACATTCTCAACTCCCTTCTTGTCTTTAATCGTCAAATCGAATTCTTGTAGGAGGAGGATCCACCTAATTAGCCTTGGCTTTGCATCCTACTTAGACAACAAATACTTCAAAGCAGAATGGTCAGTGAAAACAACAATAGATGAACCGATGATATATGATCGGAACTTATCTAAGGCAAACACTACAGCTAGCAATTCTTTCTTAGTGGTAGTGTAATTCATTTGTGCCTCATTAAGTGTCTTGCTAGCGTAGTGAATGACATATGGTCGATTATCTTCCCTCTAGCCGAGCACTGTGCTGACTGCGTAGTCACTCGCGTCGCACATGAGCTCAAAAGGAAGGTCCCAATTGGGTGGTCGCATGATAGGAGGCGTGACAAACATGCTTTTTAGTTTCTTAAAAGATGCCTCACACTCATGCGACCACTCGAAAGGGACCTCCTTAGACAGTAAATTGGTCAGGAGTCAGGCCAATGCACTAAAATTTTGAATGAACCAGCGATAGAAGTCTGCATGACCTAAAAATGACCTGATCCCTTTGATGGCCGTCGGCGTGGGGAGGTTGGAGATAGCCTCCACCTTGGATTTGTCAACTTCGATGCCCCTTGCCGAGACTATGTGGCCAAACACAATCCCTTCTGTCACCATAAAGTGACACTTCTCCCAATTTAACACAAGATCTTTTTCTTCACATCTTTCAAACACTCTCTCCAAATTCCCCAAGCATTCGTCGAAGGAATCACCAAATACGGAGAAATCTTCCATAAACACCTCCATAATTTTCTCCACCATGCCACTGAAAATGTCCATCATACATCTTTGGAAAGTTCCTGGAGCATTACAGAGTCCGAAAGGCATGCAACAATACGCAAAGGTACCGTAGGGACATGTGAAGGTGGTCTTCTCCTGGTCTTCGAGGGCAATCTCGATCTGATTATAACCGGAGTATCCATCTAGGAAACAGTAGAAGAGGTGCCCCGCCACTCTCTCCAGCACTTGATCAAGGAACGGCATTGGGAAATGATCTTTCCTAGTGCATGAGTTCAATTTTTGGTAATCGATGCACACCCTCCATCCAGTAATCACTCTTGTAGGTATCAGTTCATTCTCCTCATTTTCTACCACTGTGACTCCGGATTTCTTGGGCACCACTTGTGTGGGGCTCACCCACTTACTATCGGTAATTGGAAATATTATGCCCATGTCGAGTAGTTTAAGAACCTCTTCCCTTACTACCTCCTTCATATGGGGATTTAATCTCCGTTGAGGCTGCCGGGAAGGTCTTGCATCCTCCTCGAGGTAAATGCGGTGGGTGCATATAATAAGGCTTATGCCCTAGATATCCGCAATGGTCCACCCAATTGCTCCCTTGTGTCTTTTCAAAACCTCCAAGAGTTCTTTTTCTTGTTCATTGTTCAATGTGGAACTAATGATCACCGAAAATGTATCTCCCTCGCCAAGATAGGCGTACTTCAAGTGCGAGGGTAATGGCTTCAATTCCAAATTTGGTTTTTGTTCCTCCGACGGGAAAATCTTCCTTTCTTGCTTGGGCAACTTCTCAAATGTAGGAATCCATTTTGTTACCCCTTTCAACTCTTCTACTCGTTCTTCCTCTTCTAACTTTACAAGTTCAACAAAGTCCTCCTCCATACAGTCCAACATCCCTTCCAACTCCACTTGCTCCTCAATCAAAGTGTCGATTCTATTGATCTCATTCACCTCCACATCATCCCCGAGTTGTTTTGCTAAATTGAATACATTCAGCTCTATGGTCATGTTCCCAAAAGCCAACTTCATTAGACCATTCCTGCAATTAATCACAACGTTAGCGGTAGCAAGGAAAGGTCTTCCAAGAATAACGGGAATTTGGGAATTGAGGTTAGCAACCGGGTGTGTATCTAATACAATAAAATCGACTGGAAAGTAAAAATTGTCAACTTGGACAAGCACATCTTCCACTACTCCCCTTGGTGTGCGTATGTTCCGATCCGCCAATTGAAGTGTAACTGAAGTGGGCTTCAACTCTTCAAGCTTGAGTTGTTGGTACACGGAGTAAGGAAGAAGATTGACACTCACTCCCAAATCGAGCAATGCTTGTTCAACCCGGCAATTCCCTGTGGTGATGGCAATTGTTGAAAACCCGGGATCCTTGAATTTTGGAGGACTATTGGTCTTCAATATCGAGCTCACTTGTTCGATGAGAAATGTTTTCTTCCGAACATTCAACTTCCTCTTCACCGTGCATAGGTCCTCTAATATTTTGGCACAAGACGGTATTTTCTTGATGGCATCCAAGAGCGGGATGTTGATCTTTACCTGCTTAAACAATTCTAAAATGTCAGAATAATTAGCCACCTTAACAGGTGGCTTCAAATGATGGGGGAAGGGGCAGGCATAGAAGGAAAACATAAACCATCATCAATCACATGTTCTTTATCAACCCCATCTCTTTCACTCTTTTCACTCGACTCACCCTTGTCAACCACACTTTCTTGGTCTCACTTTCTTTTTCTTTTAGCAAAGCGGCCTTTGGTGTCGACTTTGGCACTACCATCTTTTCAATTTGTTTACCACTCCTAAGTGTAGTGACAGCTTTGAGTTGCTCACAACTCTCATGGGAAGTCTCGACCAACTCAACCACATGTTGGCCTTTGGGGTTCTCTTGAGGTTGAGCGGGGAACTTCCCCCTCTCTTGTTGAGACAATCCAATGTGATTGGTGATCTTTGTGAGTTGGGTTGCCACTTCTTTGAGAGTTGCGACTGTTTGATTATTGATGGTGGTTTGGCTTTGGATGAAGCTGTAAACCACATCCTCCAAGTTCCTCTTATGGGGAGGTTGGTAGGAGGGAGGATTAGCTGGTGCTTGTTGGGAAAAACCTTGGGGAGGAGGGTTGGGCCAGTGGTACTGGAGGTAGAATCTTGCCCTTGACTTTGGGACTGAAATTGGGCTTGCCTAGGAGGTGTGGGAGGTGTGTATGTATTTGAGCCATACGAGATGGGATTCTCATTCCTCCAACTAAAATTGGGGTGATCACGATACCCCGTATTATAATGATTGGAATTTGAAGGAAATGATTGTCTTGGTTGGTTAAAGTCATTGACTTGTTCGTGATTGGCTTCCTTAAGTGTCAGGATACTTGGGCACTCCGATGTGGAGTGGTCAACACCGCTACAAATAGAACAAGCCTCCTCGGCTCTTGACACCTAAGAAACCACCCGTCTCCTATCCACCTCAAGGGTATCTACCTTCTTAGACAATTTGGCAATTTGTGAAAGTAGCTCCCCCCGGTCTTTCAAGTCATACATTCCCCCTCTTTGTGATTGACTACTACCCAGAAATGTCCTAAGTACATCGTTTGCGTCCCTAATGTCCCAAGATTATGCATTTTCGGCCAAGGTAGCAAAGTAGTCAAGGGCCTCATCAGGATCTTTGTTCAAGAATTCACCATTACACATCATGTCCATGAATTGCCTATGGCTGTATGTAATTCCTTCGTAGAAGAAACTCACCAATTGCCATGATTTAAACCCATGATGTGGAATGGATTGGAGCAAATCCTTGTAACGACCCCAACACTGGTAGAATTACTCATTGGGGTTTTCAGAAAAATTTTGGATTTTCTTCTTTAAAGTCGTGGTTCTATGAACTGGAAAGAATTTTTTTCAAAAAGGCTGAAACAATTTGGTCCCAAGACAGCATGGTCCGGGATGGCATGGAATCAAGCCAATCCTTTGCCTTATCACCCAATGAAAAAGGAAACAATTTCATCCTAGCTATTTCCTCCATGTTGTAATTTGGGATAAATGTTGCAACCAACTCCTCATAAGTCCTTATATGATTATATGGATTTCTTATCTACAATCCCACGAAATTTGGTGATTAGTTACAACATCCATGGTTTAACAACAAAGAGGTGAGCTTGGACGGGAAGGAGTATGCATGATGGTGTGGTGCTACGGGTTGGTTGAAGAAACTTCCGCATTGTCCTAGCCGGAGGATCAAGTAGGATGTTCCCTTCATTCCTAGGTGGGGGAAAATGAACATGCGGGTTGGGCATGTTAGGGTTTGCACTATCATAGTCAAATTTTAAACATCATTTGCGTCCTTACATGTTAGGGTTGACATTCGCATGATCGAATTGATAGGGAGGGGGATATTGCATTCTTTGGTTAGGCATCCTAGGTTCGGGCAACCCCCCACCCCTTTGGTCATTTTGGTTTGCACCATCATAGTCAAATTTTTCACCCCCTTGGATGTTTGGATTCACACCCACATTGTCAAAATTGTCACCCGCATCCTCGGGTGGATTTTAGTCGACGTTCATGTTGGGAGCTAGGTTTTGTCTAACTAGTCGGTGATGGGTATCCCTCTCCCACATGCAACAAAATATACACAATTGAAATTATAAACAAACAAGAATATGTACACGAGACAACGTACCTCAGCCCGTGATGAAGATCACGGGACTTACCTCCGTTGTTCGAAAATCACTTTCTTGAAATAGAACTTGCCTTCCCCGGCAACGGCACCAAAAAATGATTGATTGAAATACCTAACCTCCACTAACCCCTAAATAATATCCCTCAACTGATGCAATGTATGAGCGGAAAGAAGGGTTTCTTCCCTATTGGATAGTGTCAAAAGAAATGGCAATGAGGGAAGGGAAATGGGATGATGTAGATATGGAATATGTATGCACAAAAAATGCTCCCCAATAGCAAGGAGACTTTCGTGTGTCGTTTGTTACTTGGAAGAGTATTCCAAGGTCGTATCCACAGGGAAGGAAGTTTTAAACCAAGTAAAAGTGATTTAGTGAAAATGGAAATGTAAAATTCTTTGTCTTGAGAGTTGGTTGGTGAAATGGGTGCTAATGAAGATGTAATGGGAACAAGTGTTGGCAAGTCCAAGAGGTTACTCCAATGGGTATGCCACCTCGACTCAACCCACTGCTCCGATTGAGCATGAATGAATGTTTGATTCACAGAAAGCCGGGGATGATATCGGTGAGTATCTAAGCATAAACGGTTACTAGGCCTACGGTTTATCAAAGTCTCATCGAATCATCCACCTTCAATCCTGTCAAAACAAACCATTTGACTCTAAAGGGAGGGTGGAGAAAGAGTTGAAATGGTGTGCCCAAAAAGAGATCCCCTTGGTCTTGCCAACTAGAAGATTTAGCTATTCATACTTGAAATGAGAATGACTATGTAATGAAAGTACATTGTAATGAAATGAAGGTCTAGAGTAACTAAATGCAATAACTCACAAGCTAAGTTTGAAAGAGATGAAAACCCATTTTTGAATCTATGAAAAATGAAGAACTTGAGAACATTAATGGTAAAGCATTGAAAAGAGCATTAAACTAAGAACCAACATAAATGAACTAGCATTAATGACATTAAGTGAAGTTCTCAAAATCCTTACAGGAGAATACAAGCCAATGCAATGAAAAATAAGTGAAAATCACAACTTTCTCTCTCTAGACTCTACTATTCATCATCTTCTACGGTTGGAGCCCCCTCCTTCTCTAACTCTATTCATTCCTCTATTTCTTTTCTTTTTGTTGGAGATCATAGTCCATCTAAAAACATACCAAGGGGGGCAAAGGGGTAGCCTGGAGATGTGATCTCCATCCTAGGCTGCAACAGCATGGCCTTCACAGGTGGTTGCAGAGCTGTCTGCACACCCAGCAAAATCCCATCTTCTCTCACTTCATTGAATGCCATAGCTCTAAAGTCCAAGGGCAGGTGTACAGTGTTGTGGGCGTGTCAGAAGAGTGGGGGAGAAGTGCTGGTGGGACCCTCAAAGCAGGAAGTCTGAGCAGCAGAAGGAGGAGCAGAACGACAGACTCTACTGGTAGGGTCTACCGGTAGGGTACTCTACCGGTAGGGTCTACCGGTAGGTTTTATTCCAGTAGCTTAACCCTACTGGTAGGGTTTCTACTGTATTATTTTCCTATTTCTGATTTCCTGATTTCTTCACTCCAAAGCTCACCACAAGCCATCATTTCACCTCCAATCATCACAAGCAACTTAGGAAAAACCCTAAGAAGCCTCTTCTAACACATTTAATCTGCAAACACAAAATATCAAAGTTAAGACTTCCAATGGCATAACTCCTGTGATTTAATCTTCAAAAGCAACCAAGATGAGATGATTAGCACCTAAAAATATATAAAGTTTTGTGCTAATAATATAAAAATATATAAAGTTTTGTGCTTGGGAACAAAGGCACCAGCAACCACACCATCTGATGGAAGAGCCTCGGTTTTCCTCCATTTTGACTATGATCCGCAACAAATCTGGAAAAGTACAAAGCATAAAAGTTGTAGATCTTGATGTCATATGTATTGTGTCAAAATTTAAGCTCACCGGACGGTTAGATCAAAAGTTATGATGATCCTACCAAAACTGGTCCAAGCAGACAAAGTGTACCAATAAGCGTACCGATACGCCAAACTCCAGTAGCTAAACTGATCCGGTACGCATACCGGTACGCTGTGCCCGAAGTACCCAGAACGACTATTTTTCATGCTCCACTTGCTTGGGGGTCCCACCTACACTTCTCCCACTTGCCCCCCAACATTCCTTACACAAGAACATGTCTCCTACACCCTAGTGGAAGACTTTGAAGACAATGACATTAATGAGAAGAGAGAGGAAGTGGGCTGCCATGGGGTTGCAGGCTAAGCTCCTCCTAGCCTATGTAACCCATCAAAATCACCTGCCATAGATGGGTGGTCTACTCTCACAGCTAGGGAGACCCACATGGATGAAAATTAAAGACACACACTCCAATATATTCAGCATTGAACAGCATTACAAGATTGGCTACCTAAGCTTAGGAGTAGTTTTAGTGAGGAAGATGATGAATAGTGCTAGAAGTTAATATTTTTGCATTGTCTTCACCCATTTCTCTTGTAATCTTTAGTAAGACTTTTGTAAGCTTATTTTATTACTTTGAATGTCATTTATTTCAAGTTTAATTACATGTTCAAGTTTCTACCATTTTTGTTCCAAGTTTTACATTTCAAGCTTTTCAATTGGGTATTGCATATTTTTCTTTGTAGTTCAAGTTTTCTTGCTTTAAGTTAAGTTTTAAGCTTCATTTTCTTTACATGTCTCTTTACATTATGCATGTCTTTCCTTTTAGAATGAGTAGCTAGATTTTAAGTTGGATAATCCAAGGGAGAATTCCTCTTGGTTGTGTCATTTCAACTCAATTTCTTTCCTCCTCTCGGTATACGGTGGTTCGGTTTGACTAGGTTGGGAGTGGGTGTGGTTGTGAGTCCTTGATATCCCGTAGGCCTAGTCACGGGTTATGCTTGGACCCTCACCTCCATTTGGTTGTGAGTTCTTGATACACCGTAGGCATGGTCACGGTGTATGCTTGAATCCTCATCTCCATCTCATCCCTAGCTTCCCATGAATCAATCATTCATCTATGCACCATTGGAGGAAGGCTTTGAGTTGAGTTGGTATTTCCATGGGAATGAAATCTTCGGATTAGCCAACACTTATTTTATTTCATTTTAGTCCAAACTTCAATCACCAAAACACAAAACAAAAGATTTTACACTTTTCCCTTCTTCTTTTGTTCACAAAATCACCTTCACACACTTGAACTTTCCTTCCCTGAGCAGACGACCTTGGAATACTCTTCCAAGTAAAACACCGACATACAAGAGACTCCTTGCGATTGGAGAGCACTTTTGTTCTCCACATTTCACACATTTTGTTCATTCCGTTTCATACCACCATTTCGTTGCCCTTTCTCTTGCATGCATCCGAGTGAGAGTGACACTCACCCACACACATAAGCCATATACATATTTGAGGGTTCATGTGAGGAGCTTAGGAACAACAACATTTTCCATCAAGCACTGTCTCTAAATAGTTAGGGATAAAATCAAGAAAGGCTAAATAAGTGGGCAGTGGAGACCGCCCTCTAGGTCATTCTCAAGTTGCTCGAGCTGTCATTGCTCTTCTGTTGCAGTTTGAATTCTTATCTCATTCTAGTAGCCACCTCCCTCTCACTACTCAAGCGGTCACTCACGAATTTTGGTTTACTTGGCCTCTTAGAATAACCCTAATCCAAGCCTATAAATAGAAAGAGCTTTTCCCAAGCTAGGGTATGTCCTTTTTAAGCCTAAAATATGCATCTCCAACCTTAAGAGATCCTTGAAGAATCCTATATCCCTAAGGTCCAAAGGTAAATCCCACTTTGATACTCCAATCCAACCTGAAAGGCTAAGTGTTAAGCATAAAATTGACAAATCCATAATTTGGGATTACTGTGTTATTGTGTGTTTGGTTCACATTTTTTTCTTGTGATTTTTATCCTTAGACCTTCACATTCCAAATAATTGTTTTTCTTATCATTATTGGAATATTTATTGAATTAGGTCACTAATCCTTTAATTGATGATTATTGTTACAAAATACATATTCAGTGCCTTTTACTCTACACAATCCGCACATTCTCAACATCCATATATGTTACGCTCAAATTGGTGGTCTAGTGATAAGTCATACTAGTTTAGTATCGTCCCTGACTTACAAGTGGTTATCAAGGAAAGTTTAATCCACAAGAGTATTATGGTTTGCTGCTTGATTTTGGTGGTACTGTAGTGACGGGCTGCCCTTCTAAGTTAATAGCTATGACTCAAATCGGACATTCTATAGTGGGAGAACCCTCATGGTCACGCTTAAGGGGTTTACTCCTACTGGTCGCCCCTTCCCCTTTCCTTGATCAAACATAAAAATAAAAAATAAAATTTGTATATGTGATTGCAAGTGGAAGTTAAAAGAAGAAGAAAGTCACTCATCTTCAAGTCACATAAGATATAGTGTGTGCCTTACTAGTATGCCCTTTCTAAAATCACATGTATAACACTTGATGTGTGATGGGACAAAACAACAAAGCAAGTTAGAGTTCACAAAGCAAGCTTATCCCCCCAAAAATAGCCTAAATCTTTTCGAGGGTACAAAGTATCATTCACCAATTTTTATTTTAAAACCAGTAGTATAGAAATGTAACTAAAATGTATTTATATAATTCATTGAATACTACATAAATTTGTTAATAGTCCTCCGACTTACCTTTATGTTAAAGAAGTTGTGAATAAAATTTAATTAACATTTTCATGTCAAAGATCAAAATTAAAGTCAAGGGTATGATTGATGGAGTCGTGAATTTAGAACAAATTAACAAAAGTAGGATTTGGTTGTCTCAATAACAATTAAGTTAAAAAAAATTCAAAGCTTTGTTGATAATTTTTTTTAATTATTTATGACCTTTGCGAAAAAATCCCCAATGTTTTTTAAATGTTTATTCTAACGTATTTATGGAACAGAAGTTCAATTTTTTACGTTGTCAAACTGATTCTAAGATACTTGTCCCCTTCCCTCAAAAAGGGGCAAACTCATTTTACCCTCTTGTGGTTTGACCCATTTTCACATCACCTCCCTAGAGTTCTAAAATAGCACATAACCCCTTGCAATTGTTGGACTGAAATGCATTGCTTAATTCTGTTAACAATACGGCTAAAATGACTTTAATGCCCATCCCCACTCTTCTTCCCCATTCTTCTTCTCTAGTGACAATTGACCACTGTTTCACCAAACCTTTTCAATTCTTCTCTGACATACCCATTTTTGACACAACATTTTTGATTATACCTAGAAGGAACTTTAACTATGTATGAGCGCGGGAAGGGAGATCAGATCAGTAAGTCAGGTGAGTTACCCAGAGCTCAGAGGTTTAGACTTCGAGCTCCCACACATAAAGCAGCAGAGGAAATGTGAAAGAGACAGTTGGTTAATAGTAGGCTCTCCAAACAGAAGAGGAAAGCTATAATCAAGGCATAAAACTCTCAACCAACCAAGATCCTCTCCAAAAATCAAGGAAGATCTCACAGATGAAGGACAAGGATCTCGCTGCAGATCCCTTGAAAATAAGATTTACACTATAAGTACTGCATAATGCCACTATTACGGAGAGAGAGCAATCCCTTGGGTACCAAAAACATTATGTAAACCACATACAAGATCAATATAGTTCTAAGGAGAAGGAGACTCCATTAAAGAGTGGAATAGTGGAGCTCATGAGCTACTGAACCACTATAATTCTTTTGTGCAAACCCCCCAGACCCTTAAGAATCTTCATATAATCTTCACAAACCTGATATCCATAGTCATTTGCACGCTGCACATGAACCTAGTAGCTCTGATCCACATTTGAGTGCTCATTCAATCTATCCGTTCTGCCCAAATCGATAATTACACCATCAGTCTGGCGCCGTCTGTGGGAACGATTGTTCTCGTTACAAGTACACTGATCCTTCAGTAAATGATTGTCTCAACTAACAATTTGAGAAGAAGCCAAGTGAGTCCCCTACGGGTGCAAAACCAATAGGAGGCCACTAGCGACAGACAACATGAAGATCCCCAAGATTTCTTCCCCGCCGTCGAGGTCAATCCTCATATGGTGAATCCCCCCATGAACGACGAACTAGAGGCCCTTCGCCTAGTCCACCAACGTCCGCTCAAGCAGAATAAAGAACTCCTACAGCTTTTGCAACGACCCCAAGAGACACGACTAGCCCAGGGAGGCCAGAATGATCCCCCTTATAGGGAGCATCAACACCTTGACCCCCTCAGAGAAGCCAATGAAGGAGGAGAGAATAGCGAAACTCCCCATCCGCCCCCTAGGAATGGTGACAACGAAGAGGTGCAGAGCCAAAATGGTGGAGTCGAGAAAAATGATTTTCTCCCTTTCCTGCAGGAAAGAATGGAGCAATACTAGTAGCAGCCCTTCAGGGACATCCAGCAAGAACTCAGCCACATAAAGTAAGCCGTGAGGGGAAAGACCCTAGTGACGATGGGTGCTTTGGTGCAGCAGAATGATCCCCGTTCACCGATGAGGTGTTACACTTCTTCCTCCCTCCAAAGTTCAGAATGCCACAAATAGAAGCCTTTGATGGGCCAAAAAATTCCATGGACCACCACAATACTTATAAAAACCAGATGGACCTGCACGGGTATCAGGATCCAGTGCGTTGTCGCGCCTTTATGATTATACTAAAGGGGTCAGCCTTAGCATGGTTCAACAAGCTCCCTCCAGCCTTGATCTCCTCTTGTAAGGAGTTCTCTATTTCTTTTGTGTCCCACTTTATAGGGGTCAGACCTACAAAAAGCCGAGTTACCACCTGTTAAATATAAAACAAAGACCCCACAAGAACCTGCAGCCTTATGTCCAAAGGTTTAACTTAGAATATTTGAAGGTAGATGTCCCTGATGAGAAGTTTGCTATTACCGCTTTCATAGCTAGTTTGGGAGTGCATTCAAAGGACTTGGTGTTCTCCATATAGAAGAATCCTCAGGCACGTATGGTCGAGGTGCTGGCTAAAGTAGAGAAGTACATAAACGGCGAAGAGGCTCTCCTTTCTAAGGTAGAGAGTTAATCATCACAAAAAGAAAAAGGGAAGGAAGAAAATAAAAGAGATCAAAGTCCCAAAAAAGAAAGAGAACGAGATAGCTCTCCAAAAAGAGATGGAGATCGCTCCCCAAAAAGAAGAAGAAATGTCAGAGACTGCTTAGGCCCTCTACAGCCAGAACTGTAGTCGAAGTATGCACCTTGGAAGCTCACTCCACTTATCGCCTCAGTGTAACAGATCTTGTATGAGGTATAGAATGAGAAGTTCCTAAGATGGCTACCTCAGATGAAGGCGGATCCAACAAAGAGAGATCCCACAAAGTACTGTGACTACCATAGGGATCATGGCCACCACACCGATGATTGCATCTAACTAAAGAAGGAGATTGAATTTCTAATCCAATGAGGGCAGCTATGTCGTTTTGTGGCCCATGATAATCAGAACCGAGCTTAGCCACCTCAATAGCAAGCACTTACATCACTTCAACAACCTTTGAGGGAGATTAAAGTGATATCTAGAGGATTCGCAGGAGGTGAGGTCTTCAGCTCAGCCATAAAGGCTCATCTGCGTAAAATCAGAGCTGAAGAAGCTTTTGAAGTGCATTCTGTGTCCAATACTCCATGGCTGGACACAGCTATCACTTTCTCAAATTTAGACTTGGAGGGTTGCCAACATCCTCATGATGACCCCTTGGTGGTAAAAGCAGTCGTTGCCAACAAAACTGTCCATTGAGTTCTAATTGACAACGAAAGCTCTGCGGACAACATTTTTGCGTTTGTGTTTGGAAAAATTGATATAGGCAGAGAGAAACTTGAGCCAGTAAGTGCTCACCTTTTAGGATTCTCTGGGGAATGGGTGCTCCCCCTAGGATCAATCCAACTCGGGGTCACCCTAGGTGACCCTCCCTATCAGACCACCACAGTGAAATTCTTGGTGGTTGATGCGCCTTTAGCGTATAACATGCTACTTGGGAGACCTTCTATCAATGCAATGAAAGCTTTCTTCTCTGTCTATCATCTGATTATGAAATTTTTGACAGAAAATAGAGTTGGAGTGGTCTGAGAAGACCAGCGTGTAGCACGGGAGTGTTACTTGGCATCTGTCAAGAAGAAAGAAATTAAAAGTACTTAATTAGATGAGCTCGACATAAGGGACGAGTTGGACACTAGACTAATGTCGTCAGGGGAGTTAGATTCTGTTTAGGTCAACGAGGAGCCTGAGGACCTTATCTACGTAGGGTCCAAGTTGAACAAGAAGAGTAAAGATCTACTTACCACTTTCTGAAAGAAAATTTAGAGGTGTTTGCCTGGAAGCAAGAAGACATGAAAGGCATCGACCTATCAGTCATCACCCACAAGCTCAGTGTAAACCCTGTCTACAAGCCCATTAAACAGAAAAAGGAGGAATTTTGCCCCAAAACGCCAAAAATCCATCAATGAGGAGGTCAGCAAACTCCTTCATGCCCTAGCCATCAGAGAAGTAGACTACCCAACTTGGTTAGCCAATGTGGTCCTCATTAAGAAGACCAATCGCAAATGGCGCCTCTACATCGACTTTACTAATCTTAGCCGAGTCTACCCGAAAGATAGTTTCCCTTTACCTAGGATAGATTTGATTGTAGATGCCATTGCTGGACACGAACTCCTCAGCTTTATGGATGCCTTCTCTGGATATAATCAGATTAGAATGGATCCCAATGACCAAGAGAAGACCTCTTTTGTGATGGATCAAGAGACGTACTCCTACCAGGTTATGCCTTTTGGATTGAAGAACGTTGGAGCCACTTACCAGTGCCTGTTGAATCGAATGTTTCAAAAGCAAATTAGGACGACTATGGAATTCTACATCAACGATATGCTGGTAAAAGTGTTCTAAGCAGAGCTCCACATTGCACATCTAGTAGAGTCTTTTCTAGTCCTTAAGGAGTACCAGATGAAACTCAATCCTACCAAGTATGCCTTTGGGGTCTCGACAGGAAAATTCTCGGGCTTCATAGTTAACAGCAGAGGGATTGAGGCTAATCTAGAGAAAGTTAAAGCAATAATAGACATGCAGCCCCCTTCCAATATCATAGAAGTCCAGTGTCTTATAGGAAGGGTTACATCTTTGAGTCATTTTGTATCCAGGTCAAGCAACAAGTGTCAACCCTTTTTTTTGACTCTATAGAAGGCGTTCCAATGGGATACCCGACGTGAAGAAGCTTTTATAGCCCTCAAAAGTTATCTGAGTTCACCACCAGTTCTGGTAAGTCCCTTAGAACTAGTGAGTACAATGTAAGTGCATCAATGACAACACCTACAAGCTAGATTTACCTGGTGAGTACAATGTAAGTGCTACTTTTAATGTTACTGATTGAAGTCCTTTTGAACGCCATGGTTAAATGATAGTGGTGAGATAAGGGTAAACAAGCAGGTGTTAGTTGCATTTCGAATTGGTAAGTACGAAGATGAAGTGTTGTGTGATGTAGTACCGATGTAAGCGGGACATTTATTGCTAGGGCGTCCATGGCAGTTTGATAGGCATGTGAAGCATGATGGCTTTACAAACAAATATTCCTTTGTGCTTAATCAATGATCAATCACTCTTATACCATTGACACCACAGCAAGTGTATGAGGATCCAGTGAGATTGCAGAAAGAAAGTGAGCAAAAGAAGAGAGTGAACAAAAGAAAAAGAAAAAGAGTGAAAATCAGAGAGAGGCCGAGAAAAATGAGAGAGAAAAAGAAAATCAAAAGGCGGCCATTGAGAGAAACTCAGAGAGAAAACAAAAGAATTTTTATGCAAAAGTTAGTGAAATTAAGCGAGCCATATTTTCAAATCAGCCGATAATTGTACTTTGGTACAAAAAGGCACTTCTAAACACTGACGAACTTGACCTTGCTTTGCCTAGTTCCGTTGTTTCTCTTTTGCAAGAGTATGAGGATGTCTTTCCCAAGGAAGCTCCACATGGGTTACCTCCAATCCGAGGAATTGAACATCAAATTGATTTTGTTCCTGGTGCGACAATTCCAAACCGACCAGCCTATAGGAGCAATCTCGAGGAGACAAAAGAGCTTCAACGACAGGTAAGTGAGCTATTAGGGAAAAGGCACGTGAGGGAGAGCATGAGCCCATGTGCCGTTTCGGTTTTACTTGTACCTAAGAAGGATGGGATGTGGAGAATGTGCGTTGATTGTCGAGCCATCAACAACATAACAGTAAAGTATCATCATCCTATTCCTCGCTTAGATGATATGTTAGATGAGCTACATGGTTCTTGTGTATTTTCTAAGATTGATTTAAAGAGTGGTTATCATCTGATTAGAATAAAGGAAGGAGATGAATGGAAAACAGCCTTTAAAATAAAATATGGTTTGTATGAATGGTTAGTTATGCCTTTTGGATTGACTAATGCTCCGAGCACTTTTATGAGACTTATGAATCATGTTTTGCGTGCATTTATAGGTAGATTTGTTGTTGTCCACTTTGATGATATACTCATTTATAGCAAAAACATGGAAGATCATGTGGTCCATTTGAAATCTGTTTTAGATGTGCTTAGGAAAGAAAAGTTGTTTGCTAATCTCAAGAAGTGTACTTTTCATACCGATAAGCTTGTATTTCTATTTATATGTTGTTAGTGCACAAGGTATACAGGTTGACGAAGAGAAGGTTAATGCAATCCAAGAATGGTCGAGTCCCACAAGTATAAGTAATGTTCGTAGTTTTCATGGACTTGCTAGTTTCTATCGGCGGTTTGTGAAGGACTTTAGTAGCATAGCCGCACCACTTACCGAAGTGATCAAGAAGAATGTTGGATTTAGATGGGGAGAAGAACGAGAGAAGGCATTTCAATTAATCAAAGAGAAGTTGACCAACGCCCCCTTACTATCTTTACCTAACTTTTTGAAAACGTTTGAGATTGAATGTGATGCTTCAGGTATTGGCGTAGGAGCGGTGCTTATGCAGGAAGGACGACCAATTGCTTACTTCAGTCAGAAACTAAGCGGGGCAGCCTTAAATTACCCAACTTATGACAAGGAGTTGTATACATTGGTTCGAGCTTTAGAGACGTGGCAACACTACCTATGGCCTAAGGAATTCGTGATTCACACCAATCATGAGTCCTTGAAACACTTAAAGGGCCAGCACAAGCTAAACAAAAGGCATGCGCGATGGGTGGAGTTCATTGAGACGTTTCCATACGTCATCCGATATAAGTAAGGTAAGGAGAATGTGGTCGCCGATGCACTTTCTTGCAAGTATGCATTACTTTCCACACTTGATGCAAAATTGCTTGGTTTTGAGCACATTAAAAATTTATACGTTGATGATCACGAATTTTGTGAGGAATACCGGGCTTGTGAGAAAATCGGTTGTGGTAAGTTCTTTAGGCTTGATGGATTCTTGTTTCGAGAGAATAAGCTATGCGTGCCTAATTGTTCCTTGAGGGAGTTGTTAGTGCAAGAATCTCATGGTGGGGGATTAATGGGACATTTTGGAGTTGCAAAGACTTTAGTTGTTTTGCAGGAACACTTCTATTGGCCTCACATGAAAAGAGATGTTGAAAGAATTTGTGGTAGATGTGTCACATGTAGGCAAGCTAAATTCATAGTGCAGTCCAATGGTTTGTATACTCCTTTACCAATTCCTAGTGAGCCATGGATTGATATTTCAATGGACTTTGTGTTAGGATGGCCTAGGACTAAGCGTGGGAGAGATTCAATTTTTGGGGTTGTGGATAGATTTTCTAAGATGGCACACTTTATTCCATGTCACAAAATGGATGATGCTTCGCATGTTGCTGACTTGTTGTTTAGAGAGATTGTGAGATTACATGGCATGCCTAGAACAATTGTTTCGGATAGAGATGCTAAGTTCTTGAGCTAGTTTTGGAAAATTTTGTGGTGTAAGCTAGGTACTAAGCTATTGTTTTCTACTACTTGTCATCCACAAACTGATGGTCAAACTGAAGTAGTAAATAGGACTTTGTCTACTTTATTGAGGGCAATCATTAAAAAGAACATCAAGACATGGGAAGATTGTTTACCGCATATTAAGTTTGCTTATAACCGATCTGTTCATTCTGCTACTAAATTTTCACCATTTGAAATTGTGTAAGGATTTAATCCTTTAACTCCATTGGATTTATCTCCTTTACCTTTGACAGAGCATGTTAATTTAGATGGCAAGAAGAAAGCTGACTTTCTCAAGCAGATTCATGAGAAATCAAGACTCAACATTGAGGGAAGAACGAAGCAGTATGCAAAGCAAGCCAACAAGGGGCGTCACAAGATGATTTTTGAACCCGGAGATTGGGTTTGGCTGCATATGAGAAAAGAGAGGTTTCCAGCGCAAAGACGTTCCAAATTGCTTCCAAGGGGAGATGGTCCTTTCCAAGTCCTAGAGCGCATCAATGACAATGCCTACAAGCTAGATTTACCTGGTGAGTACAATGTAAGTGCTACTTTTAATGTTACTGATTTAAGTCCTTTTGATGTAGGTGATGATTTGAGGGCAAATCCTTTTCAAGAGGAGGGGAATTATGCGAATCATGGCACAACTTCAAGGGACCTAGTTCAAGTTCCAATTGGGCCGGTTACGAGAGCACGAGCAAGGAAGTTTAAAAAGATACTCAATGGACTGATTCAAGAGGCATGGACTCAAGCAAGTTCGGGAAGGCCCATTGACCATGATCCACTTGGACAACAAAGATTCATCAACATGATTCAAGTTCTAGAAGAATCCGGCTAGGGGCTAAGGCTAAGCTTAAATTGGCCTATTGTTGTTAAGGCCTCTAATTTGTTAAAGGATTATTATCATTAGAGTAAGTGGGCTTGAGGATGCTTAGCCCACATGTTTTATTTCTTATGAACTTGGGTTTTTAAAGTTACTGTAGCACTGCACTATTCACGCTACAATACCCCGTGCACTATTCACTCTTTTGGGGGTTTGATTGTAAGGCTTGAATGTCAAGTACTTTCCTTTTTCTATTTAGGCATGTGATCAGCCAATTAAGGGGCTGATTGTTTTTCTTTTCTTCAAGTAAGAGCCTTAGGAAAATAAGAGATATTTCTTTACCAACAAGTAAGAGATATTTCTTAACTAGGATAACTAATTTTAGGAAGTTTCTTAATCCTTGTAATAACCAGCCTTATAAATAGGCATTCAAATCAATGAAAAGTCATATTATTATTGAGCAAATTGTGAGAGTATTTTTCTCTTTGGTTCTTTAAAGAACTAGACGAAATTATCGGGATTTTTCGTGGCGTTCACCAACGACTTATCAAACGGGTTTCCACACCATTTGTGGCATCATCCTTTATACCAAGGTTCTTGTTCCACACAAACCGCGGGTTGAGGTCATATATACCGAAGTTCTTGTTTGTCATAAACAACGGGTCGAGGTCTTTCATTCAAATTTGATCGTAGAACGATTTTGGGTTCCTTTCGTTGTTGGGTCTCGTTATTTTTGGCGTGTTTCACATCATAAAGGATGCCACTTATTTGGTTAAAAAGTGCAAGGTCTGCTAGGAGCACGCTAACATCCCTTATTACCCACACGAGTTATTAACCTCGTTGGTAAGCCCTTGGCCTTTCCAACAATGGCATTTAGACATACTTGGACCCCTTCCCACTAATGTGGGACAGTGCAAGTTCGTCATCATAAGGGTGGATTACTTCACCAAATGGGTATAAGTAGAACCTTTGGCAACAATCACTAAACAGAAGGTTCAGAACTTCAACTGGAAGTCAATAATTTACAAGTTTGGGGTTCCCAAAGCTATCGTCTCCGATAACGGAAAGCAATTTGATAACACCAAGTTCAAGAAATTTTGTGTTGAGTTCGGGATTAAAAACTACTTTTTAGCTCCAACTCATCCTCAATCCAATGGACAAGCAGAGGTCACCATTAGAACCATAAAGATAGCTCTGAAGATCAAACTGGAATATCTGAAAGGCAAGTGGGTGGAATACATTCCAGAAGTACTATGGGCCTACAAAACGACTATCATGTCAGCAACTTAGGAAACATCATTTGCTCTAGCTTTTAGAACCGAAGCAGTGTCACCTGTCGAAATTAGACTCCCATTCCCCCAGGACTAACTTGGTAAGTCGATCCATTATAACCCAAACTACGTCATGTCCTTATATAGACTATGGAAAATGAGTAACAAAATCCTGCTTGATGGCGTTCGAACGCTAGATGTAGTTTGAACCTCCTACTCAAGTGGCCTCTGTTCTTTTGTGAGAGCTACTTTCATACACCATGAACCACTGCCCTTGCACTCATTATCCTGGTCCTCAATAGTTTAGGACAACGCGCGTTTGAACGTTGTACTCAAGTGGCCTCTGTTCTTCTATGAGAGCTACTTTCATACGCCATGAACCAACACTTCAGCAGCCTGATCTTCAATAATTCAAGAGAACGTTCGAGAACGTGGATTGGCATTCAAACGTTCTTGCCTTGGTCCAGACTTCTCAAATTTTGCTCCAAAATATGCTAGTGTTACACGAAAGTTTGGCATTCATTGCCCTTGGACCTTTGTACAATTTATGTCCTGAAATGTCATCATTTAAACCCCATCAAAGTATAATTAGTATTAAAAAGGCATAGTAATATGCTAATTTTAACTACTAATCACCAATCAAATAAACTTTTCTAGATGATCAAGTTTTTGCAATAGCTGAGGTACCATGGTATACAAATATTGCAAATTACTTGGCCACATGTACCATTCTTCTTCATTACACCTTGACCGACAAGCAAAGAGTTTTGAGAGAGGTATGTAATTTTTTTTGGGAAGATCCCTATGTATTCAAATACTGTATGGATCAGATCATACGATGTTGTATACCTAACCATGAAATTGGTTAAGTTATTTCTTTTTTTCATTCTGGAGCCTGTGGTGGGCACTTTTCTTCCAAAAAAAAACTGCTGCTAAAATTTTGTAGTGTGGATTTTACTTGTCTACTCTTTTTAAAGACATACATGTTTTTTTTCTAAACTATGACCGATGTTAAAGGTTAAGGAGTATTTCAAAAACAAACATGATGTCCTTAAACCCTATTTTGATTTTTGAAATTTTTAATTGTTGGAGCATTGATTTTTCCTCCCTCCTTTGGACATCTGTACATTCTGGTTGCTATTGATTATGTTTTCAAATGAGTTAAGGCAATTCTGTGTAGAAATAATGATCATTGCACTATGGTTAGATTTTTAAAAGAAAAAATTGTCTCAATTTGAAATTTCTCAAGCTATTATAAGTGATGTGGGTGTACATTTTTGCAACAAATCTTTCAAAAACCTAATGAAAAATATTTGATTTCACATAAAATATCTTCCCCTTATCATTCTCAGACAAGTGGAAAAGCTAAATTAGTCAATCTAGAGATAAATCATATTTTGGAAAAAATTATAAACCCGGACCGCAAAGATTAGTCCTTGAGACTAACTGATGCAATTTAGGCATACCCCACTGCTTACAAAATAATTTTGGGAATGTCTCATCGGCTAATTTATGACAAACCATGTCACTTGCCTGTAGAATTGTAACATCGAGCATATTAGGCAATCAAAATGATGAATTTTGATATAGACAAAGCAAGGGCATCTCTGAAGCTTCAGATTAGTGAATTGTAAGAGCTAAGAAATGAGGCATATGAAAATGCAAAAATTGTAAAGGTTAGAATGAAATTTTTTCATGATAAAAACATTGTGCAAAAATATTTTGTACCATCCTAAAAAGTCTTGTCATACAACTCGAGGAGGTCTAGGTGGACGGGGCCATATATTGTCAAACAAGTATTTGGACATTGGGTAGTTGAAATTGAAAATCCATCAAATGGTAATATTTTTAAAGTAACTGGCTGAAGATTTAAACCATTTTATAATGGATTTGTAAGGAAAGTGGATTGCATTGTCTTAATGGAACCACAATATTCTCGTTAAATACATCTTTTGTAAAATATTTGTAACAATTTGTACTGATGGTTTGTTAATTTTGTAGATTAATTTACATTGTGAATAATGTTCTTTCTTGTCACCTATCTACACATCAATTCCTCTTAAGCTTTTTTACTTACATTTTTTCACATTGATGATAATGTTAAGCTTAGGTCTGGGTTGGGAATAAGTTCATATGTTTTTGAGTTTTTGGAATCTCTTGAAATTTTTTTGGAAATCATCTTTGTGACTGAAAGATGTGAAAGAACTGGATAGTGAGTTTTTTAATTTTCAAAAATTTTCAAACATGGATGATAAATTTTTTTGGTTCAGCTTAGGAGTGTTACTCTTATTGCTGATGGATATATATTCCCTGATAATGAAAAAATCTAGGGTTGTAAGAAGGCTAAAATGGCTAGAGAACCAAGCAAGACCTTTGTGTGGAAAAGTTCATACGCCAAATGCCTTCGAGCAAAATGACTTGGTGGTTATGTGAAGTATGGTGGTTATGTGGTCGATTAATGCATATGAGAGAATTCAATTAGTGTTCTAAACCAATCTTGGGTCGTGCATTAGATTGCCTTGATAGGTTTAAGTATGGCAGAGCAAGGATTTTTCTGAGATACCATCTTATTTCAGTCTAATGCTTACAAGATATGTGCAATGTGAGATTGGTAGATTCACTGATTCATTGGATTTAGAGGATTTAGATTGAAAATTTTCCCTTTTGTCATAAGAAAGGATGAATTTTTTTAGGGATATGTGTTTTCTTTTTAAATCAATGTCTTATTTTTAATTTTGTGTGCTATTAGGAATGTTTTATGTCTTTATTTTGTGCTTTGTTAGATTTGTTAAGTTAATTAGGAGTTTTATTTTGTATTTCAAGTAAAAATTGAAAACTATTTTTTTATTTTTAATTGTAAGATCCAGGCTATAGAGAAAGGAAGTAATCAACATGCAAGGAAGTTGAAGAGACAAGTAGGAATGAATTACAGAAAAACAGACGTTGCTCTCCAATTATAAATAGATCAGTTCGCGATTTCATATAAGAATTTTTCCCTTGCAACAATTTTTTCAAAAAATCCAATCTTGAAATTCATCCCCCAACCCCAAATCTTCAATACCCATCAAATTTTCTTCGATTCTAAGCTGATCAAACACAAGACTTGAAGATTTTAAGTTGTTTCACATATTGAAATCACTCCAAACCCACTTTTCATCAAGATTTCTCAAGAAAAATCCATGGGGCCATGGAAGAAGTCTATCGCACACAAAGCGGAGAGTTCTTCCTAGACGAGGATCACATCAACCACCTCCGGTGATTCCAAAACCACAGATTCCAGAAGAACAATCATAGGTTCAATCTGAATTAGATAATGATATGTTTTAGAATATTGATTAATAGCTTCAGTATGAATGGTATTTTGAAAGTAAATCTATTATTACTGAATGGACTGTGATTTATAAAGATTTAGTGCACTTAAACATTAGGTAAAATTTAGAGACAAAGGGTTAGACTGAATACATGAGAATGGTGGGTGTTGCATATGAATGTTTGGTTTGGGAATTTTACAATAATGCACAAATTATTGAAAATAGGATGTTTGAGACTTTTGTCACTGTCTCTACTATTTTTGATCTAATAAAGCTTGTTAAGTGAGAACTTGATGCCCAGTTTCCTTTTAATCAACCTCCTGGAATGATTAACATTAGTGTTGAATTGATTGGTGATCCTCATTATGTTTGGGGTAGGAATGCGAAGTTTATTAAGCAAGAGGATTTAACTGATAAGTGTCACATTTTTAATTTAATTGTGGTAGCTAATTTGATGCCCTAGTCTCAGAAAAACCAAATTTTTATTAACAAGGCTTGATTTCTCTATGTCTTTGGTGTTGGCCTTACCATTGATCTCCCTACATTGATTATGGATCAGATGATTTTGACTACTAATAACAAGAAACCTTCATTACATTTTTTCTATTTTGGTGACTAATTTGTGTCGAAGCAAAGGTGTTATTACAGATCCAACTTGGACTATAGTGGAAGGATTGGCACATCTAGATGCCACATTATTGAAGAATAGCCACGTGGGAAAGCAAGGAGTCCATTAGGAGATACCCCCAGTCTGCCCAATGGAGGATTTGAATGAGGAAAAAGTTGTATTTCAGCAGCAGGCAACCAGAAAGGAGCCACCATACATCCTAGTTGATGACCAGACTAACAGGCAGATTCTGTTGAGATTGGAGACATTGATGATAGAGTTTGGGACCACTTAAAGAGAGATGATGACTACCCAATAGGAGATTTTGAGACATTTGCGGAGAGAGCACCGCCCTGGTCTATCATCGTCAGCATAGGTTTTGAGACACCTCAAAATCCGGAGGTTGTTGGTCATCCATCAACCCACTGAATACCTATGAATATCGTGTAACTCGATATCATACCGTTATGTCCCATTTACCGGGTTCCATAATTTAACAAAATTTGAGCAGAGTCTCCTTTCTATGGGGGAGCTCTACCCAAAAACACAACTTGTTCATCATACAATTACAAGATCCATCCGAGGTCCAATATTCAACATTGACCACATCGGGTCCATTTATAAGTAAACATTGACCACACTGGGTCCATTTATCCATACTCATATAAAACATGCAAGGTTATATTAAGAACAGTCCATATAAATTCGATTACAATTCTTTTACATACATTACATGCCCAAAAACTTAGTTTTAACAAAAGCTTTACAAAAACCAAGGTTTAAATGCCATAAGTTGGCCTCTCTTTATTCTTAAGGCTCCAAATGAGAGTCGTCCACCAGTATATGTCCCGCACTTGAAATATTTTCCCGTGTAGGATCCGCTATGCTCAATAGAGTATCTCCAATAGAGGCTCATCCCTACCCTAGATGCATATGAAATGTTCACAACGTAACCAATCAACACTTTATAACATTCCACTCAAGAATATGTATTCCATGTTAGAATTCACCATGTTATGCCATGAAATGAGATAAGACTCACTCACGCACATCAACCTAAGCCCTCCCCGACTCCTCCACACATGCAAGTACCCATGTGAATGACTTTTTCATCTATGTTACACATCAAATGACATTTACAAATCTAGGGTCTTTTTAGGGTGGATATTCATGGACTTACACCAAACGGAACCCAACCGACACGGAATTCATGGACTTCCACCAACAGTTCTGCCTATACCGACACACTATATGGGCTCTTATACCAATGGATTGCGTAGCCAATCACTGATTCTCTCACCCGAGGGATAGTCTAGCCCTTCTTGCTACCCTAACCTAATTTTCATGGAACTGCGTGACTTAGTCAAATAATCGACCCAACTTTTCCAAGTCCACCTGTCATCCTCCAAGTGAGGTGATGATGACAACCATGCACACACACTCTCATGATGCGATGTCTCCGTGCAAATGTAATGTAATGAACCATTGTATATCAATGTCATGTCCCATATGTAATGAATGTCATATGGACAAATTAAACTACATATTAACATATTCAATGGCAAATCATATCATATGCATATATTTACCACAATTTATTTTCCACATATTAACAACATATATCAACTCATTCATTGTGATGCCCCAAATTTACGAGTGTCATTTGTAAGTCCGTTGATAACCCATCAACCAGTAAAAATACCCATGGATGCCAGTTAATCTGACACCACGGCACCACATCTCTTTTACCAGAATTTTCTAAATATACAAAACATAATTTTTTTTAAGCGTGTGACCCCTCCTAGGTCCCACATACCATCATTGGTATTCCATTAATGTCCATTTATACTCTTGGGAGGAAGGAATGCTTAGCCCAAAAGCTTGTGGATGTAAAATAAAAAAAATTGAAAATATGTGAAAGCGTATCGGTATGCGTATCGGTACGATGAACTCTCCGGACAGCGTAGTACCAGTACACTCTGTCCGGATTTCCCTGATTCACTAGTTTTTCATTTTCAAACCTTATCATTTTCATCCCAAACATGTATAATAAAGTTTTCTACCTAAAACATGATCCATACTAGTTCTATTACATTCAATTTCATATAATTACATATCAAAATAGAATTTTAATAAAAACTTTACAAAATAAACTATAAAAGCCACAAGTCGGCTTTCTTCATCCTTGAGGCTCTAAATGGGTGTTGTCCACCTGTGTAAACCCCGCACCAGAACTTTTTTCCCACGAAGGGTGAGCCACGCTCAATAGGGTATCTCGTAAAGAGGCTACTCCCTAACCTAAGTGCATATGAAATGTGCACATGCAACATTTAATGAGCAATAATCATGCCAAGAAAGAATATGCAATTCAAGGTTGGAATTTCACCATGACATGCTATGAAATGAGATGAACTCAACCATACCCTTATACCCGAGCTCTCACTGGCTCCCACCACACAATGTATGTCAATGTATGATAAATCTGTCATTGATGTCATACATCATATGAAAATTTTATAATAAAACTCATGTGCCTTTGTTGGGTAGCGGACTTTTAGTGTCGCACCGCTGGCTTTGAACACCAATACACTTTTTTTGGACTTGCACCGACGGAAGTGTATAAACCAGTAGCCAAGTCTTGTACCCGAGGGAGAGTTTAGCCCTACTTGCTATACCAGACACAAGTTTTTTTTTCTTTTTCATGCAACCGTGTGACTCTATTGAACCTTGGTTCAATGGTACCGAACCCACTCATCATCCATCAAGTATGGTATTTGATTTAACTATGCATACACAACCCAGACTCATGCTCAATGCCCATGAATGCGATGTTCCAGTGTAAATGCAATGTAATGTATCATTCCAATACTATCACCATGTTCTATATGTAATGAACGTCATATGAACAAACTCATCATAAATAAACATATCCATGGTAAATTATATCAAGAGCATATGAATACCATAATTTATCCAATTTCAAAGAATGTTATCACATAATCATCCAATTAACTTACTAAACTCATCATGGCATAATGCAAACACATAACATGCCCACAATCAGTATTTTTACTAAGAAACTACCATTTTCACATTTCTCAAGAAATCACTTCAAGTAATTTATACATATCGAAATCAAGATAGAAATTATTCTACCTAATTTCAAAACTCATTTCACCAAATCTACACAATAGGCAAGTGATATATATCTCTATCAACCTACTCATTCCATATAAACCTCCTAGGTTGGAAACAAGCCTAAATAGGAGGGAACCCTACCTCTTGTAGCGTAAAGAACACATTGGGAAGCTCCACGACTCAAACCCGAGCTCTAATCCAAGCCTTCCCAAGTTTTTTTCTTTTCAACATTTGATGAAAACCCTCGTTTTTTGTACAAAGGAGTAACCCTCAACAAGGAAAATGACTTTCCCTCTTGGCCCGAACAAATCCGAGCACTGTAGATTATAAAGAGAAATTGGATTTATTTTTCCCTTTTCCCTCTCTTCTCTATTGGTTAACCGGCTGAACAAGAATGGGGAAAAACCAGATTTTTCCCCTATTTATATTTCTCAATACTTGGCCCACAATGCGCCACATGACCCTCTTAATTTCGGGTCCGTTTTCGCCCCCAAACTATTAAATTTCATTCCGATTCAAGTTCAAAATATTTTTATTTTGACTTGCCTTAAATTATTTCCCAGCCTTCACAATTTTATTTAAAAATTTCATCATTGGTCACCCGAGGCTCGATCACCTCGTAAAACGCAAAAAAAATGACTATCTCAGAATTCGATGAAAATTGATAGGGTAACTAGATTTTGCGAGGCGAATCCAACAACGAGATCCATTTCTTCATCCGAGATCTAGAAAATTTTAGATTTTCAACCCGTACCGTAGTGACAATTTACTATTTTACCCTTTTTCATAAAAAGTTCAAATTTACTCTGGTATTATATTCATTCAACTACAACATCCTCATGCATGCCATAACACATTTCATTCACAAGACACACTACAAAACACATAGCATGCCCACATAATACCATATTCCATGGAATTATACAAGTAATTACCACATATCAATTCCAAGCTAGGGATTTGTTTTAAACCATTTCCATGTCCATATCCTTATTTCCATGACTATAAGCAAGTCATAGATTTTTCTATACATCTAACCAATCCATTTGGGCACCCTAGGTTAGAAATAAACCAAAGTAGGAGGGAACCCTACCTTTTGGAGCGTAAAATGAAGGCTAGAACTTCAAGAACACCTCCCAAGTCCCAAAAACCTTTCTTTTGATCTTCGGTGAAATACTTCGTTCTTGATACATAATCGTAGTCCTCATCGAGGAGATCGACATTGATTCTTGGTTTGAAGAATTCTGACAGGCGAAACTCCGTAGATCTGAGAAACAAATTTGGATTTCTCTCTTTTTTTCTCTCCTCCTCTCCCACATTTTTCTCAGTGGTTTTCAGCTGAAGAAGTCTGAAGAAAATCAGATATTTTCCCCTATTTATAGCCTTTAATTGCGCGGTCCACATCGCGCCACACGTTTTTAACTTCCAAGTCAGTTTTCGTCCTGAAACGATTAAATTCATCTTGGTTTAAGTTCAAATTAATTTTATTTGAACTTTAACTCAATTATAAATAAATTATATAAAATTTATTTGTGGGGACCTTTGTGAGGTTACCCGTCACCCAGTCACCTCGAAATACGTGCAAATTCTGACTATCTTACAATTTGATAAAATCACACAGGGTAACTGGATTTCGCGATATGAATCCAATGGCGAAGTCTGTTGTATCATCTGAGCTATAGAAACATGAGTATTTTAAATACACATTATAGTGATAAATTACCGTTTTATCCTTTTTCAGAAAAAGTTCAAATTTACCCAAGTTTTACAGGTTTGACCGGGCAATTTTTTTTAATCTACTATCTTTCTCTCTTTAGACTATTTACTTTTAGTTGCTACATTACTTTCGTACTTTGGATGTTGTTTTGGTTTGACTTTATATTTCTGTTGGTTTTTGAATTTTAGTTTAGTTATGTTTTTTTGATATTAAGTAGGAATGCTTTTGATATATTTCTGTTGATCATTTTGAGTTATATTTTTACTCCAAAGTTTTGGGTGTTAGGGTAAAATATTACATACATATCACTATGAAATTATTTTAGCATTCTATCAACTTGAAGGTATAACCCTTGCCACCCTATAAGGAAATTTCATGTTGTACTTGTAAACTATCCCGACATTTTTATTTGATACTTACCATTTTTTGCCCGTTATGACTTGCTATTTTTCTAAATTTGTTTGGAATAACATGATTCTTTGGAAGCTTACATACAGAGTGGAGATGTAAAACCTAGGTGCAGTTTGAGCCTATCTTCTTTGGAGGGATTTTGAACATATATTCAAGTAAGAATTTCAATTCAGCTTTGATTTTTTTATAATCTCATTATTTGGATTTGATTTGATTGGCTGGGTAATATATTACCAATCTTCTTTGCAATTTCATACGAGAATGATGCATGCAATACATTCTGAAAAATGATCTTAGGTTATTTGTGATTATTATTTGAGCATTGTCCATTTATTTTACAAAATTATCTCTAGTCAGTCATGATTGAGCCTGAAAATAAAAAAAAACTTTTCTTTAAAGCCATATTTTTCACCAAGCTAGTGAATATATATATATATATATATATATACTGTCTCTTATA
>CM042187.1:25792251-25828361 GCA_023539305.1 Ilex asprella
AGACGTTCTCGACTCAGCAAAAGATGTGTATAAGAGTAAGATATATATATATATATATATCTACCCTGCCTATCTAATTTTCTTACACACTATCTTAAAAGCTAATTATATGGAGGAAGAGAAAGAAAAAGGAAAGGATGTCAGTTGAGGGAAAAAAAAAAGGCTAAATAAAAGAAGAAAAGGAAATGAGAAAAGAAAAAGAAAGAAAGAATTACAAAAGAAACAAATCAAGCAAGTGAGTTGCAAAATTGAAAAGAAAGGTAAAAAAGAAAAAGAAATGAAAGGGAGTGAGTTATTCAAGAAAAAATGAATGAAAGAGTGATAAAATGTGCAAAATTACAGTATAATTGGATAGACCTTTTGAACTCTTATTATCCGTCATTTCATTAACCACTTACCCTCTGGCCATGTTCCAACCTATTGGAAGTCCTTTTTGATTTCAGGATGCATTTACTTGAGTGATTCTATTTCATGTAATTCATGGGGGATGTTGATAATATTGCTTCATTCAGTGTTGATATTCGTTCATGAGATTATGCCAAAATCTAGTTTTATTCTAAAACCATTTATAGATTTTTACATGTGAAATATTTTTCTTTGATTTACAATATTCATATCACATGTGGATTTTGAGCAACAAGTCACTAAAATTTGAGGATGTTATTTAGTGAGTGATTTCCGGGAAAAGACTGACATTGAGGCAAATTTTGATAAGCTGCAAGAAGAGCTGTGTTATTCCCCCAATTTTTGAATAGTAAAGCATTTCACACACACACAAACACACAAGTTTTTCATTAAAATAAGGGAAATGGTTTCACAAGTGGAGTGTGTTATTCTTAGATTAGGATGAATAGGCAAGTATTCGAAAACATGAAGGAATGTTGCTATAATTTTATTTGTGATAAGTGTATAATATCTTGTCCTAATCATTGAAGTTTGTAGGTAGCTTCATTGAAAACCTTCACGAGACACAACTCGTCCACTATGGTGACTTGGGGGTTTAAATGTTTATTGCATTAGCTAAATGCAATCATGTAACCTATGAAAGAGGTTGTATGTTTTATTGTTTGTATTACTAGGGACTAGTAATGTTTGGTTGGGGTTTTCATTAACCTAAATTTTGTATTGCTTATAAAAGTTTGAGGGTTAACTGAATTAATTAAAAGGAATAAAAGTTATATAATATTTGTATTAATGGGTGAAAACATGTTATTTGAAATTACAAGGTCTAAAAAGTGAAATTGGAAAGCTAAAGAGCTAAGGTGAAAAAAGGAAAACATTGAAACCACACTGCCAACGTCTGGACGACCTTGCACCATCCAAATGGTGGGTCCCAGCATCAGCACAAGACCGAAAGGAGAAGACTACTAAATTCCAATGGAGGACTACTATCCAGATGGTGGAAGCTAGTGTGTGGATGGTGGTTAAACCAACTTTCCAGTCCCTCTCCTATTGTTTAGATTTGGAAAAAGTTGAACCCTATTGGCCCAAGAAGGAAGCTGCTGCCCAATCTTCTTCTAGAAATACCCCCTCCTTCTAGTTTTTCAAATCATTCTTCATTCTTTATTTTTAGTTTAAGACTTTCCTAGTCTATTCTCTCTTCTACATTTCTTGAAGAACTCCTCCTACTTGGAGGATTGAATCTCTCTCACTTTTCCTAGACTGCCTTGGCAAAGTAATGGTGGTGGTGTTTCAATCTAACCTCAGGTAAGAGTTACGAGCTTTGTTTATGTTTTTTTGTTTTGTATTGTAATTTCCAATCTTACTTGAAGGAATGAACGTCATCCACATTTTTAAGTTGTCTATGACTATGAAGAGTGAGTAGTTTTTCATTAGCTCTTTAGTGAGGGAAGAAGGACTTGTGTAACATTGGTTGATTTATGATAGTTGCATTTTCAATTTATGTTTTATTGTTATATACCTTCCTTAATTGATGGATGGTACTTTGTTTTAATATTTTTTACATTTTCTTCCTAATGTGCTACTTAGATTAGGTTCATGGTTCATGCAAGTACCAAGCTAGGTTTATTGTTCTTTCCATTCCATCCTTTTTATATTATGTACTTCATGTATGATTTAATGAATTACTAAGTTGGGTTTTATGTAAAAGACGGAAGATTGGTTATAGACGGTTTAAGTCTCGCTATATCCAATACTTTTGATTCAAGACATAAAATAGAGCTATATTTCTCATTAAACTATAAACCTTCTGATCAATTATCAAGGTGAACTTTTGAATGGTTATATGCCTTCAGGTTTGCTAGGTAATTAGTTGCGGTATGGTGCATATACCTTCTGGTAAAAATTAATAGTTGCTATGTTATGGTTTTGTATTAAATACATTTTGATTAATTTACCATTAACATGGGAGTTAATTATAGTATGGAAGCACTATAATAAACTCGAGCAATGGTATGCATGTCCCGGTCCCTGAACTAAAGAGTGTCATTTTTCATTTATTGTAAACTCGTGTTTTTAAGCAAACTATTTTCAAATCACTAAGCTCACACCAAAATCCAATGTTTTACATTATTTGTGAAGATTTTTTTCACTCCTTTTCTTTTCAAGTTTCCATCAGATAACTCCAGGTGGAATTGACGTCGGACTTTACCGAGAAGTATTACAACTTGACCACGTATGCTTGGATGTATATGATAAAGATCAAGTCACAACTCATAGGGGATTTTTAGAGACACAGGTTTTCCTCCTTGGACATTCTCTAAGGGGGCTGCTACTCCTCCTCCTTCTTCTTTATTTGTTTACTTAGGTTTAGATTGAATAGAAGGTTCTTCATTATTTTCTTAGTTGTTTTCAATTCCGTTGAATGATTTATGGTATTTTATGTCTTTTATTGTAATTGCTTTCAATTCCTTATTTTAAATACAAAGTTCTTCATTTAAGTTTATTTTCAATACAAGTTTTATTTATTTTGCTTTTATTTACACATCTTCTTTAATTGCTTTAAATTTGTTTTTTCAATATGTTTGAGTAGTTAAATTCCGGTATAATTGGAAGAGGGATTGTCATCCATGAATAGGTAGTTTGATTTAAACTAGGGTTTTATGATTTGTGTGATTTAATGATTGAGTAGTTGTTTTTCAAAAATCTAATTGATTTGTGAACATCTTTTTTTATCTGTAGACAATTGATTTTGACATGGATAATTATTGGAGTCCCTACAATCGATTTGATACAAATTCTTCCATCACTTTAGATGTCACCAAAATCACTACTTTTACTAATTAAAGTTTTTGCTGAATATTTTCTGATCAAGAGCGTTTGATAACAATCTAGAATGAGTTATAAATTAGTTCAAAATTCCTATTTGCAGCAGGATAAACTTTGATAATTAACCGGTTCTTTTTAATAGTTGTCTTTTAGTTCTTATTAATCATCACAACACTTTTAAATCAAAATCTTATTATTTTTATTTTTATATTACCTCTCAAATTTGTCCTTTTTTTCCCTGAGAAGTAGACGTCGGTAATCGGCTGAGTTGCTAAACGATATATACAATCTTGTGCTTGGGAATTCTTAAATACTTAACCCACTTTTGAAGTCAAGCATTAAGCCTATTTCTTCTTTTCGCTATCCTTAGAAGTCGTGATTGAGCTTTATTTAATTTTCATTTCTTTGCCAATTAATAACCAAGCCAAGCATAAAAGATATATACCCGACCATGGTTATTCTGGGATTTGGTATGTACTTGCTATATGTTTGGGAATTGTTGGTAGAATGCTCAATCATGAAGGACATGAAAGAAAAATAAAGGATAACATAGAAAAGTGATTCTCAAAGAAAAAAAAAGTTGAAAAGTGTGACAAGCCAAAGCTTGTTTAAAGTAAGAGAATGGAAGTTATATGTCTGTTATGTTATGTCAAAAGAAGAATGCTAGTGTTGAATAAATAATATGTTCATGGAATAAGTTCTTTTGAATCCTTATTACCCTTCGTTTCTTAAACTTTTACCTGAGATCACATTACAACCATAAAAAGTCCTATCTGATTTTAGAGAGTGTGGATGCTTTAATGAATAAGGGATATACGTCTTACACTATTTTTACACACTCTATTGTCCCCTCCTCCTTGCCTATAAATACTCCCATTGTGGGAGCTTCAAAAGAAAGGGGGATTACACTTGAGCAACAATTTTATGTAGAAAATTTGTAGAATTAGTCTTAGACTTAGGTTTATATTTACTGGCATAGAGGAGGATAGATCATTTTTTGATTGAGCAGGAAACCCTCCAAAAGTGACTAGCTTTCTTCTACTTTCAGTATTAGTTTCATTCACTTCGATTGCTTGAGCTTCTTTCTTCCCTTAAAGGAGTGAAACTCTTCCACTTTTCTAGAGCTTTACCAAATTCGTGATGGGTGGAATGTGATTCATTGATTCTTCGTCGAAGATAGGCTCCTTGTGTAGTGAGTTTTATCTTGTAACTTCTCTATTTAGAGGGATGGGCATCACTCACTTTTCTAGCTTTACCAAAGCCATCATGTGACGCCCCTGTAACACCCCGTATTTTTCTTTTATATATGCATATAAATATCTAGTAAAAGAGTGTTGTAAAAAGGTGGATATGTGTAGTGATGTGTTTTTAAATCTTGGTAGATTTGAAAAGTAGAGATTTAAAAGGTTAGTGGAAATAATAGTTGAATTTTTGTTTTAATAGGTGAAAACATGAAACTTAAGGTCCTAGAACTTTTACTAAATAGGTTTGGTGTAGAAATAGGTGTTTGAGATGCATGGGACGGCTTTGGAAGGGTTTAAGATGGATTGGGAATGAAAAATGGAGGAAATAGGAAAAACTGGACAAAAACCGTACCGGTACTGTGTACCGGTACTGAACCGTACCGGTACTGTGTACTGGTACTGAACCGTACTGGTACTAAATGGTCCAGAGAGTTCGACATACCGATACAGCGTACCGGTACGGCCGAAAGAATTCTGAATGTTTAATGTCACCATCTTGGTCTGATTTTTGCCCTATAAATACATTATTTCGCCTCTTTTGGCTCTATTTCGGCCCCTCCAACCTTAGAAACCCTAAGAGAAGAAGAAAGGAGAAAAAAAAGAGGAAGAAAGGAAGAGAGAAACACTTGATTTGAAGGGATTTACACCTTAGAGTCCATCAAAATCTAATTTTTCAAGAACAAAAGGTAGGGGTTTTCTCTCAATCACTTGCATTGAGGCTAGGGTTTACTTATATGTACTCTTTCCACTCTAAATCTTATATGTATGCTATAGATCATTGATTCTTGATAATATTATCATGCTTTAAACAATATTAAAGGTGGGTTAACATTTAAATCCTTATTTTTGGCTAAAAACCCTAGATTTCAAGAGAGATGAACTTTTCTCTAAATTTTACTTTATCCTTGATTTCCAAACCTTAGTGTTTCCTATTGAACCATAAAATGATGCTATTGTGATCTCATGGACTTTACTTAGTTGGTTGTAGAATTGTTGCCTGATATACTTTGGGAATTTGGATAGAAGCTTGTGAATTGAGATAAATGTGGAAATTGCATGCTTGGTTGGGTTGTTTGTGATGCACATGAGTGAGAGGTTCCATGTAAGGATGGTCACCCATTCCCAAGAGGTTCCCGGTAAGGATGCTTGGAAAATAATGCAGTGGTTAGTGAGAGGTTCCTTGTAAGGATGCTCACCCATTCTCAAGAGGTTCTCGGTAAGGATGCTTGGGAAACAATGTAGTGATTAGTGAGAGGTTCCTCGTAAGGATGCTCACCCATTCCCAAGAGGTTCCCGATAAGGATGCTTGAGAATCAAAGGTGACCTAAAAAAGGGGGGTGGAGGTTACCCTAAAGTATGCCACCTACCAAAAGAAGTGTTGGGAATTGTTTATGACCATTAATGATTATTATTTGGATGTGGTGCTCATTTATTCATTTAAGTATTGCTTTTACATAAACTTGAGATCCTTTTTAAATGTCACGGCTTTATTTCAAATTATGTATCTATGTTATGTTATAAATGAGACCGATCATTTTAAATGCTTTTATAAACCTTGTATGGGTTTGAGAGAATTTTTCTACAGAGCTTCGTGCTCACCCCCTACCGCTAACATTTTTCAGATTACCCGCTAGATGAGGACGTAAGGGTCGAGGAGCCCGCTACTTGGGAGACTCCACTTGATGGGAGTGTGGATCCCGAAGTAGACGCATAGAGCGACCTCCTTTCCTTTTGTACTAGACTAGGACATTCCTTTGGAACATTGTGTAGTCTAGTTTCTTTTGTTTATTTCGCTGCGTTTCTTTAATTAATTTTTGAGATGTAATAGTCATGACTTGGGCTTATTCTTTTGGATAATGTTGTAATTATTTGTGGATGACAAATGAAGTCTTGTTTCTTAAGGGGATTTTATTAGTGCTCTCATGATATGAATGATTTTAGAATGTAATGTCGTCCAGGGTGTGTTTTGGGGTGTTACAGCCCCTAAAACCTAGAGTCTTTTTTAAACAAATGACCAACCGTCAACCCGCGAAAATAACCTTTCTTGCCTCAATTACAGGCCTTATGTCCATACAATTTCCCTTAATCGGGATTTTAACCCACGTATATACCCCGTGTTCTTTTTATTATTTAATTCTCCCGAGATTCAACATGCCTCAAAATAGTTCATTTAGAATTCATTTGTACCCTTTGAACCAAAGAAAACAAAGTCTAAAAGTATATGAGAACAGTGTTAAAATTTCAGAAATCTGTAAACAATACCGGTACGTCGAACCTTCTAGACCAAAACGTACCGACATTGAACAGTACCGGTACACAGTACAGGTACAGTCTACCCAGATTTTTACCGTTTCATCCGTTTCTCATTTCCAATTCATTCCAAACCTTATAAAAACTAACCCAACACTTACATAACATGTATTTGGGCATCCAACATGGTTTAAATAAGATCTATTACAAAATTTGCATGCGAATTCATTTAACTACATGCCAAAATAAGTATTCATTGTAATGTCTTTACAATTTATTCAAAATAAAAGCCACATTTCGGCTTCTTCAATCTTAAGGCCCAAAGTGAGAGCCATCCACCGGCACGAACCCCGCACCTGAAATATTTTTCCATAAAGGGTGAGTCACGCTCAATAGAGGATTTCCTAAATAGGCTACTCCCCAACCCAAATACACATGAAATGCTCATGTGCAACCAATTCACCATTCACATAAATTTACCATACAATGCTATGAAACGAGATGAGACTCACTCTCAATAACCAACTCGAGCCCTTCCCGGCCCATCAACACGTGAAATTTACAATTTTGCAAATGCCCGTCATCCATAATCCCGAGCTTTCACCGGCTCGCCAACACATGTAATTCCCCGTGTATACAATTCCGTAATTTATGTTATACATCAAATGACATTATCAATCCAGGGTCTTGTATGGGGTGAGTATTTATGGACTTACACCAACGGCACCCAACCGACACGAGATTTATGGACTTTTACCAACGGTCCCGCATACACCGACATACTTTATGGACTAATACCAATGAAAGTGCGTATCCAAATCACCGGGCCTTACACCAGAGGGATCTTCTAGCCCTTCTTGCTAACCCCGACCCTCAATACCTTGTAAACTGTGCGACTTGGCCAAGTCATTGACTTAGCTCCCTCGAGCACATTAGTCATCCACCCATGTAGTGTTGACTCCTTTCATGCACAACCACCCATTTAACGCAATGTTCCCGTGTATATGCAATGTAATACCTCATTGCAACTCTATTACAATGTTCAATATGCAATGTATGTAAAATGAATCATTTCAAATCCAATTCATTTAATCCATGACAAGTTATATCAAAAGCATATAATTGTCATATTTGGGTCTCCCGGGGCCTGATTGCCTCGTAAAAGGTAAAAAACTCGACTATCTCGGAATTCGATGAAATTTGACATGGTCACTAGATTTCGCGAGACGAATCTAAAGGTGAGGTCCGTTTCGTCCTCCGAGCTCTAGAAAATTTTAAGTTTACAACCCAAACCGTTATGGCAATTTATCGTTTTGCCCTTTATTCTTAAAAGTTTAAATTTACCTGAGTTTTTACACATCAAGAGTGAGTAGTTTCTCATTCACTCTTTAGTAAGAGGTAATAGACATGTATAAATCATCCAGAAGTTATATATGTGCATTTTGATTATTCTTAATGATTTATATTTCACTTGTTTACTGAATGATCGACTACATCTAGCAAAGCTAAGGTACTTTGTATAACCATGAGTATTTTCTATAACACAGATAACTCTTGCACAGAAAGACTCATTAGTTCAAGGCAAGTACCCCGACTAGATCTTCATGATTATCCTTCAATCTTCATCATTATTGTGTTTCATTTAAAGAATTGAATATTAATGCCATGATTGGAATCCTTATAGAAACACTTGTTTGTTTGTAGACGGGTTGAATCGCAGACAATTCTTGTAAACTTCTAGAAAGACATTAGAATCATGCTCTTAATTTTCATAATTCACCTTTATCTTCTGATTAACTTGTTGTTGACACGGGGGCTAATTGAGTTACCAAGCACAAGTATAATAAATCGGATGATTAACTACATGTTCAGATCCTCAAACTAAAGAGTAAAGTTTTACATTTGAATTTATCTTATATTTTGTCTAGAAAATCTTCTTGGAAAGAATTATATATTTGGCCTAAGAAAATCCCTAAACATCATCACTATAAAGCTCAAAGGTTACAGTCACATGGTCTTTGTCACTACTTACTTTAAAACACCAACAATAGTCCCCTGTGGAATCGACTCAGGACTTAACCGGATTATTACTACAACTTGAGCGCCAACACTTAGGTGTACACATTTCAGATTTTCTAAGCATAATTCAAAAGAATCACCATAGACAGAAAAATCATCCATAAAGGCTTCTAAAATTTGTTCCACAATGTCACTAAAAACACTCAACATACAACGATGAAAAGTGATTAGAACATTACACAATCCAAATGGCATTCTTTTATAAGCAAAAGTGCTAGAAGGATATGTAAAAGTGGTTCTTTTCTGGTAACCAATTGCAATTTCAATTTGGTTGTAGCCGGATTATCGATCCAAAAAATAATAAAATGCATGTCCAGCTGTTCTCTCAAAAACTTGGTCCAGAAAAGGTAGAAAAAAATAGTCTTTCCTATTAAGAGAATTCAGCTTTCGATAGTCAATATATATATATGCCAACCGGTGACTGTATGTATAGGTGATTGTTTATTTTACCTCACCTCCGTTAACCCCTAAATACTATCCCTTAGACTATGCAATGTATGAGTGAAGGGAAGGATTTCTCTCCCTTGGGATAGTATCAAAAAAAAGGGCATGGAGGAAGGAAAATGGGATGATGTAAATATGAGATGAATATGCACAAAAATGCTCCCCAATCACAAGGAGACTTTCAAGGGTTGTGTTTTACTTGGAGATATTCCAAGGTCGATTCCACGGGGAAGGAAGTTGTAACACCCCAAAACACACCCTGGACAGTATTACATTCTAAAATCATTCATATCATGAGAGCACTAATAAAATCCCTTAAGAAATAAGACTTAATTTGTCATCCACAATTAATTACAACATTATCCAAAAGAATAAGCTCAAGTCGTGGCTATTACATCTCAAACATTAACTAAAGGAACGCAGCGGAATAAACAAAAGAAACTAGACTGCACAATGTTCTCAAAAGAATGTCCTAGCCTAGTACAAAATGAAAGGAGGCTGCTCTATGTGTCCACCTCAGGATCCACACTCCCGTCAATTAGAGTCTCCCAGGTAGCGGGCTCTTCGACCCTCATGTTCTCCTCTAGTGGAAAATCTGAAAAATGTTAGCAGTAGGGGGTGAGCACGAAGCTCTGTAGAAAAATTATCCCAAACCCATACAAGGTTTAGAAAAGCATTTAAAACGGTCGGTCTCATTTTTAACATAACATAGATACATAATTTAAATAAAGAAGTGACATTGAAAAAGGATCTCAAGTTTATGTAAAAGCATTACTTAAATGAATAAACGATCACCACATACAAATAAACGTCATTAATGGTCATAAATAATCCTCAACACTTCTTTTGGTAGGTGACATACTTTAGGGTAACCTCCACCCCCTTTTTAAGTCACCTTTGATTCTCAAGCATCCTTACCTGGAACCTCTTGAGAATGGGTGAACATCCTTATAAGGAACCTCTCACTAATCACTACATTGTTCCCAAAGCATCCTTACCGGGAACCTCTTGGGAATGGGTGAGCATCCTTACAAAGAACCTCTCACTAATTACTACATTATTTTTCAAGCATCCTTATTAGGAACCTCTTGAGAATGAGTGAGCATCCTTACAAAGAACCTCTCATTCATGAGCATCACAAACAACCCAACCAAGCATACAATTTCCACATTTATCTCAATTCACAAGCATCTATCCAAAATCCCCAAAGTATATAATGCAACAATTCCACAACCAACTAAGTAAAGTACATGAGATTACAATAGCATCATTTGATGGTCCAATATGAAACACTAGGGTTTGGAAAACAAGGATAAAGTAAAATTTAGAGAAAAGTTCATCTTTCTTGAAATCTAGGGTTTTTTGCCAAAAACAAGGATTTAATGGTTAACCCAACATTAATATTGTTTAAAGCATGGTAATATTATCAAGAATCAATGATTTATAGCATACATATAAGATTTAGAGTGGAAAGAGTACATATAAGTAAACCCTAGCCTCAATGCAAGCGAATGAGAGAAAACTCCTACCTTTTGTTCTTGAAAAGTTGGATTTTGAGGGACTCTAAGGTGTAAATCCCTTCAAATCAAGTATTTCTCTCTCCCTTTCTTCCTCTCTCTTTCTCCTTTCTTCCTCTCTTAGTGTTTCTAAGGTTGGAGGGGCCGAAATAAGGCCAAAGGAGGTAACATAAGGTATTTATAGGGCGAAAATCGTACCAAGATCGCGACATTTATGTTTCAGAAATCTTTCGGCCGTACCGGTACGTCGAACTCTCTGGACCAGTTTGCTCCGGTACGCAGTACTGGTACGATACAGTACCGCTACGCGGTACTAGTACGGTTTGCCCAGTTTTTGCCATTTTCTCCATTTTTCATTTCCAATCCATCTTAAACCCTTCCAAAGTCATCTTATGCATATCCAACACTTATTTCTGCACCAAACCTATTTAGTACAAGTTCTAGGACCTTAAGTTTCATATTTTCACCTGTTAAACCAAAAATTCCACTATTATTTCCACTACCCCTTTAAATCTTTACTTTTCAAATCTACCAAGATTTAAAGACACATCACTACACATATCCACCTTTTAACCACACTCATTACTATATATATCTATTTATATGCACATATAAAAGAAGATGCGGGGTGTTACAATCCACCCCCTTAAAGAAAGTTTTGTCCTCGAAATTTACCTCAAGTAGCGAACAAATATGGATACTTTTCCCGCATCTCTAGCTCCGGTTCCAAGGTAGCTTCTTCCACTCTATGGTGTGGCCACAAAACCTTTACTAGTCGGATGGCTTTGTTGCGGAGCACCTTCTCTTTGACATCAAGAATCTTCATCGGTTGTTCTTCATTGGTTGCTCCGTCTTGAATTTCAATATCTTCCAAGTCTACGATGAGCGTTGCATCCGATTGGCACTTTCTCAACATGGACACGTGGAACACATCATGTACCCCAGACAACTGAGCTGGTAACCGCAATTGATACGCCGACTTGCCCACAACTTTGATCACTTCAAATGGTCTGGTATATGTTGGCGCTAATTTCTCCTTCTTGCCAAATTGAAACACACCCTTCTTGGGTGACACCTAGAGAAATACGTAGTCTCCCACCTTGAATTCTAAGGGTCTTCGTCTGTGGTCTGCACAGCTCTTCTGTCTACTTGGTGCCGTCCGTAGCCTCTCTCGGATGAGTTGAATCTTCTCTGTAGTTTCTCGAACAATGTCTGGTCCAAATAAATTACTCTCACCCGTTTCTAACCAACAAGTCGGTGATCGACATGGCCTTCCATACAATGCTTCATACGGTGTCATCCCAATACTTGCTTGAAAGCTGTTGTTATAAGCAAACTCCACCAACGGTAAGTAGTCGCTCCAACTCCCCTTGAAGTCCAACGCGCAAGAGCGTAACATATCCTCCATAATCTGTATCACCCTCTCAGATTGGCCATCCATTTGGGGATAAAAAGACGTACTGAAGTGTAACTCCGTCCCCATCGCTTGTTATAGACTCTTTCAGAATCTCGCCACAAACTTAGAATCACGATCCGACACAATCGAGAGCAGAACGCCGTGTAACCTCACATCTCACAGATACACATCTGGCTCAAAGTCTCGAATGTATCTGTGGTCTTCATACCCAAAAAGTGAGCAAACTTGGTGAGTCTATCCACAATGACCCACACTGTATTATGCCCGCGCGACGTCCGTGGTAAACCCGACACGAAGTCCATGGTGATGTGATCCCACTTCCACTCTGAAATAGTCAACGACTGTAGGACTCCTCTTGGTCTTTGATGCTCAATCTTCACCTGCTGGCACACTGTACATTTTGCCACATACTTGGCCACATCTCGCTTCATTCTCCTCCACCAATATTGATGCTTCATGTCCCTATACATTTCTGTGCTACCGGGGTGGATAGCAAACTTGGAGCGATGACACTCTCCAAGTATCTCCTCCTTTAAGGATGAGTCATCAGGAACACATAGCTTCTCCACATATCTCAACTCTCCATTCTTCCATGACCATCCCTCAATTCCTTCTCCCTTCTCCAATCGGGCTCTAATCCCATCGAGTTCTGAATCCAAGCATTGTAACTCCACTACCCGTCGCCGAAACGTTGGTTGAGTTGCAAGGATGAATAGATATGGTTGATACTCCGGCCCATCCACCCATAGATCATACTCCTCTAATGTATCAATTATATTTCACCTATTTATTGTAAGAGAATTGATTTCACCCCGAGACCTCCTGCTAAGAGCATCAACAACTACATTGGCCTTCCCCGGATGGTAGTTGATCGTGAACTCATAATCTTCTAAGTACTTGATCCACCTTCTCTGCCAGAGATTCAAGTCTTTTTGTGTGAAGATATACTTGAAGCTCTTATGGTTAGAGAATACTTGAAATTTCTCTCCATATAAATAATACTTTCACAACTTAAGAGCAAAGACCACACGGCAACCTCTAAGTCATGGGTGGGATAGTTCTGTTCATGAACCTTGAGTTGCCTAGAGCCACAGGCAACTACCTTACCTACTTGCATTAGCACACATCCCAAGCCTCGTAGTGAAGCATCGGTGTAAACATCGTATCCTTCCCCACTACTCGGAATAATGAGGACAAGAGCCGTCATCAATTTCTCCTTCAAGGTGCGAAAGACTAGTTCACATGCTTGAGTCCACAAGAATTTCTCTCCCTTCTTCGTAAGGCGAGTCATCGGCATCTCTAGTTTGGAGAACCCTTCCACAAACCTCCGATAGTAACCTGTCAAGCCCAAAAAACTATGCACTTCCCTCACATTCTTTGGTGGTTTCCATTTCATCACGGTCTCAATCTTTGCGGGATCAACCGCTACCCCTTGCTCAGATACAACATGGCCAAGGAACTTCACTTCCTTCATCCAAAACTCACACTTGCTCATCTTCGCATATAACTTATGTTCTCTCAATGTTTATAGCACAATAGAGAGATAACGAGCATGTTCCTCCTGAGTCTGTGAGTAAATCAATATGTCATCAATAAATACAATGACAAATTGATCAAGGTAAGGCCGGAAGACTCTGTGCATCAAATCCATGAAGGCTGCTAGAGCATTCGTCAGTCCGAACGGCATCACTGTATACTCAAAATGACCATATCGGGTACGAAAAGCAGTCCTAGGAATATCCTCCTCTCGGATCCGTAATTGATGGTACCCTGTGCGAAGGTCAATCATAGTGTAATACTTCGAACCCCTTAACTGATCGAATAAGTCATCAATTCTTGGCAACGGATACTTATTCTTCACTGTAACCCGATTCAACCTCTGGTAATCCGTGCACAACCGTAGTGTCTCATCCTTTTTCTTCACAAAGAGGACTGGGGCTCCCCAGGGTGAAGTGCTTAGACGGATAAACCCAATCGCCAGCAAGTATCCAACTACTTCCTTAGCTCCTTCAACTCCAAGGGCCTGTTTGGTATGTTTTTGAGGAGGGGTTTGGATTGGATTGTTTAAACCTGGGTTTGACCCAAAGATGGGATTCAAAGATGGGTTTGAGGGGGTTAATGCTGTCCAAATCCATGTTTGGTATGTGCAGGGATATGACTATTAAGATAATATATTTGTATATAAATGACTATTTTACCCCTAAATCAATTTAATCTAAACTCATGTTTGTTTACGTTAAACATGAGTTTGGATATATATGAGTAAATATGTGTCCTTATGGGTTAAATGTATGATTAAATATTTTTTCCTAACTTATGAAAAAAATAATGAATGTTGATAACATATAACTATTATTCATAACCATAATAAAACGCAATAAAGCATTAACCCAATGAGAAAGTGCAATTTTTTAACATTTACTTATAAGGGGACACATACAATGAGCCAATTAAAAATTATTTTTTAAATTATTAAAATTTCTAATTTTTTTTAAGTATTAAAATTTTGAGTGAATTAAAATTCGATTCAAGTTAATTAAAATTTATTTTTTTACATATTAAAATTTGAGCCAATTAAAAATTATATTTTTTTACGAATTAAATTTTGGCTAATTAAAATTCTATTTGAGCAAATTAAAAATTATTTTTAATTTAATAAATTCGAATAATGTATCAACTCGTATTGAATTTTAATCAGCCAAATTTTAATACATAAAAATATAAATTTTAATCGACTCAAATTTTAATAAATCGAATTTTAATTGACACGAATTTTAATAAGTAAAAAAATATAAATTTTAATCGACTTGAAAGTAAATTTTAATTGGCGCTAACAACTCGGGTAAAGTTCAAATCGATTCAAATTTTAATATGTAAAAAATAAATTTTAACAGGTTCAAATTTTAATACGTTAAAAAAAAAAAATTTATTCAACTTCAATCGAATATTTTTGGGTTTTAGCCAATTTGTATATATGAGGTATATATGATATATAAAGGTATAAATGTCATTTGTATACTAAACCCTCAAACCCACATATGAAACTCACCCCCCTTGGGTTTCATGAAACCCATGAATGAGGGTTTCATGACCGGGCCGGGTTTGAAATCCTATCCCTACTTGAGACATACCAAACATGGGTTTAAGGGGGTTTACCCCCTAACCCATGTTCCCAAACCCCCCCAAACCCCCATACCAAACACACCCCAAAGGTGCCATCCGGTAGGGAGCAATGGATATGGGTTCGGTTCTCAGATAGAGATCGATCTTGAACTCAATTTCCCTAGGTGGCGGTAATTCGGGTAATTCCTCGAGAAAAACATCCGGGAACTCCGATACAATTAACACCACCTCTGTATGGATTTTATCCATGTCATTTCCCATCAAGCTAGCTAAGAAACTCAAATGATTTTTCGCTTTCGCCTTTAAGAACCTACTACCCGTAGTAAGAAATGGATGGAAAGAATCTCGGTTATTTACAAAACTGAAAACGACTCCTCCCGGCAACTAAAATGTAATCTGCTTGCGGAAACAATCTATTACCGCTCGGAAAGCGGAAAACAAGTTCATCCCGAAAATCACGTCATACCCCTTCATCTATAAAGCAATCAAATCCACAATCAATTCGTGTCCTCTAATGCGAAGTACGCAACCCTTGCAGACTCGGTTAGTATCTAACAGTTCTCCTGTGGGCAAGCAAATGTTCATAACATGATCTAGCTTCGCGAAACTCAATCCCAAATCAAGTGCATATGTCGTGCATACAAATGAGTGTGTTGCACTGGGGTCAAATAAGATTTGGGCCCAAGAATTATAAAGAAGAATTATACCTTCAACAACTGTATTGGAGGCATCTTCCTCCGGTTGTGTCAAGGCAAATACTCGCCCCTAGTTGACGCCGCCGGGGGCTTGAGCTTATATCGATCGCTGCGGTGCAGGCCTCGGTGGTGGTGGTTGGACTGCTAGCATCTGTCTAGCGGTCTGGATGGGCCCCTGAGGTGGAAAAACTGGGCAATGCATCCGAATATGTCCCACACCTCCGCATGCAAAGCAGGATCGGGGGTAATACCAGCTCTAGTCTGAGTGTCTCCCTCTCCGCGAGCTGTCAATAGTCACTGTTCACCTGTCAGGTCAGGGCGACGGTATGGTGTCGGTCTCTGTGCCCCACTAGTGCTAGCACCCGTCCGGATCGGACCTCCTCTCACTAAGCTCTGTCGTCGCTGACCATCCTTTATATCTCTCTTCACCAGTGTAGCTCTATCAACAATATCCCCGTAGTCTCGAATCTTGAGAGTCACCAACTTCTCTTGGATGACCGACCTCAAGTCCTACTCGAAGCGCTTAACCCTGTTGGCCTCACTGAAAATGCAATCCGTAACATACCGAGATAGCTCATCAAACCTCCTCTCGTACTCGGCCACGGTCATGCTGCCCTGTCGTAGAGCCGAAAAGTCAGTCTTTATCCAGTCTCTAATTGATTCCGAAAAGTACTTGTCTTAGAAGATTTGGTCGAACTCTTCCCAAGTGAGTACATCGGTGTTCCTCCTTCGTCTCATGAAGTCCCACCAATAGTCGGCCTCCCCTTCGAGCAAATAGTTGGCCAAACTAACCCGAAAATCCTCGGCAACTCCCATGCCGTCACAGATCTTCTTCACTCGGCGGATCCATTTATCCGCATCCAAGAGGTTAGAGCTTCCTTGAAAAGTAGGTGGGTGTTGGCGTAGAAATTCCCGAAGGACTATCATCTTCCTATTCTCGTTCCCATTACCCGGTACTTGGGCTAGTGAATGAGTTCCACCATTGTGGTAGTGGTTGTTGTTGTTTCCATTCTGGCCTTGCACCGATTGGTGAGCTCCCGCAAACACTGATAAATGTCATTCATGGCATCGGGAGGTGGTGGCGGAGGAGGGGGTGCTTGGTCACCACGGCCACGTCCACGGCCTCTTACTCTTTTCATCTTGCACATCAATTTATAATTTAGTTCATTGATGTACAAGACATCCGAAATATTACTTTAATCTAAAGTCTATGGTTCCTATAAAGCAAGACCGAACAATTTATTTCTACCTAGTCCTATTTCTCTAGTGTGAATCCATACCCTACAGCTCCCATGTAAGACCTAAAGCCTAGGCTCTGATACCAACTTTGTAACACCCCAAAACACACCCTGGACGGTATTACATTCTAAAACCATTCATTTCATGAGAGCACTAATAAAATCCCTTAAGAAACAAGACTTAATTTGTCATCCACAATTAATTACAACATTATCCAAAAGAATAAGCCCAAGTCGTGGCTATTACATCTCAAACATTAACTAAAGGAACGCAGCGAAAAAAACAAAAGAAACTAGACTACACAATGTTCCCAAAAGAATGTCCTAGTCTAGTACAAAAGGAAAGAAGGCCGCTCTATGTGTCCACCTCGGGATCCACACTCCCGTCAATTACAGTCTCCCAAGTAGTGGGCTCTTCGACCCTCACATCCTCCTCTAGTGGGAAATCTAAAAAATGTTAGCGGTAGGGGTGAGCACGAAGCTCTGTAGGAAAATTCTTCCAAACCCATACAAGGTTTAGAAAAGCATTTAAAACGGTCGGTCTCATTTTTAACATAACATAGATACATAATTTGAAATAAAGCAGTGACATTGAAAAAGAATCTCAAGTTTATGTAAAAGCATTACTTAAATGAATAAATGATCACCACATACAAATAATAGCCATTAATGGTCATAAACAATTCTCAACACTTCTTTTGGTAGGTGGCATACTTTAGGGTAACATCCACCCCCTTTTTAGGTCACCTTTGATTCTCAAGCATCCTTACAGGGAACCTCTTGAGAATGGGTGAACATCCTTATAAGGAACCTCTCACTAATCACTACATTGTTCTCCAAGCATCCTTGTCGGGAACCTCTTGAGAATAGGTGAGCATTTTTATAAGGAACCTCTCACTAATCACTACATTATTTCCCAAGCATCCTTACTGAGAACCTCTTGGGAATGGGTGAGCATCCTTACAAGGAACCTCTCACTCATGAGCATCACAAACAACCCAATCAAGCATATAATTTTCACATTTATCTCAATTCACAAGCATCTATCCAAAATCCCCAAAGTATATCATGCAACAATTCCACAACCAACTAAGCAAAGTACATGATATCACAATAGCATCATTTAATGGTCCAATATGAAACACTAAGGTTTAGAAATCAAGGATAAAGTAAAATTTAGAGAAAAGTTCATCTCTCTTGAAATCTAGAGTTTTTAGCTAAAAACAAGGATTTAATGGTTAACCCACCATTAATATTGTAAAAAGCATGGTAATATTATCAAGAATCAATGATTGATAGCATACATATAAGATTTAGAGTGGAAAGAGTACATAAAAGTAAACCCTAGCCTCAATGCAAGTGAATGAGAGAAAACCCCTACCTTTTGTTTTTGAAAAGTTGGATTTTGATGGACTCCAATGTGTAAATCCCTTCAAATCAAGTATTTCTCTCTCCCTTTCTTCCTCTCTCTTTCTCCTTTCTTCCTCTCTTAGGGTTTCTAAGGTTGGAGGGGCCGAAATAAGGCCAAAGGAGGTAACATAAGGTATTTATAGGGCGAAAATCGTACCAAGATCGTGACATTTAAGTTTTAGAAATCTTTCGGCCGTACCGGTACGTCGAACTCTCTGGACCAATTTTCTCCAGTACGCAATACCAATACGCGGTACCGGTACGGTTTGCCTAGTTTTTGTCATTTTCTCCATTTTTCATTTCCAATCCATCTTAAACCCTTCCAAAGCTATCTTATGCATATCCAACACCTATTTCTGCACCAAACCTATTTAGTACAAGTTCTAGGACCTTAAGTTTCATATTTTCACCTATTAAACCAAAAATACCACTATTACTTCCGCTACCCTTTAAATCTTTACTTTTCAAATCTACGAAGATTTAAAGACACATCACTACATATATCCACCTTTTTACCACAATTATTACTGTATATATCTATTTATATGCACATATAAAAGAAGATGCGGGGTGTTACAGAAGTAAACCAATGTGAAGGTGATTTGATGAAAATGAAAGTGTAAAAATCTTTGTAGTTGAAAATTGTATGGTGGAGTGTGTATCAATGAAAATGTTGAGAGAAAACAAATGTTGGCAAACCCAAGAGGTCACTCCAATGGGGATACCATTACTGCTCAAAATCTTCCTCCGATAGAGTATGAATGAACGATTGATTCGCGGGAAGCTAAGGATAAGATTGGTGAGGATCTAAGCATAATCCGTGACTATGTCTACGGAATATCAAAGACTCACCAACTGATCCACTCTCAACCCGGTCAAACCGAACCATAGAACTCATAAGAGAGGGAGGAGAATGAGTTGGACTGGTACACCCAAGTGGAGGTTTCCCTTGGATTTGCCAACTTAATGATTTAGCTACTCATGTTTGAAATGAAATAAACAATATAATGAAAATGCATGAAAAACTATGAAGATTTAGAGTAACTAAGTGCAAGGAATTAAAGGCTAAGAGTGAAAGCATTTCAAACCCATTTTACTACTAAGAAAATGAAATACTAGGAGCATTAATGGTAAGTCTTCAAATGCACATTAAACCAGCAAGAAACATGAAGGAAATCAATATTAATGACATTCAATGAAGTTCTATAGATCCTTGCAATAGATTACACCGCAAAGTAATGAAGAAAATGCAGAAAAATCAATTTATCTCTCTAAAAACACTGTTCATCGTCTTCTACCCAAGACCTCTTTTCTATATTTCTCTCCTACACAATAATGCTGAGCTCCTTGCTTCCCTTGGCTCCAAAACGTGCCTCCCTAGCTCTGGGGTAGCCTAGGGTGTCTCTTCCATCCAGGGGTTGCAGAGAGCATGGGTTGAACAGGGGTGTGCAGTGCTTGTCTGCACACCCAACTCCTTCCTCTCTCTCTCTCTTCATTGATGAGCCAAGCTTCAAACATCCAATCCATAGTGTGAACAAGGTGAATAGTGTTATGGGCGTGTCAGGGGAGTAGGGGAGAGTTGATGGTGGGGTCCGCAAAGTGACAAAGCTCCTGTTGTAGAAATTTGGGGAAAAAGTCGACAGACAGTGCTGGTACAGCGTACCGGTACGGTATCTGCTGTTTTTGTTGTTTCTGCTGCATCCACCACCATTAAGCTATCCAATTCTCATTCTTTCATCCCCTTATTTCTCCATCCTTGTTGAAATGCTAAAGAGAGTCTTGTTTAACACCTTTTAACTGCAAATACAAAATGTCATCATTAATAACTCGACATATATAACTTCCCTCATTAGCATCATAAAAACCGTTAATTCACGGATGGTTAGCACATATAAATATGCAATATTTTGTGCTAATCACACCCTCCAACTTAAGTTTTGCTAATCCCTAGCAAACACGTTATCTGTAACACGAAACAAAACATCATTATGCATACTTATTCCATTCAACATCCATTCATCCAAACAATTTAAAAGTAAAAATCATAACACAATTCACAACATAAACACGATCACAATTTATCAAACTATGGTTTTCCATAAATATGTCATTGAGTTGGAGTGCATAGAGTAGGACATCAAAAACAAACAAAATAGCATACACTCTTTTCTAACATCCTCCTCAATTCAACATGACACAAAAAAGAAAGAGAAAAGAAAACAAACAAAAACCTATTCTTCATCACCCTCCTCCTCATCATCCTCATCACCATCATCATCCTCTTCATCATCATCATCATCATCTACTTCATCCTCATCATCATCATCAACTTCCCTTGACGTAGAAGGACCAGCAGAAGAAGTGCCACCCACAGAAACAGGGGATCCACTAGGGATAGGCCTCCCTGGAAAAGTATGCATGAAAAGCTCTTTCATCAAGGCCATCATTCCTTGCATTGATCCCTCTAATGCGTCAAGGCGTTGGTCTGTTGAACGCCTTGGCATCGATGTGAATGGCCTAGTGGGAGCAGTCGGTAGCATGTCATCCAGGTTAGCCTCCATTTGAGCTCGCTCAGCTCGACTCATAGCTTTCCTCTTCTTGCTGCTGGTTTTGCCTATAGCTCCAGTCTCGGGAAGGGTGATCTTATCAAAAGCATAATCCTTCACCTTAAAGTGCTTGCACATCCGGGTCACCAGACTTCCGTATGGCAAGTTGGTCATTGGCTTCACTGTTGCGGCAAAATCTTTCATCACCTCCCAAATGATCACCATAAAATCAATTGTTTTCCCTGACACCACCGCATCTAGAAGGGCTAACTTCTCCATATTTGGCTTATTTTCTGCAGCTCTTGAAAGAAGGTTATAATGGAGAAGTTTGTTTAACAATCCATACACATGCTTCAAGCCCCCACTATGCACAATTCCCCTAAATGATGAAGGATCCTCATACATCAAAGCCGCAAACTCAGCCTTGGTCTTTGGCTTGTCCACATTGTGAGGGTATACAGGTGGGAAGGATGGTGGTCTCTGATAGTCCCCAAGGAGGGTGGCAAAGACATCCGGGGTGACATCAAACACCTTGCCCCGCACATTGGCTCTCAATGTCTCCCCATGTTGCACTGTCACCACCTTAAGTGTCTGGTAGAATTCCCTACACAGGGATAGGTTATATCCCTCAAGAGGTTCAAACTAGAACTACATCCCATGTTGTTCAATGATTTTCACCATCTCATGTCATGGGGTGAGTGAAATGAAATCCAAATGGCGCTTACATGTGACGCCCTTGTCCCCAATAAACTGGAGACGTGCCGTCGTCCTCGCCCTCTTCCGTTGCTCCTCGAGATCCATGCTTGGTCCCTCCCCACTCCTCTTGCGACTACTGGGCCCAACGGGTGGAGGAGACTTGGACCCCGCTCTCTTGGTGCGGTATATCGGTACGGTATCCACGCTGTACCGGTACGGTATCTACTATTTTGGCTGCAAAATTTCTGCTGAGCTCTTCTTACCACACCATTTAAACTAAGGACCTCCCTAGACACTTTTACACACACCTAATGACCATTACTCCTTTCCAACAATGTACTCCTTTTGAAAACCATAATTCGAACCATCATGCCCAAATTAATGTTGAAATTGCACAGTAATTTAAACATTTGATACAATCAACCTACATGGAATGGATTTTTATTTTCAACTTATCAAAATGAACATCCAGAATACACATCATAAATTTCATCATCAGGGCATTCTTAAGTTATGTCAAATATCAAAAACTTGAGTCATATTCCTCCATTCCGGAAGCATGAGTTATTTGACACATTTCTCATATGACTGAACTAAACATACATGAGCAAAACCTTAGGCTCCAACACTAGTCTAAAGTATGCATGTACACATTGATTTTCAACCAGATTGTGTGTGAATGAAGTACATAATTTGAGTATTACACAATAGGATTCACATTCCAATAGCTTAGGCAAATTCAACTTCAATGCAAAACTCACCAAGGGACACTCTTAATCAAAGAACTCACTCAAGTTATCCTAGTATGCACTCCATGTGTACATGTGACATAGAATCTTGTGTTCAGAACGAAATGCTCACATGTAATCCCAAAAATGAAGTACATATATGAAAGTGAAACGGCATTGGCATAGTCTCGTGAATAGAATGCTCATGCATTGAACAGTAAATATAACTCATCATTTTCTTTGAACATATGCACCTCCCATGCTTCTCTAGATCACTTAGGACTTTAACGGTTATAATGGGGCCTTGGGGTGATTTCTAGGTAAATGAAATGATGGAATTAAGGTAACAAAGAGGGTTGTTCCGAGTGAGAGACCTTTATTTCAAAAAGACACTTCCCATTTCATGGGATTTTAATTCTCATGTCATCACCACTCCCTTTATCTCTTTTCTTTATTTTCCTTGACATTTCCCTTTTCTTTTTCTCTTTCACCCATTCTTTTCCTTTTCTTGTATTTTTCATTCTTATATGTTTGACTCATTTGGTTTCAACCTCATTCATCCCTTTTGTTTACAGTTTCACACCATTGTTCCTTCTTTTGCACTTTCTCACATTTGCTTTAGGAACAACCAATGTAAGGTAGATATTTCTTCTTTTCTTTGGCTTGGTCAAATGTATGGCATAGAAACGAATTCAATTAAAGCTCAATCACAGCACTAGGGATAAAATTTGCACAAGAGAAAGGCAAAGGCTCGACATATTCAAAGATGGCCTAAGATCACTTCTAGGCCTGCATGGGTTGGCATTATATGATCACGACAAATCAGTCCACTATGCAAATGCACCGAACCAAAACAAACATAATGAGAATATTGAACAAAATTGACGTTGAAAAATAGTTCTTTGAGTAATTGTGATATCCCTCTAAAAAGGTTTTGGCCCAGAAGCTTCCATGGATCCAAACTCATCTCCGCTACTTATGTCAAACTTAAAAACATGAATTCAATCCGTAAATTACCAAAATTACACATTCAAGAGTCACGTAAAGATGAGTTTGAAAATCAATATATAAGTGATACTCATGCATAGGATCAACTTCCATAGAATGCTCATGTATACAAAGTTCACAACAACGATCAACATGTCATCCAACACATGACTTCTTCATGATAGAATACAGATCAACTTTAGATATTTTTCATCAAAAATTTTTCAAAATTTTCACAAATTTCACATCTTTTTCAATAATGCAAACAACAAACAAAATTTTTCAACAACCTTGGTGTATCTTACAAATGGTGTACCTCACCCCCCAACTAGAATCATGCATTGTCCTCAATGCAACAAAAAAAATATAGTATGCAATGAAAGACAGTAAAAAGATGAGTAAGGTAAGAGAACACCTCGCAATTGAGCTTTTGACAAAAAACATCAAGATCTGGATCTAAGAGAGACAAATCTATAAAACCAAATAAAGTGAGTGACATAAAAATAAAATTGACATAAGTAAATAAAAAGAACCGTACACTACAAAGATAAAAACTTAGCTAATCCTCCACACCCTCCGGATACACTGGATCAATTAAATCTTCCTCCACCCCCTGTTCTTCAAACCCCTCAAAGAATGGCTTGAGTCTTTGGCCATTGACCTTGAATGTTTGGCCATCTTTGGGGTTTGTGATTTCTACTGCTCTGTTGGGGTAGGCCACCTTGACAAGATATGGGCCATCCCACCGAGATCTTAACTTTCCTTGGAAAATGGAGAACCGAGAATTATACAAGAGCACTTTTTGCCCAGGCTCAAACGACTTCCTCGTGATGAAATTGTCATAAAAAACTTTAGCCCGTTCCTTGGAAATTTTAGAGCTCTCATATGTATCTCTTCGGATCTCATCTAATTCATTCATTTCCAATTTTTTCTGCTCCCAGCCATTCTCATGTTAAAATTCAAGGTCTTTATTGCCCAATAGGCCTTATGCTCCATTTTAACTAGCAGATGGCAAGATTTTCCATAAACTAACCGGTAGGAAGACATGCCTAAAACAGTCTTATAGGCAGTACGGTATGCCCACAAGGCATCGGTCAACCATTCTAACCAATCCTTCCTGCTTTGGTTAACCGTTTTTTTCAAAATATTTTTAATCTCCCTGTTGGCTAATTCAGCTTGACCATTGGTTTGTGGGTGGTAAACAGTGGACATTTTGTGTGTAACGGCATATTTAAACATTAATGATGCAACTGGCCTGTTACAAAAGTGGGATCCACCATCACTAATCATTGCACGAGGCATCCCAAACCTAAAGAAAATATTTTCTTTTAGGAACTTGACTACAACCCGGTGGTCATTAGTCTTGGTTGGGATGGCCTCTACCCATTTGGACACGTAGTCCACTCCCAGAAAAATATATAGGTAGCCAAAAGACATGGGGAATGGACCCATGAAATCGATGCCCCAACAGTCAAATATTTCAATGACAAGCACGGGAGACAAGAGCATCATATTTCGACGGGTCACACTACCCAATCGTTGTCATCTGTCACATGCCTTATAGTATGAAACATAGTCTTTAAATAAAGAGGGCCAGTAGAAACCTCACTGAAGAATTTTGGCCAAGGTTTTCTTTGCCGAGAAATGTCCACCACAGGCTTGGGATGACAAAATGCAAGGACGTTCCGCTGTTCATTTTCAGGCACGCATCTCCTCATGATCTAGTCTGGGCAATACTTAACAGGTACGGATTGTCGAAGTAAAAATACTTCATGTCTGTCATAAATCTCCTTTTATCTTTAGGGCTCCAGTGTTGCGGTATTTGTCATGTTGTAAGATAATTACAAATGTCAGCATACCAAGGGCAAATAGAATGAATTGACAGTAAATGCTCATTAGGAAAAAAATCAGGGATGGGAATGTGCTCATCGGCCTCTTGCACACCAGTCAAGATAAATGGTCCGCCACCACGTTCTCCACTCCTTTTTTGTCCTTTATTATCAGATAAAATTCTTGAAGTAGGAGGATCCACCGGATAAGTCGTGGTTCGGCATCCTGCTTAGACAATAGATACTTCAAAGCAGAATGATCAGTAAAAACAACTATCGGTGAACCAATGATGTAAGACCAGAATTTATCTAATGCAAATACTACAGCTAGTAGCTCTTTTTTAGTGGTGGTATAATTCATTTGAGCTTCATTAAGAGTTTTGCTAGCATAGCAAATTACATATGGTCTATTCTTCTCCCTTTGACCTAGCACTACGCCAACCGCGTAATCACTCGCGTAGCACATAAGCTCGAAAGGTAATTCCCACTTGGGTGGTCGCATAATTGGAGGTGTAACAAGCATACTTTTTAGTTTTGAAAAAGATGTCTCGCAACTATCCGACCATTCAAATACGACATCTTTAGACAACAGATTGGTCAAAGGTCGGATCAAAGCACTAAATTTTTTTATGAATCGACGGTAAAAACCTGCATGGCCCAGAAATGACCTGATATCCTTGACGACTTTCGGCGTAGGAAGGTTGGAGATAGCCTCCACCTTTGATTTGTCAACTTCTATTCCTTTCGCCGAAATGATGTGCCCGAGAACAATTCCTTGTGTCACCACGAAGTGACATTTCTCCCAATTCAAAACCAGACTCTTCTCTTCACATCTCTCCAAAACTTTCTCTAAATTCTCCAAGCACCCGTTGAAAGAATCCCCAAAGACTGAGAAGTCATCCGTGAATACCTCAACAATCTTCTCCACCATGTCACTAAAGATTCCCATCATGCAACGTTGAAAAGTTCCGGGTGCATTACATAACCCGAAAGGTTCCGGGTACCGTAGGGACAAGTGAAGATGGTTTTCTCCTGGTCTTCCAGGGTAATCTCTATCTGATTGTAGCCAGAGTATCCATCCAAAAAATAATAAAAAAGATGCCCCGCTATTCGTTCTAGCACTTGATCAAGGAATGGGATTGGAAAGTGGTTTTTTCTTGTACATAGGTTGAGCTTCCGATAATCAATACAAACTTTCCACCCTGTGATCACCCTTGTTGGGATAAGCTCGTTCTCCTCATTCTCCACAACAGTGACACCCGACTTCTTGGGTACTACTTGCGTGGGACTAACCCACTTACTATCGGCAATTGAAAAAATGATACCCACGTCAAGTAGTTTCAACACCTCATCACTCACCACGTCTTTCAGGATCGGATTCAACCTCCTTTGTAGCTGGCGTGACGGTTTTGCCTCCTTCTCAAGATAGATTTGGTGTGTGCAAATGGTGGGATTTTATCCCCTTGATGTTAGCAATTGTCCACCCAATTGCCCTTTTATGTCTCCTCAACACCTCCAAAAGCTTTTCTTCTTGCATTGCATCTAACGTTGAACTAATCACCACCGAAAATGACTCATCTTCCCCAAGGTATGCATACTTCAAATGGGAAGGTAATGGCTTCACTTCCAAGTTAGGTTTTTGCACATCGAATGAGAATATCTTTTGGTCTTGGTGTGGGAGTATTTCAAATGTAGGGGTCCACTTTTCTGCCCCTTTTAAATTTTTCAAGTCTTTTTGATCATCCACTTCCTCCATATCAACAACTTCCTCCTCTCACAAATTGAAAGTGTTCATTAACTCCATGTGCTCCTCTACCAAAGTGTCGATCCGATAAATCTCATGTGCCTCCTCCTCATCCCCCGGTTGCTTGCACAAGTTGAACACATTGAGCTTCATTCTCATATTCTCAAATGCTAGCTTCATAAGACAGTTCCTGCAATTAATCACCGCATTAGATGTGGCAAGAAAAGGTCTACCAAGTATTACAAGGATTTGGGAGCTAAGGTTTTCCACTAGGTGAGTGTCAAGCACAACAAAATCAACAAGAAAGTAAAATTTATCCACTTTTATTAAAACATCCTCAACTACTCCCCTTGGTGTTCGAATACTACGGTCCGCCAGGTGAAGTGTGATTGGAGTAGGCTTCAATTCCTCAAACTTGAGTTGTTGATACACGGAGTAGTGGAGGAGGTTGACACTCACTCCTAAATCAAGCAATGCTTGTTCAACCCGACAATCTTCAATGGTTATGGCAATGGTGGGGCAGCCAGGGTCCTTAAACTTCGGAGGAGTGTTTGTCCTCAAAATTGAGCTTACTTGCTTGGTGAGGAAAGCTCTCTTGTGAACATTGAGCCTCCTTTTACCGTGCATAAGTCTTTCAAAATCTTTGCATATGATAGAATTTGCTTTATGGCATCAAGGAGTGGGATGCTTATCTTTATCTACTTAAACATTTCAAGAATGTCAGTATAATTAGCCACCTTGACGGGTGGCTTCAAACGATTAGGAAAAGGAACAGGGATAGGGGAAACAATCACACTTTCATCAATCACCTTTTCTTTCTCAACCGGCTCACTCCCTTTCTTCTCACTTACCCCACCCTTATTGGCATCACCCTTAGTCTCTTTTTCTAATGGTAATGTGGTCTTGGGTGAGACCTTTGGCACCACGGTCTTTTCAAATTGTTTGCCACTCCAAAGAGTGGTGACCGCCTTGAGTTGCTCACAACTCTCTTGGATGGGTAAGGCCACTTTGACCACATGTTGGCCCTTGGGGTTGAGTGGGAAATTTTCCCTTCTCTTGTTGAGACAACCCAATGGCATTAGTGATCTTGGTGAGTTGAGTCGAAATGTCCTTGTTGAAAGTGGTTTGGCTTTGAATGAAGTTGTAAAGCACATCCTCCAAATTTCTCTTATGGAGAGGTTGGTAGGTGGACGGATTTGATGGTCCTTGATTAGAAAAGCCTTGTAGAGGAGGATTTTGTAAAAAAATTTGTTGTGGTGGTGTTGACTGATACCCTTGCGGATTTGTCCGTGGGTATTGGGAGCTATACTTTTGCCCATGACTTGGGTATTGACCTTGTTTGGGAGACACGGGGGATGAATATGCATTGGACCCATGGGGAATAGGGTTCTCATTCCTCCAACTAAAGTTGGGGTGGTTGCTCCACCCCAAATTGTAAGTGTTAGAATGTGGAGAGAATGATTGTCTTGGTTGATTTAAGGCATGGATTTGTTCCTGGTATGCTTCCCTAAGTGTCGAAATGCTTGGACACTCTGATATAGAGTGCTCAACATTCTCACAAATAGAACAACCCTCCTCGGTTCTTGACACTTGGGACACCTCCCGTCTCCTATTCACCTCAAGGTTCTCTACTTTCCTAGACAATTTAGAAATTTGCGAAAGTAGTTCTTCCCGGTCTTTTAGCTCATAAATCCCACCCCCTTTTTGTTGGCCACTCCCTTGAGGCAAAAATCTTGGCACGTTGGTAGGATTAGTGATGTGCCATGATTGTGAATTTTCGAACAAGATATCAAATTAGTCCAAAGCCTCCTCGAGTTCTTTGTTGAAGAACTCCCCGTTGCACATCGTGTCAATAAACTGTCGATGGTCCGGTGTAATTCCTTCATAGAAGAAACTAACCAGTTGCCATAGTTTAAAACCATGATGTAGGATGGACTGTAGCAACTCTTTGTATCTTTTTCCGCATTGATAAAATTGTTCATTGGGATTTTTCAAAAAAAATTGAATTTTCTTCTTAAGGGTGGTGGTTTTGTGTACCGGGAAAAATTTCTTTAAAAACACGGAGATTGCTTCTTCCCATGATGTCATAGACCGAGATCTTAAGGATTGAATCCAAGTCTGTGCTTTATCACTCAAGGAGAATGAGAACAATTTCATCCTAGTTATTTCTTTCATGTTATGATTAGGGGTGAAAGTTGCAACTATTTCCTCGAAAACCCTTATGTGTGAATAAGGGTTCTCGCCCTTAATTCCATGGAAATTGGGAAGCAAGTTCAACATCCTTGGTTTGACTATGAAGAGATGAGCTTGGACTGGGAGAAGAATGCATGAGGGTGTAATGCATCGGGTTGGCTGAAGGAAGTCTCTCATTGACCTAGTCGGAGGTTCAAGTGGGATGTTGTTCCCCTCATTCCAAGGTGGGGGAAAATGCACTCGAGGGTTAGTCCTTCTAGGTTGTTGCAATCCCCCATCCTCTTGGACGTTAGGATTGGCACCTACATCATCAAAATTTTCACCCGCATCCTCGGGTGTATCTTGGTTAATGTTCATATTAGAGTCCACGAATTGCCTAACCAATCGGTGTTGTTCGTCCCGTCCCCACATACAACAAAGAGTCTATAAAAGAAAAACTTTTGAATTTATACACAAACAAAGATATGTACACGAACCACGTACCTCAGCACGTGATGAAAATCACGGGACTTACCTCCATAGTTCAGAAATTGCCTTCTTGATTTGACAATTGTCTTTCTCGGCAACAGCGCCAAAAATGATTGTTTATTTTACCTCACCTCCGTTAACCCCTAAATACTATCCCTTAGACTATGCAATGTATGAGTGAAGGGAAGGATTTCTCTCCCTTGGGATAGTGTCAAAAGAAAGGGCAAGGAGGAAGGGAAATGGGATGATGTAAATATTAGATGTATATGCACAAAAATGCTCCTCAATCGCAAGGAGACTTTCGTGAGTTATGTTTTACTAGGAGGTATTCCAAGGTCGATTCCACGGGGAAGGAAGTAAACCAATGTGAAAGTGATTTGATGAAAATGAAAGTGCAAAAATCTTTGTAGTTGAAAATTGTTTGGTGGAGTGTGTATCAATGATAATGTTCAGAGAAAACAAATGTTGGCAAACCCAAGAGGTCACTCCAATGGGGATACCATTACAACTCAAAATCCTCCTCCGATAGAGTATGAATGAACGATTGATTCGCGGGAAGCTAGGGATAAGATTGGTGAGGATCTAAGCATAATCCGTGACTATGTCTACGGAATATCAAAGACTCACCAACTGATCCACTCTCAATCCGGTCAAACCGAACCATAGAACTCATAAGAGAGGGAGGAGAATGAGTTGGGATGGTATACCTAAGTGGAGGTTTCCCTTGGATTTGCCAACTTAATGATTTAGCTACTCATGTTTGAAATGAAATAAACAATGTAATGAAAATGCATGAAAAACTATAAAGATTTAGAGTAACTAAGTGCAAGGAATTAAAGGCTAAGAGTGAAAGCATTTTAAACCCATTTTACTACTAAGAAAATGAAATACTAGGAGCATTAATGGTAAGCCTTTAAATGCACATTAAACTAGCAAGAAACATGAAGGAAATCAACATTAATGACATTCAATGAAGTTCTAAAGATCCTTACAATAGATTACACGGCAAAGTAATGAAGAAAATGCAGAAAAATCAATTTATCTCTCTAAAAACACTATTCATCATCTTCTACCCAGGACCTCTTTTCTATATTTCTCTCCTACACAATAATGCTGAGCTCCTTGCTTCCCTTGGCTCCAAAATGTGCCTCCCTAGCTCTGGGGTAGCCTATGGTGTCTCTTTCATCCAGGAGTTGCAGAGAGCATGGGTTGAACAGGGGTGTGCAGAGCTTGCCTACACACCCAGCTCCTTCCTCTCTCTCTCTCTTCATTGATGAGCCAAGCTTCAAACATCCAATCCATCGTGTGAACAAGGTGAATTGTGTTATGGGCGTGTCAGGGGAGTAGGGGAGAGTTGATGGTGGGGTTCGCAAAGTGACAGAGCTCCTGTTGCAGAAATTTGGGGAAGAAGTCGACAGACAGTACCGGTACGGCGTACCGATACCTCGAACTCCAGTAGCCTTTGCGTACTGGTACTGCCTACCGGTACGGTATATGTTGTTTTTGTTGTTTCTGCTGCATCCGCCACCATTAAGCTAATCAATTCTCATTCTTTCATCCTCTTATTTCTCCATCTTTGTTGAAATGCTAAAGAGAGTCTTGTTTAACACCTTTTAACTGCAAATACAAAATGTCATCATTAATAACTCGACATATATAACTTCCCTCATTAGCATCATAAAAACCGTTAATTCACGGATGGTTAGCACATATAAATATGCAACATTTTGTGCTAATCAATAGGGAACAATTTAGATTCTTGATTTTTCACTACCATAACACCAGACTTTTTGATTACTACTTGTGTAGGACTGACCCATTATAGAGATGGGATATATGATTTCTGCATCTAATAGTTTAAGTACTTCAGTACAGAAAACTTCTTGAAAATGTGAGTTTAACCTACGTCGTGGTTGTCAGGAACGTTTAGAGTCTTCTTCCAAGTATATACAATGAGTATAGAGAAAATGATTTATTCCCTTAATATCGGCTATAGTCCAACCAATTGTACATTGATGATTTTTTATGATCCTTATCAATTAAATTTCTTGTGACTCTGACAACTTTGAAGATATCACCACTGGGTAAGTTTCATCTTCTCCCAAGAAGACATATTAAAAGTCAGCTATAAGTAGTTTCAACTCTGGATTTAGATCCATGATAGTAGATTCAACATACTTTGTTCCTTTAGATGATAACTCTTCAAATTTTAGAACCCATATTCTAGCAATAGACATATCTACAACAGACTCAAAATTATTTATGGACTTAAAAATGCATGTGGCTCTCTTTCTTTCTTACTCCAGGCATTTTCAAATAGACTTTGATTCATTGACTCAATGAAATTCATTTCTTATAAATTTTCCTCCTCCTTGAGTTGCTTAGCAATATCAAATACATTCAATTCCTATGTCATATTACCAAATGAAAGTTTCATGATTTTATTGCTAGAATTAATCAAGGCATTAGATGTAGCAAGGAACAAACGACCCAAAATGACAGGAATTTGTGTAGTGACATACAAAACTGGCTGTGTTTCCAAAATAATATAATCCACAGGAAAATTTATCTACTTGAACAAGGACATCCTCAACAACTCCTAGTGGAATTTTCACATACCACTTAGATAACTACAATGTGATATTGGTGGGTTTCAACTCACCCAATCCTAATTGCTCATAAACTGTATACGAGAGTAAATTGACACTTGCTTAAAGATCTAGCAAAGCCAGCTCAATCATGAAGTTTCCAATTATACATGAGACTATGGGACTCCTAGAATGTAATAATCATAGGGGCCTTGTGATGAATAATAGCACTAGCCTGTTAGATCAAAAATGTTATTTTTTGTACATTGATTCTTCTATTCACTGTGCATAGGTCTTTCAAAAACTTAGCATACGATGGAACTTGCTTGATTGCATCTAACAAGGGGATGCTAACCTTTACTTGCTTAAATAATTCAAAAATTTTAGCATGATTGTTCAATGGTTGAGGTTTCTTGAATCATTGAGGAAAATGTAAAGAAATAGGGTTTGATTTGTCCTTTTCGTCAAGTAACTCTGTTTCCTTGTGAACAGTAGGTCCAAACTCAACTAGTTCATTTACAAGGATTGACTTAACTACTGGATCAAGGATTTTGGATTTGATGGTCTTGTCAATTAGTTTACCACTTCTCAATAAGGTAACTGCTTGGACTTGGTCTTGAGAAGATTCAAATGATAAAACATTAGTATAAGTTTGACCTTGTGAAGGTTTAGGTTGAGATGTAAATTTTTTCTTCTCCATTGTGCTTAGAGACAGGGTCAACTTAGCTATGTGACTTTTGATGTCATCAATGGTCTGTGATGTTTAGGCCTTGAAGTCATTCAATGCATGAGTAGATTGAGTATTGAAACTCATCTGACTTTGAATGAACTGATTCATGGTATCTTCAAAACTTCTTTTGCGTGGGGGCTGGTAAGGTAGATATGATTGTTGGGCCTGAGGTTATGGTGGAGATGGACCTTGTTGTTGATTCATAGGCGTGTGTTCCTCCAGTTGAAGTTCGGGTGATTCTTCCACCCTGGATTATAGGTCTCAAAATATGGGTTGGAATAAGGCTTGTTAAAATTGAAAATGACATTGGACTATTCCATCAAGACTTCCTCAAATGCTGGATGGTCAAACATTCTCTTGTGGGATGTCCTGACAAAGTACAAATTCCACATAACTGATCAATAAGAGGTGATGGTGTTATTCCACGTGAATGAGCAGTGTGTATGAAGATAAAAACAATAACAAATCTGAGCTACAAGGCTTGTGCCTTGAAGTGTGGATTTGATAGTTATTTTAGGTGTGGTAGAAAATATAGTGGTTCACTGGCTTGAGAGCTCGGTTAGTTCATTCTTTAATGGAGACCCTTGCTCCTGGGTGTAAAAAGTGTTTACATGTTGCTTTTGATACAATTAGGGTTTTTTTTTTCTCCTTTTAGTTGAGATGATGTACCGTATTTATAGTACAATTTCTATCTTTAAGAGATCTCCATCGAAATCTTTGCCCTTCATCCGTGGGATCTCCCTTAATTTTGGGAGAGGATTTTGGTCAATTGAGAATTTTACTCCTTGGATGGAGCTTGGCTATTGTTTTGGGGGTGCCAGTTGTCATCCAGCTATTTCCTTATCATTTCAACGGTCGTTTCGTCTGGGAGGAGCTCTAGCTCTGGCTCCCTAAGCTCCGCATGTCTTGTTTGACCTCCTGGTCTGAGCTTAATTCTTGAGCTCGCTCTTGGTTGAATTTCTCTCTAGGTATCATTAGGAGGCATAATAGAAACTTCAATGACCTTTTTCATCTCTAGAGCATCTAGCTTTCAAGACAAAGTATCATCCTCTTTCAACATATATTTTCCTCCCTAGGATGTGGATGGTCTAGTTTCAACAATGTTTGGTGAGGCCGAGCCCAACATTTGGGAACTCTCAAAAATTGTCAAAAAACTCAAATGCCTCCTCAAAATTCTTTCCCATAAACTCTCATTGGGCCATCATTTCTACAAACTGATGGAATACATAGGGAAGGGCATCATAAAAGAAACCAACTAGGGTCCAACTGTGAAAAGTAGGATGTGGGTAAGCTTGAAGAAGATCCTTAAATCTCCCCCAGCACTGATAAAAATTTCTCCCTCTTTTATAGAAAAAATCATGATTTGGCGTCTCAATGTATTGATTTGTGGACAGGGAAAAATTTCTTAAAAAATTTAGTTTGTAAGACCTTACAATGTGGAATGGATTGAGCTTTCAAAGAATTTAGTCATTGTTTAACTTTATCCTTAAAAAAAAGGAAAAAATTTCAACCAGGCCATTTCAGAATTATCTTGCAATGCACCACATCCTCAAAATATTTCATATGCAAATAGGGATATTCAGACTCAAGAACATGAAACTGTGGTAAAAGCTGTATTGTTACTAGTTTGGTGTTAAAATTTGGAACATTTGTGGGAAAACAAAATATGAGGGATCACTAGTGTGTGTGAGATGCAAATATTCTCTCAAAGGCCTTGCATTCTGAACTACATCTTGATCTCTTTGATTATTATTAGTCATGCTTAATTCAGAAAAGTATGTGGATGCTTGTGATGATGATGACGAAGAAGATGAATAACTAGATTTATTTACATACCCAACTAACTCGGCAGTCATAAACAAAGATTATAACAAAATGACTTAAATAATATATACATATAATACAATCTAGGAAACTTCCCTTTCTCTATTTTCACAGACAATCAAAAATCCCTGACAACTGTGTCAAAAACTTGACTTGACCTTTATCATACACACCCAAGTATAAATGGGCAATTTATAATATTTCTTGCTTGTGCTTGAAGGCACGGTGTTACTTGTAAAATTGTTACAAATATTTGTCCATACATAAATATAAAGTAAAATACAATATTTTAATAAGCGACGAAAAAATGAGTTCGCTAATATTTTTTACAACATCAACCTACATGCATAGCATACATAAATACAAATTGTTACATCACAAAAATTATGTTTTAACTACTAAAATATAATAATTCAAACATCTGAAAAAAAAATATATCAGTTGACAATATTCAATGTTCTATTTTTGATTCAAAATTCACAATTTCAACATCCATAATCAATTTTTTCTAAATAATAACAGAATTCATAACTAATAGAATGAAAATTATAACAATACTCCCACAAATAAACTAAGTCTATAGATGTTGTCAAATGACCAAACATAACTATCAGAAATTCAACAAACTTTCAAAAGATACCTCCTAAAAAAATTAAATAAAATATTTTAATAGTAGTACTCACCTTACACCTGAACAAAATAAAATATTAAGTAAAACTCAATGAACAATGCCAAGTCTTAATATCAAACCATATCACCAATGCCAAAAAATTAAATCTTATATTAAAATTCAAAACAAAACGCACCTTGCACCTGAACAAAATAAATACTTTAGCAGCACCAAATCACCCAAATGCAGTGAATTTTCAGCGGCAAGAATCCAATTCGTCAAACTCTCGAACCCAAATTACAAAAAACTAGTCCACCCAAAATCAATATTGTTATAAACAAAATGAATGATATAATATCAACAAATGAAAGATAGGTCAAATGACAACAATCTATGAAAATTAGCTTATAATTATTTCAACCACAACAAAACTTCGACTTGATTTTTTAAGTAGGAAAAACAGTACAATAACACCCCTATATATATATATATATATATATATATATATAGATAATACACTTA
>CM042187.1:25828761-25839170 GCA_023539305.1 Ilex asprella
CCCTATATATATATATATATATATATATATATATAGGGAAAACACTTAAAATCTTGTGGTTTAAAATGTCCAACTACGGACCAGTATAATATTGTGGTAGACAAAAAAACTTGGCATTCCACATTAAGCTAATATGCTATTTTAAAAAATGACAAATATATGTAGGTGAAGTAATTTTTGGTGGTGAATTAGATCGAGAGAGTCAACTCATAAAGGAAAAAGTGTAATAGCTTTAGCGGCATGCAGAATATTGGCCGAAAAGCTCTATGAAATGCGATTTTCGGCTCTTCTGGCCCAGATCATTTAAGGTATCCACATTCCCCCTCTTCTCACAACAACAACAACAACAAAAAGAGTCAAAAAAGGGGAGCTCCCGGGCTCGACTTAGTTAATACTAGAACACAAAGATCCTCCAATCTTATGGGTCTTATTGTTTGCTTATTTATTTTTGTTAAAATATGTATTATTGAAGGACTACATATCTGTGTTATGTGCTAACAACTACATGTATATGTGGATTGAGTGAGCGTGGTCATCATCAAAACAGAGAAAAAAAAGAACATGTATGTTAACAATGTGGGTCAAAACATGTCTCCCCAACTAAAAAAAAACATTATCTCAAAAATAAAATAAAAAACATTAGAACATATATATACACCCATTCAGATTTTCAAATAGTAAAGACTATTCACAACAACCAAAAATCATAAGGATGAAATTAAATATATCAAAAATTTCAAAACCCCCAATTTAGCAACAGGGTGAGACCGATAGAGAGAGAGGGGGCATTGGGGAGCACAAAGAGCTAGAAGGAGGCATCAACAATTGAAGGGAGAGAGATGCAAACGGGCAGGTAGGAAGAGCGTGTGAAGTGGCTGAAGGGTTCTTGACTCCGATTTTAGGAAGCCATTAGGGCATAAATTGGGTGGGGTTTTTTTTCTGAGATTTGCATCAAGTTTGGAAAAGCCAATTTAGGGGATATTAAGTATAATTTTGGGAAGCTATGAGTTGGGTGGGAAATTAGGGAATGAAATTTAGAGATGGGAAAAAGGGGAGAGAAACAGTAGTTTTGCGATAGCAAAATAGTGTGAATTGAGTGAGAAATAAATTAGGCAAATGAATTTCAGAGAGAGGGAAAGACCAAAGATATTAGAAAAATTAGGTTGACCAGTTAATGAAAGTAAATATTTTAAGCCACCAATTACATAAAGTAAAATTTTTAATTCATTACGGTAAATGTGATACGTTGGATCGAAGCGATCTAAGACGTCAATAGCTTGAGGCAATTTGTGGTAACGTCGTCCATTGGATGTTGGATGATGTCTTTTTTGGTTATAAAATGCTTTAGACTACTCTTTATCTCTAAATTCAAAATATTATACTTTATTATGTAGATATTGAAGGGGTGACTCCCTTTATTACACGTGTTATAACATAAAATGAGCTCATGTGAGAATGACAAGACAAGACATGTGATGAAGACACCAGTTACTCAATCAATAGACTGAAGTCGAGCTGTTCAATGAGCAAGGAAAGAGTTTGATTCTTATCGTGACCGAGCTACTTCAAACAGTAAACAAAGAAACAGAGGGAATACCTATAATTCAAGCGTTTTGGTCAAACAAATTTGGAGTAATTATAGGCCCGACGAGGACTGCTGGAGAGATCTCAACAACTTCTCAAACAGAGCTACTTAATCGAAGGAAGGTGTACCACCTTGAATCGCAAATTATGAAAACCCTAACTGAATATGGATATATAAAAGGCACAGAAAGTTCGGGTGAAAGGTACGCTGAACTCTCCTTGTCTTCTTGCATTTGCTTTGAATCTATTACTGACTTAAGTATTAGAGTGCCTTCGACTAAAGTACTTCGATCCTGAACAATTTGTTCCTTTTTGCAAGAAAGAGAAGGCCGAAAGATTTAGTTCAGAAACACAACCTTACTGGAAACACAGGTTTCCATATTTGTGTTTTTTATCTCTTACATATATATATATATATAAATAAATGTTTGTGTTACTTGAAATTGATCCTGTTTACCGTACACAACTCTAGATATAATAGGTGTAGTTAGAACTCAAAAAAAAATTAGTCGCAGTGCCGACGGGGAACAGGAAGGCATGGAGGCTTTGAAGGTCTGGAGCGTATCCTCTGGTCCATTCAAGCGCTTTATCCACTTGGCTTCTTCGAAACCCATGGCACGCACCTCCACTCGGTTTATCGTCCGATGCTGTTCTTCGTCTTCTTCCTCAATCTCCACGACCACCGCTGTTCCTGGTGGCGCACCCAAGCCCGCTGGCCGCAACCGCCGGTTCTCTTCCTCCACATCTTCGACCACATCGTCTTCCACTTCCGACAGAGACGCCGTTCGCGCCATCCGTATCAAGAAGGTAAATTTCTGCAGTATTTAATACAGAGAGGTCTGAAACACAAATTTGAAATTTGGTTTTGTTGTTTGCAGGTGGAAGAATTGAGAAGCAAAGGCTTTGAACCCTACGCTTACAAGTGGGATAGGACTCACTCTGCTAATCAGTTGCAAGAGATATATAGGCATCTAGGCAATGGTGAAGAGTCGAACACCGAGAGTGATCATGTATCGATAGCGGGAAGAATCGTGGCTCGCAGAGCTTTTGGAAAGCTTGTTTTTTTGACTTTAAGGGATGATTCAGGGACAATCCAGGTTTGTTCACAGCCCCTATTTTGGTTTTCACATTTTAGGCTGTGATATTAGGTGCTTTTGTTGTTCTTTGTGCTTTCGATTAACTGCATGGCCTGTGTCATCTGCTAGATGTGTTACTTTGTTGATTTCCAAGTCCCTAAAACAGTCATGGATACGTAAGCAAGAAATGTAGCACATCTCTACATGATTGATTGTTACTTTGGAAGAAGAGTTTGATGTTTTTCTTTGGTTATGAAAGGGACTAGGCATGAGGCTACTGGTTGCGATTACGGCTTAGGTTAGGCTATCTTCTACAGCTTGAATGTTGAAGATTTTTAGTTTCTTGAGTTTATTCTGATGATTTTGTTCTTTTCTCTCTCTCTCTCTTATCCTTGTGCTGTTCTCTTTCATATCCCGTAATCATACTTAGATGATCTCTACTCTCTCCTGATTTTGGTTACTTAATACTTACATATTCACTTTTTTCGTGATTGCATCTGTTGCTAGTTCTCTATAATGGGTATGGTGAATATATGCCATTCTTTGATAACAAAGCTTTTCGCTTACAACATTTGTTTCTGGTTTTAGCTTTATTGTGAGAAGGAAAGGCTCGCACATGATCAATTTGAGCAGTTGAAGACCCTTGTTGATATTGGTGATATATTGGGTTCAACTGGCTCAATAAAGCGCACAGAGAAAGGTGAATTTGCATTACCCTTTCTAATATTATAAGTATGCCTCTGTACTATATAATTGCAATCATATGCTGATTGGGTTCCAGGATACTAGTGGTTCTTGCAGCCTTTGAATTGCTGCAAGTTACAACATTGTGCCTTTAAAATTTTCTTACAACACATGAAATTTAAGTGTTTATGCTTTTGGTCATAAGCATTTTCGTTGGTAGTTATTCATCCAGTTGCTAGTATTCCTTACACTGTCAAACCTAAGCCAAGTAGCTGTCAGTTTGTAAATTGTCAAGTTGCTTAAGTATTTTTTGGATGCATGATTCTACTAATTTTGGGTAAACAAAATGAAATTGGTGTCTGAGTGTTATTAAAAAGAGTCGACGTTGCAGAAAAAAATGGGAGTTCAATAATGCAATAGAGAGATGGGTCCTCATTTTCCTTAGTCACAGGAAAACAAAAAAGTAAGAGAGGTTTTCTGTACAACTCTATCCTTCGGATGGATATATGTATTAACAGGGATCTGTCTTGGAGATGAGCATCGAGGGTTGGTGATTTCACTTCGGGCTTTTGGATTTTGGTTCCCTCTAGGCTATAAAATCATGTTTTAGAATGGGGCTTTGGGTCATTTACTGTGGCTGTGGTAGAATTTTAAAAGCCAATATCATCTCCTTTCAGGCTAGTAACATCATGACATAATGTTTGCTTTCTTGATAGGTGAAAAACCTCAGCTTTTAATATGCAAGCTCAAAATAGCTGGGTTCTTAAGGTCATAACATGAACAGGTCCTTTATTCCAGATAATTTGACTCTTTTTTGGTGTGGACTGCCCTTGAATTCCAGCTTTCTCTCACTGTATTCTCAAATAAATTTCTTTTTGAACTTTCATAAAAATCTGATTTGATCTTATTTTCCTGATTTCTTTTTCAGGGGAGCTCTCTGTTTGTGTGAATTCATTCTCAGTGCTTACAAAATCTCTACTTCCACTGCCAGACAAATATCATGGTTTAACAGATGTGGATAAGCGCTACCGCCAACGGTGGCTCTTCTTTCCTCTTATCTTGCATGTGTTTGTGTTTGTGTTGTGTCATGAGACATTAATGTGTTTGCCATAGGAGCTCACTATAAATATGTGATCATTGACATGACTATTGACTCTTGAAAAATTTATTTTGCCCTACAAAAATTAATTCTTACGTGCTGGGATGTAAATCATTCTTGTAGAAGTTGTTGTTTACTGGTTTACCTTCCTTTGCAATTGGCTTCTCTCTCTCTCTCTCTCTCTCAAGTTTCTATTGTCAATAACTTCCATATAAACTGGGATAGGAATGTTGTTGTACACCTGTAATACATATGACCTATCAATTCTTCGTTACCATTACATGTTTGTGTGATGACATGTTCTAAATTTTTTGTCTATACATTACTTCTGGTATCATCAGCTGCCAAAAGAAACTTTGTGACTATATGGCCTCGTGTTTGAGGAATATTATTAACTAAAATGTAGCTTTTATTTTGATTTATTATTGTAATTATTTTGACTTGCCTTTTTTAGTATTATTTTGGAGTATGTTAACTATGACATGGTTCTCATAGCTGAGTTGTGATAGTTACTGAGGTGTATTTTTTACTTGGACGCTCTCTCTCTTTCTCTCCTTTCTCTCTCTCTATTGGTGTAAATCTTGGTGTTGAGTGTGGGGGAAGGAGTTTTTCAAGGCACATGTAGCTCTTAGGTTTTTTGTTGTACTTGGGGTGGCTTTGCATATCATTATTCTTGTTTCCCATCACATTTAAACCCTTTTCTCAGGGTCAACTACAGTTTTATTACACCCGTATTGCGATTTTGCAAGTGCTTGGGTTAAAGTTCTCCACAGGTGAGGGGAGGTTGCACTCTATGTAGAGTTTGACAATTTTATATAAACTTTTTGGCCCAACCCGTTTAGAGCTTAAGCTTTTTGGGACAAGAGGTTGCCTAGCAAGGTCGATTGGTTATGTTAGAAACAAGGATCAAAATTTCGTTTCGAAACGTCTGAAGCGTTTCGTTTTTGTTGGAGATATAGTCTAGTTTATTGGGGATTTCCTAGTTTATTAGGGTTTTATTTATTTTATCTTTGTTTTACCATTCTGTCCTTATTGTATTTTTATTATTTGACTATATATACAGGGAGTTTTACACTTAATTTGTATTCCTTTCACTTACATCTATCTCAAGTTGGTATCAGAGCCGATTCTCGCTTGGACTGAGTGTGGGGCCCTGCCGTGCTCGTGTGTAGTGGACGGCAGGTAGCTGGTGAGCTATTACACGGGGACGTACAACCTTAAGGGGGTGGATTGTGAGATTATGGTATTCCACATCGGTTAGGGAGATGAAAGTTGCTGAGTTTGTAAGTAAGTCCCTCACCTTACATGACATAAGGCCTTTTCCCAGAGGTACTGGAAGGAACAAAACCGTGAGGGGCAGTGGGCCCAAAGCGGACAATACTATGTCATGTGGAGGGTGGGGTGTTACAAATTGGTATCAGAGCCTAACCTCCATCTCTAACCCTAACCCTAATCCTAATCTTAACCTTAGTCTTCATCACCTTCCCTATTGCCACCATCGACATACCTGCTGCATAACCAGTACCCATCACCGACAGCATACCAGTAAACCCAAGTCCAATCGACACTCACTGCCATGGCCAACCTGACCGACAACCAACAAAGTCTGCACAACACCAGTCCACCGACAACCAACAACCCAGCAAAACCAACCACTACCTTGCAAACCCAATCTCCCACTGCCCACTCAATCACCGATTGCCACTGCCAACTCAATCACCGAACCCAACAGCCCATTATCACTGCAGAGGAACAATTAAATCTCAACGTCATTAAACCTTAACCTCCAGCGAGGCTACATCGATTGCCCAGGCCACACCGATTGCACCAACTGCCTACTATATTGAAACATAACCGACTGCACCCATCTACAATACCCACCGACTGTCTCTATAAAGCAATGACATCAAACCAAAAACTCCAATAACATCAAACATCAAAATCAAACCCTCTTATCCGTACTTTTCTGTGCCACGTTCTTTGTCGTAGTGTTGCCATCTCGTTGTGCCACTACCCTCTTATTCGTTGATTTGTTCATGATACAGTAGATCCATTATTTATATTTCCTGAATTTTTGGGCACTGTGACTTAATTATTTGGGAGCTTTTTGGACCTTCTTTATCTGTCGCTACTGTTCGACTGGAGGTATATTGTTCTCCCTTATTTTATTCTTCTATTTATCTTAGAGTTATTTTTTTGTTATGGATGCTCTAGTATTGTTGTTGATATGGCTACTACTGAGGGGTTTGAGACCTCTACTATTGACACCTCTACCGTTCAGACATCTGGTACTTTCACTTTTATGTTTGACCAGTATACTGCACCTATTGGTACGGTTGTATTACCAGCATTGTCGGGCATGATCTCTTAGAAAGTTACAACACAGTTGTTGAATGGTCATAACTTTGCTGAGTGGTCTCGATCATTTTAGCTTTTCTTAGGCCGTGTAGGGAAGCTTGGTTGGTTTACGAGATCTCACTCAAAGCTAACTGAGGACGACCTTGGATATTCTGTGTGATTTTTTGAGACTGTGCCATTTTTGGATGGTTATTTGGCTCGATGGAGCCATCTGTTTACAGGATTTATTAGTTTCATAGCTCTGTTCTGAAACTATGTAGCTCATTATCAGAGATGTATTCTCAGTCGGGACGGGGAGTTCGTGTTTATGAGCTTGCTCAGGAGTTCTCATATGCCCAACAAGGAAATATGACTGTTCAGGATTATTATGGCTATTTGACCCGGCGATGACTTGAGTATGAGACTCTACGTCCTCTTGGTGTTATTTCAAAGATAGAGCCCGAGGGAGCAGCATTCTTGCATACGCAAAATCAGGAGGATAGGATTCACAAGTTCCTTATGGGGCTTCGTGATGAGTTTGAGTGCCCTCGTTCCCAAATCTTGTCGATGTTGAGACTTCCTTCTCTTTATGAGGTGTATGCGATGATTGAGCAGCATGAGCGCTGCGTCCATATTTCATCAATTCCAGTTGCGACCTTGACTCCTCTGGCGGACTAGATGGCCCTTGCAGTCACTGTAGGATCTTGTTCAGGATCCTCAGTCAGGGGTGGACAACGCTTGGACCAGCGCCATCAGGGTGTCCCAGATCAGCGTAGACAGGGGGATTCTCGTCAGTGTGATTATTGTGGCCGACCAGGACATCTTAGGGCTGCTTGTTGGAAGCTCCATCTGGAGCTTAAGTCGCTTTCTCGCTGTTGTACTGCTGCTATTGCTGAGGTACCACCACCTGCTACTCCTGTTGTTGCTCTTACTGTTCTTCTTTGGCAGAGTGATATGGATGCTATCACTTCCCGATTAGATATACTTATGACCGCCCTCATTTCTCAGGATCCGACTTCTGCTTCTGCTTCTGCTTCTGCTTCTGCCACCATTACAGGTATATCTCGTCCCTTTCATGCTCGCACTAGTTCGTCTCCTTTTTGGATGGTGGACTCGGGTGCGAATGGTCATATGACAGGTGAGGCCCGTCACTTCACCACTTTCGATGAGCAGTTACATACACAGGTTCAACTAGCAGATGGGACACATGCCCCTATTGTTAGTAGGGGTACAGTCCGTCTCCTAGATGACTTTATATTACATTAAGTTTTCATGCCCCAAAGTTGGCCATGAATCTATTATTTGTACATCAGTTAGTCAGAGATTTTCACTGTGCGATTGTGTTCTTATCTGATTCATGTTATTTACAGGACCTGAGTACTAGGAGGATTATTATTAGAGGACATGAGAGAGATGGATTGTATTATCTAGGCGATTCACTTCTAGTTTCACCAGTTCTTCCACTTACATTACCTCCACCTACATCACCTACACCTGCTTTGTTTTTATCTATTCCTAGTTTGCATGCTAGTATTTTACCTAGTACTTGTCGTTATGATTTTTCGTCACAAACTGTTCAGTTGAGGCATGACCATTTTGGACATACAAATTTTAAATATTTATGTATGTTGTTTCTTACTTTGAACAATGCTTGTATTAATGGTAAACTTGACTGTGTTATATGTTCTCTATCGAAACATGTTAGGACCAGTTATATTCCTCTCATGCATCAGTCACCCAAGTCATTTGACCTAATACACTCTGACATTTGGGGACCCTCTCCTATTGTTACTCTGTCAGGTGCTCGATACTATGTGACATTTATAAATGACCATACCCGTTGTATTTGAGTCTACCTTTTGCATAAAAAATCTGATGTACTCTTTATAATCATTCAGTTTCTCCAGATGATTAAGACACAATTCGATGTCATTGTTTGTGCTCTTCAATCGGATAATGCCAAAGAATATGTGTCTGATGCCTTAGTATCTCACTTTTTTTCTCAGGGTATCGTCCAGTAACTCACTTGTCCATATATTCTTGAACAAAATAGAGTTGCTGAAAGAAAAAATAGGAGTTTGATAGGGATGGTACGTTGTATGCTTAGAGGTATGGGGGTACCAAAATCTTATTGGCATTTTGCAGTTTTGACTTTCACCTTTATGTGCAATCGTACATCGAGTCGTGTTCTTCAGTATAGGACTTCCTTACAGGTCTTATTCTCTGTGCAGACACTTTTTTCGGTCCCCCCTCATGTTTTTGGCTGTATATATTTTGTTTAGGATCGGTCTTTTACTCGTCATAAGCTTGATGATAAATCAATTCGCTGTGTTTTTGTGGGCTATTGTCATCAGTCTAAGGGGTATCGGTGTTATGATACTGTCAGACGATGTATGTATCACAGTCTAGATGTGACTTTTCTTGAGCATATTCCTTATTTTTCTTCTAGTTCTGTGTCTGCCCCTCCAGTTGATGATACTCTTTTTGATTTTCTATTATCATAGGAGCCAGAGCCATTGGTCACAATCACTACAGAGTCATTAGTCTCTCATTCTCCAGAGCCACTCATTCTTGTCCGTACAGAGTCATCAGTCTCTCTTCATTTGCAGGTTTATGTTCGTTGCCCTTGCTTTCATCCCCTTGCTGATGTCCCCTCTACCTTAGACGATACAAGTAATCCGTCTCAGTTCGTTGAGCATATTGATGCACCGATTGTTAGTATTGATGAGATTGCATGTACTGAGGCGGTTACTTTATTTGATGAGACATTGTCAGTGGAGGATGATGATTTAGGACGTCGTTATCCGTGACGTGATCGCCGTCCAGTTGATTATTATAGTTGGACTGCAAGGATTTTATATCCGATCTCTACTTATGTTTCTTACGGTGATCTATCTCCTACATTTCGAGCACATATCATGGACTTATCAGATATGTCAATTTCTCGTTTTGTTTCAGAGGCTATGTGGGAGCCCTAGTGAGTTTTTGCCATGCAGACGGCGATGGACGCTTTTCAGCGTAATCATACATGAGATCTTGTCTCTTTACCTTCAGGGGTGAAGCCTATTGGCTGTCGTTGGGTTTACACCCTGAAATTTCTTGTGGATGGTACTATTGATCGTCACAAGGTTAGGTATTTTACAGTTTTGACTTTCACCTTTATGTGCAATCGTATATCGAGTCGTGTTCTTCAGTATAGGACTCCCTTACAGGTCTTATTCTCTGTGCGGACACTTTTTTCGGTCCCCACTCATGTTTTTGGCTGCATACATTTTGTTTAGGATTGGTCTTTTACTCGTCATAAGCTTGATGATAAATCAGTTCGTTGTGTTTTTGTGGGCTATTGTCATCAGCCTAAGGGGTATCGGTGTTATGATCAAGGATCAAAATATCGTTTCGAAGTACCGTTTCGGTCGGTTCAAAAACGGAAACGTTTCGGAAACGCAATGGAAACGCAGAAAAAATATGGAAACACGTGGAAACATGTAAAAATACAAATACAATCCATTTATTATAAAGATAAGCTAAATAATTGATTAATTTAACATATTTATTCTTTTAATATTCATTTATATAAGAATAAATTTAAATTAGAGGGAAAAAATGTTTAACATGAGGCGAAAATCATT
>CM042187.1:25839570-25920573 GCA_023539305.1 Ilex asprella
AATGATTAAAACACATAAATACTTAATTCTAGATATTTAACAAATAAGTTATAATTAATAAAATGACTTGCAATTATTTAATATGTAAATTTAACAAATAATAATAACATAAAAGAATAATTATAAAAAGGAAAAAAAATAATAAAAATATCAAATTAAATTAGTGGTAGTTATGTATAGTTAAAAGTAAAAAATTATAATGCAGTGGGATATTAAATATAATTGTTCATTACTTATATAACAAAAAAAAATAAAAGGTAGCACAGGTGTTTCGACGTGTTTCGAGCTGTTTCGACCTGTTTCGACCGAAACGGTCCGACACAGTGACGTTTCGACCGAAACATGGGAATTTTGGGATTCAACCCATGTTTCGTGTCGGTGTGTTGAAATTCCGAAACGTTTAGGACGTTTCGGACGTTTCGGACGTGTCGACACGACATTTTGATCCTTGGTTATGATCCTGTCAGACGACGTATGTATCGCAGTCTAGATGTGACTTTTCTTGAGCATATTCCTTATTTTTCTTCTAGTCCTGTGTCTGCACTTCTAGTTGATGATACTCCTTTTGATTTTTTATTATCACAGGAGCCAGAGCCATTGGTCACAATCACTACAGAGTCATTAGTCTCTCATTCTCCAGAGCCACTCATTCTTGTCCGTACATAGTTATCAGTCTCTCTTTATGTTTGTCGCCCTTTTTTTCATCCTCTTGCTGATGTACCATCTACTTTAGGCGATGCAGGTAATCCGTCTCAGTTCGTTGAGCATATTGATGCACCTGTTGTTAGTACTGATGAGATTGTAGGTACTGAGCCGGTTACTTTATCTGATGAGACATTGTCAGTGGAGGATGATGATTTAGGGCGTCGTTATCCGTGACGTGATCGCTGTCCAGTTGATTGTTATAGTTGGACTGCGAGGATTTTATATCCGATCTCTGCTTATGTTTCTTATGATGATTTATCTCCTACATTTCGAGCTCATATCATGGTCTTATCAGATATGCCAATTCCTCGTTTTGTTTCAGAGGCTATATGGGAGCCTTAGTGAATTTTTGCCATGCAGACGGCGATGGACGTTTTTCAGCGTAATCATACATGAGATTTTGTCTCTTTACCTTCAGGGGTGAAGCCTGTTGGCTGTCTTTGGGTTTACACCCTGAAGTTTCTTGTGGATGGTATTATTGATCGTCACAAGGTTAGACTTGTGGTAAAGGGATTTGCTCAGGTTCCAGGTTGTGATTTTGGTGCTACATTTGTCCCTGTGGCAAAATTGACTACTGTTCGGTTGATTATTTATCTGGTTGCAGAGTACTCTTGGCCTCTTCATCAGATAGATATGAAGAATGCGTTTCTTCACGGTGATCTGGATGAGATTATTTATATGGATGTACTACTGGGTTTTCGTGATGAGGAGGAGTATGCTGAAAAGGTATGTCGATTGCGTAAGTCTCTTTATAAACTAAAACAGTCACCACGAGTCTGGTTCTCTCGCTTTAGTGATGTAGTCGTACATTTGGAGTTCACTAGATGTCATTCTAATCATACCTGCTTTATTCGACGGAATGCTTTTGGACAGTGTGTCATCTTTTTAGTATATGTTGATGATATTATTATTATTGGAGATGATATTTCTGGGACTGTGCAAGTCAAGGTAGACCTTGGGAAGGCCTTCGATATGAAGGACCTTGGATTTTTGTGATACTTTCTTGGGATTGAGGTTGCCCGTAGCAGCAAGGTGTTGTTCTTTCTTAGAGAAAGTATGTTCTAGACCTTCTCTCAGACACTGGGATGTTGGGGTGCAAACTGGTATGTATCATCACCCATGATTCCAAACCTGAAGCTTACTGCTGAAGGTGAGGAGTTGAGAGATTCGACTGTCTATCAGAGGTTAGTAGGCAGACTTATCTACCTAGCCAACATTAGGCCAGACATTTCATTCGCTGTTAGTCGAGTTAGTCAGTTCGTGCACAGGCTATGTCAGCTTCATCTTGATGCAGTTTATCATATTCTTCGGTACCTCAAGTCTTGTCATGAACTTGGATTGTTCTATGCATCAGGTTCTCAGACTGGTTCTCTAGTCTGTTATTCAGATTCAGATTATGGGGGAGTGTGTGATGGTCGATCTACTACGGGTTTCTGTGTTTTTCGAGGGACTCATCTCATCTCTTGAAAAAGCAAGAAGCAGACAGTTGTCTCCCGCTCGTCTGCAAAGGCAGAGTATCGGACACTGACACTTGACACGTGTAAGATTATTTGGATACGATCGATTCTTGGCGAGTTGGGATTTTCAGTGACTTCTCCATCCACATTATATTGTGATAATCGATCTGTTATTCAGCTCTCTTCTGACTCTGTATTACACAAGAGAATGAAACATATAGAGATCGATGTTCATTTTCTTCAGGAGAAGGTTAGATGTTTGTGAGGACTAGTGATCAGGTTGCAGATGTTTTCACCAAATCTATCACTCTCTCCATTCTTCGGGACTCCGTTGTCAAGCTTGACTTAGTTGATATTTTTACGCCTAGCTTGAGGGGAAGTGTTGGAGATATAGTCTAGTTTATTAGGGATTTCCTAGTTTATTAGGGTTTTATTTACTTTATCTTTGTTTTACCTTTCTATCTTTATTGTATTTTTATTATTTGACTATATATATAGGGAGCTCTACATTTAATTTGTATCCCTTTCACTTACATCTATCTCAAGTGTTTTCAAGGAGACCGAAATAAATTGATGATGAAATTGAAATTCTAATACTTCGAGGTGTTTCATAATGTTTCGATGTATTTTATAATATTGCAATGCATTTACACAATTATTTCGGAATATTTCAAGATACTTTGATATATTTTGCCCGGTGTTGTAAAAAATTATTCTGAACTTTTTTATTTTTTTCATTCTGTTTCCGTAACGGATCGAAACGTTTCTGAAACATTTTGAAATATTTCCGTTTCTTATGTGACCGAAACAATGCACTCAAACAAAATTTTGATCCTTGGTTAGAAAGTATATTTGTGGGGCCTCATCTCCCCTCCCTCTGTCCTGGGCTTTATGGGTTGGAGAAAGGGATAATATAGCTTACTGTGGCAACTCTCTGGCACATTGCTCTTTCAATACTTTTGCATTACTCTCTCAAAAGACTTGTTTGGTTTGTTGTCTTTTAAGCTTCTTTGTAAAAAATTGATGAGGAGTTTGGTTTATGGGTAAGATAATTGTCACTAGGAGAGTGACTGTCTACAAAAAGGGTTCTAATTATGTCTGGTAGAGCTGATGAACTTGAGCTATTCATCAACATCAGGGGATTGGTACTGGCTATAAAATAATGAAGCTTTGACGAAAAGACTACAGAAACTTATAGTTCAAGGGCTGGGTGCAGGAGTTCAAAACAGTAGGCAGCACACTATTTCATGGAAAGAACATGACAAAATATTACTGACCACAATTAAAAATCAGAAACTGATTTAATGGGGGCATTAGCCGACTCTGGTTGAACCTTAATGGAAAAACAGGCTAAAAATCTCAACAAGCACTAAGAAACGCAAATGTCTATATACACATTTAACTATCAGAAACGGCAGTCGAAAAGCAGGCTGAAAATCTCAACAATCGACCATGGAGATAAAGGATAATGATTTATCGATCATACAAAAACCCAGTCTTTAATTTTACTTTACTCCAGAAGGTACAGTTCTCATATGATCGCATACGATTTAGCTGTTCCAGTACTCCTAAAGAAGATATGTACAAAAAATATACATTAGACACGTCAGTCTCCATATACTATTTATGCTACTCTAGCTAGTTACCATTCACAGTCCTGTAGCCATGATGTAGTTTTGATGTTTTTTTGTCTTTTAGGAATCGATAGTTGTTGCTCAAGATTAGTTGGTTAATCATGAGGTATGCGTTGCCACTGTAGCTTAGTCTAATGCTCTTTCTTGCACATTCCTTTTGCATTGCTGCAACTTTTAGTCATCACAAATAGGTGTTGTCTTGGGTAAGGGGAGTGATGTAATTTGTCCATCTTTTGTGAGGGGTATTTGTTTGGGGGAAGAACTGGATGAACATATTGGGACTTCCAGGGTAGTTTTTGAAGAAATTGCTTTTATGGAAAAAGACAGAGTTGCTAATTCAGTCCACTTAGAAAAACATGACAGGGACACTGTGATCGTGTTCTGTGTATTGAGGATCATGATACCATAGGGAATTTTGTTCTTGGTGAGTCTAGGGCTATTCTCACTGCAGCTACAGATTGCATTGAGGGGATGATGTTTATGTCCTATCTGATGATGAAAAATGGTCCATTTTGAAAAACTATAGTCCATAATAGAAAGAAAGCTAGGCAGAAAGGTAAAGGGAGGAGTGTGAGCAAACAAAAGGGGTTCGGGAACTTAGGAACTTAGATTTTGGGATTAATTACGATGGAGTAATATGTAGGAAAGTGTGTGAAGAAGATTATCGTTGAAAATGTTAGAGGTTTGGAGTCAAAAAGGAAAAAAAGATTAATAAAGGATTTGATTTGAAGGACTGTTCGGATGTGGTGATTTTACAAGAATCCAAAAGGGAGATTGTTGATAGAAGATTGGTGAATAGTGTGTGGGGTTCTAGGTACAAGAATTGGGTCCATAATGGTGGAGGAATCTTTTGAGGGTGAATTTTCAGTATCAATTAAAATTAAGCACGGTGAATGGTGGTTATCTGGGGTAAATGGTCCAAATTGTTCCAAGGAGAGGAAAAGGCTGTGGGATGAATTGATAGGATTGTGTGGTCTTTGTGGTCTATGTTGGTGTATTGGGGGTGATTTTAATGTGATTAGATTTCTCTCCAAGTCTCCAAGAAACTAAATGGGTGAAGAGTGACAAAGAGTATAAGGAAGTTTGATTCTTTTATTAGAGAAACTAGTTTGAAAGATTCACCTTTAGTTAATGCCATTTCTGCCTTGGTCAAATTTAGGGAGAATATTGTTTGCAATAGGTTGAATATGTTTCTTTTCTCAGCTGAGTGGGAGGATTGCTTTTTAGGTGGTCGAATTTTAGATCATATGTCTAATCATTTGCCTACAACTGGATGATTCTTGAAATCTTTTGAAATTTAAAGCATAGCGGTATGCCTTCGTTGAACTTTTAGGAGAGTACAATTAGATCTCCCTATTTATTTTTGGTTTCAATCCAAAAATAAATTGATCAACATTAGTGTATGGTTCAACACCAAAATCCCACCTTTCCTCGACTGAGATACTCAAATTGTGTGAAGTAATCAGAAACACCAAGAAGATTGTTGCCTAAGATTGTGTCCTACTCTTCAAAGAAATGTCGTGCTCATGTGTTAGTGTCTTGTCAATGTGATGTCTCAGGTCTACCCCGTGGCCCATATTCTTGAGTGGATTAGCAGTGGTACATCTTGCACACTACAAAGAGCTTACTTTTGGTAAGTGACCTAGGAAGCATTGATACCGGATGCAGGATACGAGTACGACACGATATGGATATGCTGATACGACAAAATCTTAAAAAGTAGTATATGAATACATCTATATGTATATATCTAATACTAGGAATATGAAGGATCAAAAGATAAAAACTTGTTCCAAACTAAAGCAATTTATTTTGTTGAGATTGAAGTTGCTTAATGGTGTTTTGAATCCAATGTCCTATTTAATACTAAAGTTGAACATGTGTCACCCTTCAAAAGTTCTCAACTTTTACGTGGCCTTTAATTGCAATACCTTCATTGACTTTTACATCAGCTATAAAAGTCATTATTCAAGCTAAACAAATTGTAAATAAGTTGACAAATCTTGTGACATATGTGATACACGTCCAAATGAACATTTTGGAACACAAAATTTCTATTTGTATGATTAGTGTTGTCTAAACAACCCACCCCACTAAGTATAAGATAAATGTATCCACTATGGAGATACGCGTATCCGATGTATATTTGATACGTATCCAACAATGATAAATTTTAATTATTAGATACATGAGAAAAGTATTTGATATGTATTCAGTAGAATCTGGAATACGAGTACCTGACGACGAGTATCGTATTGGATACATATTGGATATGGATACGTCACCTTGATCGAAGCATCCGTGCTTCATAGTAAGTGACTTTACACCATTACAAAGAGCTTTTGCATTGGACTTGCAAACAAATCAATGGATAAAAAGTCATGTTTTTCAAGTTGCTGCAGAGTGTACTTATTCTGAAGTCTTCATCATTTTTTAAAACAAATATGGTGCTAGTCTTTTGTTTAGATACTAGTTGATTGTAGCTTATTCAATGCAAACCTTCTATCATAGTGCATCTTTTGTATCATGTGTTTCTGCTCCTTATGTTCATTTTCTTGTAAGATGTAAGAATAGTCTCTCATTTGCATTCTTTATTTTTGCAGAAATTAGGTTGAACATGTAGGTGACATTTTATGGAAGAAGTTGTAGTGCTAACTAGCAGTTACTACTTTAGAGTATAAATCCTCAAACTGTCAAACAAATAGAATTTTTCAGCACCCTTAGTTTTTTACTTCCAGTCCCTAAATATATCTTGCTGTTCTCTGTGACATGCAATTCTGTATCATGATTTTATCCATTTATTTATAGTGCTGATTCTACCTTTATTTGGTAGCCTACAAAGGGGCTTATGACTGATAATGGTTGTATGCTTACACGTTAATTTCTCTGCTTAGGTACGTAGATATGATTGCGAATCCTGAGGTAGCCGATATATTCCGTAAAAGAGCAAAGGTGTCTCAGCATTATCTTAACCAGAACAATCTTTCATTTGACAATCACTACAAGATTACAATATTTTTAAGTTATCATTGACACTTCTACAGTCATTGTTGTCATAATAATCAACATCATCATTTCAACTTTTCCTTCTTAAATCTTTCCCTGCTTCCATGATATGAAACTTATTATTATATTGCTTCATTGCTGTCATCAGTATTATTTTTGTCCCTCTCAATGTTATTTTCTGTGTTCCTTTTTCCCTTATTCTTGTGGAGAGTCTATACATTGGGCTTAAAGGGCGGATCAATTTTCTTCATATTCCAAACATTTAACAACTAATTAATAAGGTTGACACTTAAATATTGTAAAATTTACAGAAACCAATTGGCTTTTTTACCATCTATGCAAATATGAAAGTTAAAAATGAATGGACTCCTTGATCTGGCTGACGAGTCATGCAAAGAATCAAATTTAGTTTGAGGATAGAATTTATTTGGGGAAAAAAGATGGTGTATGTTTGACATAGATGTGCATATGCAATGACAGCAAAACAAAGGCAAGCAGGGGCAGAGAGAGAGAGAGATGTACACCTTTCTACCCAATAAACAAGAATTGCATCTCAGTAACAACACAAAAGCAAACATCCAGTGGAAGAAAATAAAAATCGAATCATTAGAGCAATTGTGGTTTCTTAACCCACCGATATCCTGCATTGTGTACAAGAGTGTGATACCTAGGCCTGTCAAAGTTTGACACGACATGATTAATCAACACGAATCAATACGAATTAAGCGGGTTTGAATGAGACCTTAACGGATTGCGGTGGTAAACGGGTTAACCCATTAAACACGTTTAATAATCGAGTCGTGTTCGGGTGAAATCTACCAACTCATTTATCACCCGTTTACCTGTTTAAAAAAATTAATATAATAATAAATTAATATTTTTTTTTAAAAAATAATCAGAATTAAAATATTATATATACAAGCAAGAAACCAGCAGTGTAACAGTGGATGAGAGTCCAACCATTAAGTACAAATTCTTCACTTAGAACCCTTTGTAGTGCTAGCGATGTGGGAATAGGTTACAAAGCATTCTTGTGATCTGTCGGTCTACACAGTAAACACTTCTCTCACAAGCTTTTGACTTGAATCCCACATCGATAAATTCAAATGAACGAGACCTCCTCCCATACCTATAAAAAGTTGCAGCCCCTTCCTTTAGTCATTCAACCTTCTCACTTGTTTTTGCAAGTGTCAATCAATTGAAAATCTTTTAATTAAGAGAGTACAAATATTGTGGATAATTAATAGAGTTTAAAATTTTAATAGAATAATTTTTTAGTGTGGGTTAAAATTTTAATAAAATTAAACGTGTTAAACGAGTCGTGTCGTGTTAACCGTTATTAAACGGTTCGTGTATAAGTTTTTTACCCGTTTCTTAAACGTGTCGTGTACGAGTTTACATGTTTTTCACCCGTCACCCGTTTAACCCGACATGTAACCGTTTAACCCAACACGTTTGACACCCCTAGTGATACCCAAGTTAGGAGGGGGGGAGAGTATGTGAATTGCTGAACCAATGGGTTGGGGAGGAAGGAAAAATATTAGATCTATAGAATAGCTAAAATCATTCAGTTTCCAAGGGACTGATACATTCATTGAATAATTGATTCCTAGTAACTATAAACTTATTGAATATTTAATCCTTGAATCTGTGTGGTCTAATAATAGTGGGTACAACAGCAAAGCAATAAATGAATGAATATAAATTTTTTTCTAGACTATGAATGAGGATTATTGACTAACAAAAAATGCAGACCATTTGAATCCATAAGCAAAAATTCAAGGGTAAAAAGTTACGCTAGAATTTAAGTGTAAAATTTTAATCAAGAATTTGTATGTCTGAAAGTAGTTATTGGATAATGATAATTTTTTTTATGGCATTAATAGAATACAAAAATGAAAATCAGTTTATATTGGATGAAGGATTTAAGTGGCTTCATAGTGTTATTTAAAGGTAAAATTTAACCAAGGATATAGATATAAGTAGTACGTTTATTGTGACAATAATTACCATACAAATTGGACTTTATGAAATTGTTTAGGGGTAAAATTAGTAAATAAGAGTTTTTTGGTTAGTGACCGATAATATATGCATAGAAAGTTGCAAAAAAGATGAAGAAAACATAGAGAGCCATGGAATGATGGATAATTAGAACATAAAGTTTTTGATTATTTTAAGTTGTTTGTCTATATACAATATTTGTGCGTGGAAAGCTAGAGGGAATTTGGATGGTGAGGAAGAAATGAATGGACTGCCCCAAATATGGGGGTTTTAGTTATTTGAATACTAAAATGTAAGAAATCATGGTTAATAGCTAACTCCTATATTTTTTTTAATCAGTACATCAATCGAAACTTATTGAAAATGTAATGGGTGGTGAGAAGAAAAAGAGAGGCATGAAAGGTCACTCAACAAATAAATAGATTGTATAATGAAAAACATTTATGTTTTACTTGTTTATATGCATGGTATTTTGGATATTTAAGAGATGCTAGAGGTGAAAGAGTAAAATAAAAGTTGTTCCAATATGTGTACATTTAGAAATAGTATAGATTCAATAACCTAGCTACTAACAAAGTAGGACCAGTGGGTGACTATTACAATGAAATTCATATGAAATTTTAAGCATTTACATATGACTGACTGATTCTAAATCTACATGACGAAAGACCCCAGGGGAACCTGTTTGAAGTTTAACATACTTTCCTTTTAAATTTTTTTTCCTTAAACTCCATATTGTCTGCATCACTTAGTTTTCTTTTGACGGAGTAAGGCAGTGGAGGAGTATAATACTTTCAGATACTTCCCAAGAATGTGCTGTGTCAAGTAATAAATGAGTTCAGTAAAGATATTTTGCCCATGTTACATAGTGGGGGCTTGTATCATTTGGTCATTGTAGTTGACAAAATGTTATTTTTGATAAGTAAAGTAGTGGATAATCCATATAGTTGACGAATATGAATGGCATTATGTAAATGAGGCAGCTTGCCGACGCTTTCCCCCTAGAAGGTGGCATCTTGATGAAGTTCAAAATTGTGTTCAAATCACACTTGCATTCTCATATGGCATGGGTATCTTTCTTGTCAAGTTTCCCTTTAGTGTACGCCCAGCAGAATCTTAATTCTGTGAAGTCTTTGGGTTTTAGTTCATTTTTCTGCTCACCTAACAAAGCCATAAATCTGTGACATCTTTGGTGGGTATATTTCTTTTAAACTCCCTTTTGATGTACACTCGGCAGAACCTTAATTCAGTGATGTATACGGGTTTTGTCCCTTTTTCTGTTCACCAAATGAAGTCATAATTCTGCAACATCTCTGTTCTTGTTTTGTCTGTTTGACGTCATGCATACGATCATTTGATTCAGTAAGGATTTTCATTAGATTCAGTTATTGGATTTATAATTATTTGGCAAGTGTGCTCATCCTGAAATTTGGAGAGCTTCCAGCTTCAATAGTCTATGTGGGCTTTCTGATTTTGGTTGTCTGACTTGCGATTCTGGTTGACATAAGCAACATCAGTCATTGAGAATGTTAGAACAAACTTGCCTTTTGTGTAGTCATTAGAAATAGAGAACAAAGATGAGAATCCATTCAGTTTGGAGTCCTACTGTTTCTTAAATCAAAAGTCGGGAACTTGCATGAGAAAAGCCTTTTTACTAGTCTAAAGCATAAATTATGGACTTCCTGAATGCCTATTCTTTTTCCCTGAAGCTGTTTGAAACTTTGATGTTGTCTCAAAGTGCTCACGATGCTTGGACTACCTTTTTGGGGGATTTTTTGTCCTTTCAGTATGCCCTTAGCAATCTAACCTCTTCTGCTTAAGTGGTAGTCCTAATTTCTCCTTGCCTTTATTAGATTATATCAGAGATTCGCAAGACTGTGGAATCTGTTGGCTTTGTTGAAGTTGAAACACCAGTTTTACAGGTTTGTAAATTTCTTTTCGCATACTGTGTTATGGCATTTTCACTTCATATATTTCACCTGGTTAGTATTTTGCTCTTGTCTCATCCGGTAGGAGGTAGATTAATTAGTTTTTGATAAAAATAGAATGGTTGTTTCTTGCCACACCTATTGTTATGCATGTTGAAGTATAAATATTTAAATTATACTCTCAGGTTAAGCTTTTAGAGTTGATGGTGGTTTAACATGGTATCAGAGCAGAAGGTTTTGTGATCGAATCTCACTGCCACCTTGAAAATTAAAAAGATTTCCAAGTGCTACAACCTGCACGTGAGGGGCGTGTTGAAGTGTAAATATCGAAGTTATACACTCACTAATAGCTTAGATTTTTAGAGTAGATGGTTGTTTATCAATACATAATGTTCCTGCAAAGTGTGCTTGAAGGGTCCTTCATACTATACTCTCTTGGAGCCCATGGTTGCTTTTTTTTTTTTTTTTTGCGCATGTCCATTGCTGTATATACAAATATCGTTCTGGGAAGTTTAACTCCACTAAGATATGCATTGTAGTATGCTTGGTTTCTGTTCTTGATATCTGATGTCTTGTCTCAAGTTGTAATTCGTTCAAAAATTATTGAAATTTACATTTATAAGATAACATATTATTTTGACTATAAGTTAGAAAAGTACAATTAAGCTTTATATTGTTTTGCCATATAAATCTAGTTTCTTTGTCAACTGAAACATGAAACCGATTTTCTTTTTCTTTTTCTTTTCCAAATTATTTTGAGCAGTCTTTGTTCGGTATTGATAAAGGGAGCCACAAGCATGTACATGTGAGGTATGCTTAAAGAAAGGAAAACAAAAGCAAGTTGAATGGCCTATTTTAAGGTAACTAGAATCAGGGCTGTCAAAATTTGACACAACACGATTAACCGACACGAATTGACACGAATTAAGCGGGTTTGGGTGATAAACGGGTTGACACGCCAAATACGTTTAATAAACGGGTCGTGTTCGGGTGAGACCTATCAAACCGTTTATCACACGTTTACCCGTTTAAATAAAATTAATATAATAATAAATTAATAATTATTTTAAAAAAATTAGCAAGAAAAAAGAAGTAAAGAAATCAATACAAAAAAAAAAAAGAAAAAGAAGTAAAGTAGTAGTTCAAAGACAAAGGAGGGGAGATGTGAAGCATTTCCAAGGCAAAGGCAAACCAATGCCTTTTGTTTTTGTCCCACATTGAAAAATGAGATGAGAGGGGGAAGGTTGAGTTGCCTATAAAAAAAGCAATGACCTCTTACTTTTTTTTTTTAAGCCTTCATATATGATTTTTTATGAAATTTGGCTAAAAATTCCTCTTTTTTGAGGTAAGTACACTTGAAAGTTAAAAAAAAGTTAAGTATTAAAATTTATTGATATAATTATTTTAAAATTAAATGGGTTAAACGAGTCGTGTCGTGTTGCCCGTTTATTAAACGGGTCGTGTTCGTGTTGGGATTTTTCACCCGTTTATTAAACGTGTCGTGTACGGGTTTACACATTTTTCACCCGTCACCCGTTTAACTCGATACGTAACCGTTTAACCCGACACGTTTGACACTCTTAACTAGAATGGTGTGGCTGTAAAACCCCCCATCTCCCAATTTTTCTGTAGAAATCAACGCAATAAGAGGTACGCTCTGAAGTCGACAATGGAGGATGCTGTCAAATATCTTTGTTAGGCCTTGAATTTTAGTTTCCAGCCCTTCAATGAATGGCCATCAGGATAACAGAAGCACGGAAGTGTTGTGTCCAAAACCTTTCAGTGCTCCAAAATACACATTTCCTCTATACCCTGCCACAGATGAAAATTAAAAACTTGAATGGATACTCATGATTTGATAAGATTATATTATTACCTGAGCTGAGTATCAGGATTTTTACATTCTTACCTACTCCGTTCTATTCTAAAGTATTTTTCTCACCGGAAACTTGGAAAGTTGGCTGAAAATATGGCCTTTGATCTGGCTGTTGTTCAAAATTCCACTTGCTTTCTTCATTGTATTTGTTATGTATTTTATATATTACCTGAAATATTTTATCCATTCTTAATTGATGTAATGGTTGCGTAAATATGTTCTTCTCCTTCCTTATCTTCTTTTATGTTGGGAGGTGGGCGAGTAATTGTATTCAGCATCTGGCACTTGAATGGGAGAAGGGGTTTGTTGGTATATTGTGGTTTTAATTGGTTTGATAAAGTAGGGAGCAGCTGGTGGAGCAGAAGCTAGGCCTTTCATTACATACCATAATTCTCTTGGAAGAGATCTTTATTTGAGAATTGCAACAGAGCTTCATTTAAAGAGAATGCTGGTGAGATTTGAATACTTTTCCTTGCTTTTTTTTTTTTTTGTGACGAATATGAAAAGCTTTCTCAGCTCATCAATATTGAAATGGTTGTCCAGAAGGAAATAAACCAAAGTTATTTTGAAGAAATTACACATGATTCAACTTAACAAAGTCTTGTGCACGTGCCCTTTGAGTTGCTTGAAATTTATTTCAATCAGAAAACTAAACGAGAATCGCCTACTAATTCTGTTAAATTCTGGCAAAGATTCCGCTCAAAAATACCCTTTTTTTGTTTCCTGAATTTCTAGGGCCACATCCTCTGTCCAGCGGGTATTATATCTTTAGTTACCATTTCAATCCACGGTTATTTTTGTTTTCCCCTTTGGCTATATCCTTGGTGCTATTATTGCTCCACTAACCATTGCTAAACCATATTAGTTGGTTGTCTCTCGGTTTTTCTTCTGTAAGGTGTTTGTTCTACGATCACGGCAATGTGTCATCATTAAATTTATACTTTTTTGGCCATACACTCATCATAGCATTGTAAGTGTTCTGCCTTGAGCATTTAGGCATCTTATGTGTTGTGTTGTGATTTATGGTGTTTTAATAGCTTGTTGGTGACCTATGCTGTGAAGTTCATAGAGGTTGTGGTTGTGCTTGTTTCGTCATAGCATACATGTAATTCCATCAAGCCTAATTTTTTTTTCCTTTTTAAATTTGTAGGGACATTGTTATAAAATGAATAACTGTATCTTTTCTTCCCTCCTTTTGTTTCTCTCTCTCTCTCTCTCTCTCTCTTCTTGTTTGTTCCCTTTTCAGAAGGTCTTCATTTCCTCCAATTCCTTCTGTCCCCTTTTAGCAGTTTTCCTCCATTTCCCTTTAGTCGTTTCATTTATGGCTTTAAACCTATCACTGTAGACCTTTGCTTTGAAACCATTTCGAATCTTATGTGTAGTGGCTGATCTGCTTGGAAGTTTGGATACCCCCCTACAAACTGAAAGTACTTATCTATTACCTATCTTTCATCACTGCTATCTTCAGTCCCCTTGCAAAACTTCTCAATTAATCAGGACCTTTCTACCTTTGCCTTTATCCATCCCTGCTTTCTCAATTTAGCCTGCTCATGAGATGGTCATGTATGTTGCTTGACTTGTGAGACCTTTTTCAGCTGCCAAAAACATATATGCAGATAAATGGTCGGGCTTGGGCCACAATATGTTTTGATTTATACCTTCAGTTAAGTATTCACTTTTCTTTTCTTCTGTAACACGGCGTTCATGTCCTAAATTAGATCTCCAACTGTGATTGGTAGGTTGGAGGATTCGAAAAAGTATATGAGCTAGGTCGAATATTCAGAAATGAAGGCATTTCAACTCGTCATAATCCTGAATTTACCACCATAGAGGTAAGATCTGTTTGTTTTGCTTTGTTTGATCGTTTACTGGGGTGATAATATATGACTTTATTTCTACCATATCGATAATATGTTATTTTTTTTCCACATATTATCCGCATAAAATTTCCTTTTCCAAATTTATGTAAAGTTTCATTTCTATATCTATTAAATCTGTCATTGATCAGTCCTAGTCTTAGCTACCACAGATGTACGAAGCATATTCGGACTACCGAAGCATGATGAACATGGCAGAAAAAATAGTAACTCAATGTGCTCTTGCGGTTCATGGGAAGCTCACTATTGATTATCAGGTATTAGTGTGTGTGTAGGCTCCATGTGCTCTTGCAGTTTATCGGAAACTCACTATTGATTATTGTGTGTCGTTAGCCTAAAGTAAATATAGTTTTCTTCAGATTACATAGTTGTCAATTATTTGACCTGCCTTTAAGAATATGTCTTGGAGTTGGATCAATTGCATCATGTATATTTGACATTAATGGCCTGAATTTAAGATGTTTCAAGTTATTTGTTTAGATGGTACACTCATATGTAGTCGTTTTGAATTAGCTTCCAAGAGTGTTAGAACATTTATCATCTCTAAGCCTCAGCATTTGATCATCAACACCCCCCCCTTCCTTTTTTTTCACAAAAACAGGTCGCTGTTATACATGTTCCTGATGTGTATTCTAGCGTTTTCTTTTGTATTTGGAGTACTTTGTCAAATGGATTTTGGGAAATTTATTGTTTTTAACTCTGGCATTTATTGAAAAGCATAAAAAAATTGTTAAGGCTGCTGCAGTACTTTGATGTAGGATGCGGCTATATGCTTTGAAAGGCCTTGGAGGAGGGAGACAATGCACAATCTTGTGAAAGAAGCCACTGGAATTGATTTCACAGAGTTGGGCAATGATCTTAAAGCTGCTAAAGAAGTTGCTCTTAGAACACTCAATGCTGTTCAAGATAATCAAGACAAACATTCAATTGAAGCATGTCCATCTATCGGCCATGTGCTCAATGAGGTAAAATCTGAATCATTTTTGTTCAGAATCTTGATTTTAGTTTTATGAAAATATTCATTGGTTCCTGTTGGAGGGTGCTGATTGCAGACTATTAGCATGCTGAAATTGAGCAATCGACCTTAATGTGACCTTATCTCTGCCTTCTTTAAAATTTTGTGCTAAAATCGCTTCAAATGGTCCCACTAAATTGCACTTTGGCATCATTTGTCCAGGTTTTTGAAGTAGTTGTGGAGCCAAAACTACTGCAGCCTACCTTTGTTTTGGATTATCCTATTGAGATATCTCCTCTGGCCAAACCACATCGGAGGTACTGAAGCTTTTCAAAGATATGTTTTAGTGTGTTGCCGTGCATAGAACATCCCACATGATAATGTTTTTCCCTTCTGATTAATCGTTATATTGAGGAATTGCTTTCAGGGAAAAAGAAAAAAGCTTTTTTGTAGATTAAAATTTTTGACTGAATTGGATATAGGAAAATATTTTTTTACTTGTTATACAACTTAACGCGAACAAAGCCTTAATCCCAGGTATTGAGGTCAGAAATGTGAATCTTCTTGTATCATATCCCTTTTTATCTCGTTCAAAGTTAATTTTGGCTTTTAGCACTACCTCTCACATGACCATTGATTGTACCAAATCACTCCTCCTCACTGGTGCAGTGCTAGTTCTTCTATATAATGCCTAAATCTCCTAGTTGATTCGCTTTTGCCCAAACCTCCTTAGACAATTATTTTTTAATTTCCCTCCTATTGGTGCGTGATATGAGTTTTCCTAATTCTATCCTTTATGGTGTTACCACATCCATCTTAACATTTGAATTTTGCCCACACTTAAATTTCTAAATTTGTTGTTTCTTAGTTTGCAAACATTTTGTACCATAAATGATTGTTGGTCTAATGACTCTCTTGTATAACTTAACTTTCAGTTTAAGGGGTATGCGTTGATCACATATATATCAGATACATTGTTCCACTTAATCCATCCTACTTTAGTTTTATGGGTGACATCATCTCTAAGCTCTCTTCTGTATGAATAATTGATTCCAAATATCAAAAGTGTTCGCTCTTCAATATCTGTTGGTCTTCTGTCTTTATTAACTCAGTGTTTAAATTTCTACTCCTGCCAAAATCACGATACACAGTTTACTCTTGAAATAACAATGTGAATTTGCTAAAATTTAATGTTGATTTGATAAAAATGAATGTTTAATTTATAAGGATAGTTAATTCGGTGTTAATATGATTAAATTGAATATTAATTTGATGAAATTTAATGTGCATTTGGTAAAATTGAATTTTAACTTCTTGTTAATTTTAGGGTTTTTTGTATTTTGCACCCTTAAAGATTTCAAGATTCCAAGATTCCTACTTTGTTTATTCAAAGATTAAATTTTTCACATTACACCCTCAATTTATTAAAATTGTTACAATGTGACTTTTTGGTTGGCTTATGTTATTTTTTTTTCTGTCAAAAGCCAATTCATTGACATTGACAGAAAAATTAATGGAAACTAACAAAAGGGTCCATTGCACACTCTTGATACGTTGATGGTATGATGTAAAAACTTTAATTTTTGAGGGTGTAAAGTGTAATTCGCCCTTAATTTATGAAATTGAATTTTTATTTGGGATTAGTTTAATAAAATTAAATATTAATTGGATGAATTGAATGTTAATTTGATAAATGCGAAGAATAATTTGATAAAAATTATGGTTAATTTAGTGGTAATTTAATGTAGTTGAATATTAATTTGTTGTTAATTTGATAAAATTAGATATTAATTGGATAAAATCGAATATCAATTTGATAAAATTAGATTAAAGGTTAGTTTGTTGATTTGATGAAATTGTATATTAATTTTGTATTAATTTGATGTAATTATGTTAATAATTGTAATTTGTGAGTTTTGGTAAGGGTAATTATGTGAAATCAAATATAAGGGTAATTATGTAAGGGTAAATTTGAATAGCACTCCTGTAAAATGGGAGTTTTTGATAAGGGTAATTATTTAAAATTATCCTCTCTGTTAAATTTGTGAACCGACAAAAATTGATAGGGGTAGGCAGTAATATTTTAGAAACTAGAGGGGGTGTAAGTGAAATATGATATAATTCCAAGGGGTGTTGGTGGAATTTACTCAACTATTTAAAGATCAATAATTTGAGTGAAAGGTTGAGATTTGCAAATGATAGACCTTGTTTATGTGCCAACCTAATTGGGATGTGCTGATCACACTCATTAATGTAATCTTGTAATTGTTTGTTTCAATCAATAAAAAATATTTTTCATCTCAATTTCAACTTTAATACTGCAATTGCTGATTTTATTACATTATAGAAGATATTTAGTTCAAGCATAAATTAAAAACCCTAATTGTAACTCGTTTAGGGCTCATCATGGCTTGCTTGATAGTAGCTGACTAAATGTCCATCAGGGTAGACCTGATGAGTAGCTCATGGGACGTCCATATTTTGTCAGTTTGGTCCACAGGCTGTTACTAGCTGCTGACTATTGGGTTGGGTCGCATTGGCCTGACCAATGTTGACCTGTATATTGAAAGTATTGAGCATGTCATTCTTATGTAACTATGTAGCCACTAAGATTTTGAATTTCTGTGCTTTCCCTTTATGCTTTCCGTATGTTTTTTCATTTAGGTATTGTTCTTTCTGAATAGACAAAAAGTGACAAATGGGCACAAACTATGCACACAAGATATACATAGTGGAAAGAAGAAGTAAAAATACATTAGTAAGTACATACGATGTTTTAGAACCCGTCTATTTACCTCCCTTGCAAATCAAGAACACTTTTACCTAGGATAAATGGTTTTTAGAATTCCTTTTACTGTCCAAATCGTTGCTTTGACACATTCAACTTCCTTTTCAATTGTTCTGTGATAATCAAACAATACTTCATATTGCTGCCAATTTATTAATGTTCTATGGGTGGACTAAACATATTGAAATTGATTGTCACTTTATTTGAGACAAGATATTAGATGGATAAATTGCAACTCAATTTGTGAATTATGAGGATCAACTTACAGATATGTTTACCAAAACATTGAGTCGTACTCGTCTTACAGTCATCTGTTCCAAACTTGGATTATATGATATATAAACTCTAGCTCGAGGGGGAGTGTTGAGAATGTTAGTGAAATATTGGTTAATATTTATTATGGTGTAATAAGTATGCCTCTCTGAGGGTATACTAGTCCTTTGTATTCTTATTAATTAACTATAAATACAAGTTGAGTGTGAGAGGCAAGGTATGATATTATTCTCTGCCTCTCTCATATTGGGTTAATTCTCTCATATTGTATCACCTAATTAATAAATAGGTTAAGTTAGTGTCAAGTGATTTGACATGAGCAATTAAAAAGGTGGGGTTAGGATTGACTAGTGTTCGTTATAAATCGGAAATGACACAACCCAAACGTGACATAATGCGACTTGATACACGCCCCTATCTTCTGCTCCCTTATTACCAGGCGTTGCAGTAGCAAGTGATTGATTGATTCCTACTCTCCTTTGCACATACCACACCAATTACAAGAGATCTTACCTGAACACTTAAACTATCAATTTGAGAATGCTTTCCAATGCTACCGACCAGGCTAAAGAGACCTCCTTAGGAGCAATTTGCATTTCCAAAAGCAATTTGCATTTCCAAAAGGAAAAAGAATGTGAATTGAGCCCCCTATTGATGTTTTTCTAGAATGACTTGAAACTTCCCATTGATGATTGGATTTGTGCTCTGTACAACAACTTGATGAAACCCTCAATCTTTTCGAACTCTCAATTGAAAATTCTTTACAGAAGCAAGTCTTCCAGACTATTCCTTAACACTCGAGGAGTTGCCACCATAGCATCAGCTGCAATATGAAAGGGATTAGAGAACCTATCCTTTAGATGCTCTTTATTGCCGCAAGGATCATGATAGAATTTGCCCCTATGATTGAATCCCACAGAACTTACAAACTTGGAGACCTTCTACCAAGCTTGCCAGATTTTCTCCGCAGGGCCACTCCAGTAGGAACTCTTACTTCATTGCTCTTCCATTTGCTCATCGTACTCTATTTTCTTTTAACCAGTGCTTTCCACAACCATCGGTTCTTCACACTTACACAATTTTTAAGAGAGCTTGATTACTTCTGTTTCCAAATCTCCCTATATGGAAGACACTACCCAGCAATCCACCAAGCAGTACTCGAACTCATTGCGCAGATATCTGAAGCTTATTTTTATCCTTTTTTTGACCAAAGTTGCCATTGGGAAACCCAAAAGTAGGTTGGAAAGCACCGAAAGCATGCTTTTTTTTTTCCTTATTTCAAACAGTCAATTAGTCCCACATCTTTCATCTCTTAAGGCTCCTCTGAATCCTCTTCATGATTGAATCCCACACCACATTTACTTATGCACAGTGGTTTTCTTGATAGACAATAGGAAGGCTCCCTAGTCCCTTCCCAAAACTGCTGTCAGGTTGTGAATTTCGTCAACTCCCGTGTATTGGATGATTTTCACTTTTCACTTTTCACCAGATCGACTTTCTACCCAGACAGTGTCTCAAAGCAACGTACCAGACTTCATATGAATAAAGTTGCATTTCCTCTGCCTCACTGAAAATGATGTTACCATTGGCAAAGAACATATGTTCAATGGAGAAAGATCCCTCTACCCTCACCTCTGAAAGTCCTACTTAAGTGATGCCATAATCTGTTTATTGTTGACATGTCAGTCTTTCAGTTATTAAATCCATTTACCCTTCTTTTTTGGTCAACACTGGATAATGACTTCTAATTTTGCTTTTACTCTGCTTGTAATGGAGAAACATATGTAAAGGGGAGAATGAGTGTTTTGCAGGTTGAATATAAACTGGCGTAACCTATTATAAATGTTTTTGTTATTGTTGGTATCTTAACTCTTTCTCTGTCCAGTTCAGGCATGCAGGCTTGACTGAGAGATTTGAGCTATTTATTGCTGGTCGTGAAATAGCCAATGCCTTCTCTGAATTGACTGATCCTTTGGATCAGGTAAGCATCAATGCAGAATTTAGATTCCCTATCACATGCTGTACTTGACTATCCACTATCGCAACGTCTGGGGGTTTGATCTTTTAGTAGCCCATGATATTAGGGTGTTGGTTGGGCTAGGTTAAAGTATGATACAGCAGTAATTTCACTGTAAGTTAATAACTCCTGAACACCAAGCTAAGAGAGCTTGATTCAAGCGTTGAGGCCTCTATTTGCCTTCACCTGCAGCTTGTCGGTACAATGGTCAATTCCTTTGCTTGAGTTTGGAATACCTCTTAGAGTTATTCTCTGTTTCCCATAATTGGGGACCCTTTTTAGGAATCCAACTTACGTGCTTTTGCACATGCATCGTTTTAAAAATATAGTTTGTTTCAATTTTATTTTTATAATTGTTTGAAATAATCATGTAAATACAACATGTAAATACTTATGAATCAAACCATGGAGTAAACTTACTGCAATTTGTATGATTTATATTGAAATGGTTTTAGAAAAAATATTAGTTTTCATTTCTTTTTATATTAACTTTTATAGTTTTGAGTAATTATTTTCTTATGAAGCTCTTTCCTCCTAAGAAACATACCGCTCGTTCCATTGTTGAGATTAAATATGCTTTGGCTACTACTATGACAGAGATAGTTTGTGGAGATAGTTACTTGCTGATCTAGGAGTTTCTTTTTCTGCTCCTAGTTCTATGTATAGTGATGACAAGAGAGCTATACAGATTGTTGCACATAGTTCTGTTTTCTACGAGCGGCCAACCATATTGAGATCGACTACCATTTTCTATGCCACCATCTTCTACTTGGGACTATTTTCTTGCCTCTTTTTTCTTCTACTATGCAATTGACCGACTTTTTTCTTGAAGTCTCACATATGCTACGTTTTCATTTTCTTCTCGACAAACTCTCGATACTTTCTACTGTCATGTTATGAGGTTGAGGGAGAATATGAAGGTTGTATTTGTATTTATATTTATTTCTCATTAGGGATATTTTATTCTTTCTATTATAGGAGGGCTATAAATATAGTCTCTTGTAACTAGATATTCCGGCAAAGCACCAACTAGTTTCGGCTCTAGCCTGCGGAGACGGATATGGAAACCCTCCGTAGATATCCCTCGTGGGAGGGTAATCTAAGAAGCAAATTATGTGGCATAACATCTGAAAATTGCTGAAAAAGTGGTTGAATGATAGCTGGACAGCTAGTCTCAACCAACTTTTTACCCACCAAAATAGAAACTACACTATTGTCTTTCATTTCCTCCACAAACTTGGTCATGGAGAGCAAATTAATGCCATCTCCTTGCTTAGTTTTACTTGTAACTTCCACCTCAGATGGGGCCAATTTTTTTTCTTCTTCTAATATTTATAAAGAGTATGCTCAAGTGGCCCTTTTGTTGGACCTTATTATCATTCTGCCATAGTCTATCAAATAAGATGTGATATACATTCATTGCCACTACGTCAAATAAAATAAACTTTGTTTAGTAACATGTATTTCGTTGTTTTTCTTAAGCCAAGGAAGTTTGTAAGGTTGCATGTGCATCTCCACTGATATATTTATCTTTGACACTACCTCTTGGGAAATGTTCTCATAACTTCCAATAGCTATGATCAACTTCCGAACATGTCCCACAATGGTACAAGTGGTTTGGATTTGAATCGGTGGAAGGGCCATTGGAGGAATAAAGATGATGGATTTGCTTGTTGGTTTTGGTTGTTGAATTTGGACATCTTGCATTCACATATTGTTTGAGGGTTTTTTCATTGTAAAACGTGTTCACTAAACATTAATACACATATCAATCGATTAATTGGCTATTAAGGTTGATAGGTCTAGAATTGGTGTAGATTTCCGCGGGAAGTGTCAAAGACCTATTCAAACCCCCCTCCCTCTAGGTCATGCTTGTGTGATTTCGATGTGTATAATTGTGTCATATATCGGGGACGATCGAATTGTGCTTCCTCGATGTGACTTTTGCACTTTGCAATAATTTGTTCTTGTTTTTGCTTGCAACTATTATTGTTTTTTGGTTCCCTTTTTTATCTACATCTGCTATGTTATTGTATCTTTTCTTTATATTTTTGACCATTGCATGGGCTGTTGTAAGATTATATTTTCTATTTTTCCTACTATTTTTTGGCCTTATTCAAAGAATCAATGATATTTTTTACACTTGGTTTGCGTTATTTGTCAATATGTAGAATTGAAAGAAATGAGTTCCATGGGTGCTAGCAGTGCGCCATCCACTGAAGAAGATATAGGCAAACCTCTATGGATGTAAGTTACAAGGTTTGAGAAGTGAAGTAATGGTGGGGGAAATATTTCATGGCAATGTAATTTTTGCAATTAAATTAAGAAAAGCTTATACACAAGGGTACGAGCTCATTTGTTGGAATTGACTGGTGTGTGATTGGAGCATGTTAAAAAGTTACAAGCCAAAATATTGCAGATATGCACAAATTATAAGAGGAAGCCAAAGAAAAATTGAGGAAAAATGTACCATTACCTCCTAGTGTGTCATTTGGTGATAATTTGGATAGTTTTGATCAAGGGAGTTATGAGTCCAAGAAAAGAAAGATGAGTAGAAATAGAAGTAGAAGTGGAAGTAATTCAGCTATTGAAGACGCATTCAACTTGAAGACCCGTGATCATTTAAATACACTAAATGCTAGAATGTTCTAATCAGGAGGCTTACCATTTCACCTTGCAAATAACCCATATTTTGTGACTGTTCTTTTTTCATTTACTTACGCTAATCCTCTTTTGGGTTATTTGCCACTCGAGCATAATTTTTTAGGACTACTTTATGCTAACAAGAAAAGGAATGATGAGAAATTGTTACAACCCATTAAAAGTACATGGAGAGAAAAAAGTATGAGCATTGTGAATGATGGATGGAATGACTCACAAATAAGGCTTGTGATTAATTTTGTGGCGGTGACGAAAGGTGCCCTATTCCTTAAATCTCTGTGGATTGTTAGGGTGAAATTAAAGATAAGTTCTTTATTTTTGATTTGATGAAAGAAGTGGTTCATGAGATCGGTCTTGATAATGTGCGGCCATCTCATTGAGGGATTATATCCTAATATTGTTTGGATACCATGTGTGGTTCACACACTTTAACCTCGTTTTGCAAAATATTTGTGCGACAAAGAATGTTGAAAATACTCAATTAACTTTTGACGAGTGTTCTTAGATTACTGATATCGCGGAAATGTTGTGTTTATTAAGACTTTCATCATGAATCACCCCTTGAAATTGACAATGTTCGATGAATTTGTTCCTTTGAAATTGCTTTCCATTGCAAGTACACGTTTTTCTTAAGTGCTTGTAATGCTTAAAAGGTTTAAGCTCATAAAAGTTTTTCTTTAAGCCTTAGTGAGAGGTGGAGTAACAATCGAGAAGATGTGGGCAAAACCAAGTTTGTGAAAGAGGTGTTAGATGACATTTGGTTGGACTTCATTGTTTACATACTTGCATTTGCAACTCCTGTATATGATATGCTCAGGGTTTCTGCTACGGTAAGCCTTTTTCTTCACTTGGTATATGACTTGTGGGATACAATAATAGAAAAAGTGAGGATTGTAATAAATAGGCATGAAGGAAAGCGGGTTGAGGAGTTATCCACGTTTTATGATGTGCATAAAATTCTTATTGATCATTGGAATAAAAACAACACTCCCCTCTGTTGCCCAGCCTAATCATTGAATTCAAGGTGATTTTTAATTCCTAGACTTTTCTTTTTCCCATGAGGCAAGTGCACCTTTGCTTTAAAGTTACTTTTTCAACTTTCTTCATCATTTGTGTGAGGAATTGGAGTACTTATTCTTTTGTGCATTCCGTTCGAAGAAATAAGATGACAACAAAACGTGCCGAAGACCTGATCTTCATTCATAGCAATCTTCGTCTTCTATCAAGAAGAACCGCACAATATAAGAAAGGAGAAACTAAAATGTGGGATATTGCCGAAGATTCTATTATTCATCTGAGGATGCAGGAGAGCTTGAGCTTGAGCTTGAGCTTGCACAACTTTTACTTGATGAGCCAAAGTTGAAAGTCATGGGCTTTATTGAGGATGGTAATGGACGAGGTAGTGTTGCCTATGGTGGTGGTGGTGGTGGTGAGGCAATTGAAGTTTGATGATTATGATCGAAATAGGACATTTTGTTTGAATGTGATGAATAATCTTTTTAGTTTGGTTTATTTGCAAGGGTTTCTAGTGTTGATGTTTATTATTATGATGTTTAGAAGTTGAACTATGAATAGTAGATGATGATTACATGAAAAAAAAAACAATCTTTTTGTTGTGGCAGTTATGCTTACTGTTATTTAATGGCTTTGCCATTTTATGATAATGTGGTGATTTGGTTGTTTTAGTATCTAAGTTGATCCAAAAATGTTGCATTTGTCTTATATAAGCTTGTGGAAAATATTTTTGAATATATTTATTCAATGTGTACTTGACGTGTCCTTGACCTACTCTTTTGGAAAATACTATATCTGTGTCCGTGTTCGTGTCAGTGCTAGCGCACTACTAATACCAATCACTTACCTTGAAAAGTTTTTGATTGACCAATGTATATAGTATATACCCTTATTAAACTAGTTATTGAAATCAACCACCTTTAGTAACTCAAAAAAGCAAAAATATACCATCTTTATAGAAGTCACTGATCAAACTTGTACCATTTACAAATTTAAATGACATTAATATCCCTTCATCGATGATGCGAATCCTTAAACGAATTCAAGAACCCACGGGTAAATTGATTGAAGATTCCCCAAGAAAGTTCACTAATCAGATTATAAGAACCAAGAACCTTAGATCCAATGCTTGCAAGAAACAAGAATCCAAGGTTAAAAGTTTAAGAGAAAGACGTCACACTCAAGAATGAGCGATAAGTCAATGAACGCCATAAGAAAGATTAATTCTTGATAAGTTCTTGAAATAGTTCTTGGAAGAACAATAAGGTAGAAACCTCACAATACTCATAAAAATATTCTGCCTTTTATAATGCTTTGAACGCCTATATATAGGTTGGTTATTACAAAGAAAATTTCCTAAAATAACTTATCCTATTTAAGAAATATCTCTTACTTGCTGGTAAAGAAATAGCTCTTACTTTCCTATACTCTTACTTTCCTAAAAGAGAAAAACACAATCAGTCCTTTAATATGTTGATCACATGCCTAATTAAACAAGGAAAGTCTTTCTTTCCTAAAAGGAATAAATCACACTCCTAAATAGACAAGGAAGGTCATACAATCACATCAATTTTAAACATGCCAATTTTAAGCTTAGCCTTTGCCGGAATCTTCTAGAACTTGAATCATGTTGATGGATCTTTGTTGCCAAAGTGGATCATGCTCAATGCTTGAACTTGCACAATCAGCCCATATGTTTTAAATCAGTCCGTTCAATGCTTCTTTCATCCTTTTTGCTCTCGTCCGAGTCATAGGACTTGCATTTATGCTCAACGGATCAGATTGTATTGCATCAATCGATCTCTATATATATTAGTTACAAAAATAATAAAAATAAAATTAGTAAATAATAAATAAATTAAAATTTAAGAATGTTTAGATGTTTAAAAACATTTTGAATGACGATATTACCCTTAAAAAACACCTTAAGACAATATGGCCCTTTTGAATCACTATATTACCTTTCACAATATTTATCATGTATAATCATTTTAAACCACGCAGATGTCATTGATTATAAAATCATAGACTTGGATAATATGAGGTATTATTTACCTTAATTACAAATAGAGTTTATTTTTATAAATATTAAAAATATTACTTGCCTGAATTTATTTACTTGCAACACACTTGGTGCATTGCTAATGTATATATGTATACACAAGTTATATTTAGCAATTAATTGATTAAACTGACTTGAAATTCATTTGTAATTTGCTAAAATCAACTCTAATTAAGCTATTTGGAAAGGATATTCAATTTTTTTTTAAGGTAACAGATATAGATTGTGAAATTAAATTAATTGGATAATTGGGTTGGAGTCAATCAGATTTTTCATAGTCCATTCAGATTCGGATTACTACAAATACGATCTAAATTCGATTCGTTGACCGGCCTAGTTCTAAGTCATTGATCCCTAGAGAAGATGCATCAGATATCATAAGAAGTAGTGTTGATGACGTCAATACATCACTATATGTAAAAGACTTGTGGTTGCAGCGGATAAAATAAAGGAATTTTGAATCTGCTGTACCTGCAAATCTTCCTGGCTTAGCAATGATAAGTTAAAAGATGAATTGATCTCGTAGGCTTCTTTTGAATTGGAATCTTTCCATATAACCTTGTGAGCTTCTGTATCTGATTTCCCTGTTTGGTTTTCCTATCATATTTTATCATCAATCTTTTTTTTTCTTTACAATATCTTTTGCAATGCATGTTGAGAGGCTCACAGGTGGTGTTCAATAATAGAAGCAGTGAACAATAATTAATAATTTACAATTGTGGCAGAGAGGACGTCTGGAAGAGCAAGTGAGGCAACATAATGAGAAGAGAACAGCTGCAGTTTCAGAAAGGGCTTATGGAGAAGAGAAAGGAAAGTCAATTGATGATGATTTATACGAAGTGACACTTGATGAAGACTTCCTAACAGCTCTGGAATATGGAATGCCACCAGCCTCAGGAATGGTATGCGCATATTTTTTTCATGAATAATTTGTGGAAGGTTATTGTTCATAGAAACGAAGACCATTCAGTTCACATCAGATAGTTGGGTGAAAAGTGAGTTTTATTCTTATTTTGGTGTTTCTGCAATGTGTAAGTTTGCCTGGATGCCTTCTTTTTCAGTTACTACAATTTCATCAATGCTATTTTGATTGGCTCAAATAGTCCACAAGATCTTACAATAACATTGTGAATACCTATAAAAATTATTTGCAACTTTCCTGAAGCTGCTGGAGATAACTGTAGTATGACAACCGATGCTTCTTTAAATTATATTGTATCTATTACTCAAAACTTATTGACATTGGTGATTTTCTTGTATGAGCAAAAAGCATGGACGTCTGGGACCAACTCACAATTTTTCTGGTTACATCTGTCCCAAATTTTGTATGAAGAATTGCTCAGTTAAATATCATAGCGGGGCCACCTATTATCTTACTTTCCTGCTTGTTTATATTTTTGTGATGGGACTGTAGTCCCTGTCAAAAGTCCGATTAAGGTTTCATCCTCATTACTTTCAGGGGGTCGGATGTACTTACATGGTCTATATTTTCTTCCCTGGAAAAATCTGATGGAAAAGACTTCATTTTCAGGGCCTTGGAATTGACAGGCTTGTAATGCTTCTAACAAACTCTGCTAGTATTCGTGATGTCATTGCTTTCCCTGTCCTCAAGATTCAGCAATAGGGTTTCAAGAGGGATGGTGGGGATCGTTTATAAGAATGGCCATCTTTTTTTTGAAGTTTGAAATGGATCTTATTGTACCTTCTGGAAATGGATCTTATTGTGTTCAGATTCCAGCCTTATTTTGGAAAGAAGATTTTACCGCTACCAGAGATCATTAACTTGTATTGAAGATCACCTTTCCATCACTTTCTTATTTAATTGACTATATTGTTTCTTGAAAGATTTTGGTCATTTTTTAAGAAGCTTCTAGTGGCCGATTGAAAGGCATATTGGCTTGCATGTTGTCCGTTGTCAAGTGCATTGTGTTCGCTATTTTAAAGTTACTCCATTGATTTCTTGGTTTTCTGTTATACTCTCCTATTGTGATTTGATAGAAAACTCATTCAAAGCACTAGTAGAATTTCTCTGTAAGTGCTTGGAAGGCATGCTCTGGACCCTCTCCCTACTGAAAGATTTGTGATGTATTTCTGAATCAATCTTGATGAAATTGAGTTGATTTGCAATGCTTATTTAGCAGGGGAATTGTAACACCAAGAACTTTTGTTAGTACTGTTTTGTATTTATACAAAGTAAAATGTTTTACATCAGGACTTTATTTCTGTAGGTGTATTTTGTTCAGTTGTTTAATTTGCTTGGAGAGGAGAAATTTGTTTGAAATCTTCGACATAAGTCAATTTTGGCCACTGCCGTATTGACCAGGGTATAATTTCTTAACCGGGCCCTCTCTGTAAGAATACTTCTGTTTTCTTATATCTTGATACCAGCGAGTGTGTCCAAACAAAACAAGAAAATGAAAATCCTTAACGAAAATTGAGAGAGTACAAAAGACCAGGCCACAGTGGTGGCCTTTGGTAAAGGAAACGTACTAGTGTTTTCTCGTCGCCTTCTAGGTGTCATAACCCCATCCGTACTATCAATCTCTGACCAACTCTCTCTCTCATCAATTCTCTTAGCCTTTCGCTTCTTTGCAAATTTCGTACCAATATATCAGTTTCCCATGAACTTTCGTACCAATATAATGCTAGTGTAAGCAGGTACATTTGCTTAGGATGTGACTTCCTACGGAATGCTCATGGGAAACAAGGCCGCTTGGCATCGGGCTGACATAGTTGACGAGGAAAGGTCATTATTCTAATAAAATTGAGGGACAGATAGCCACATACTAAACCTTAAATTGGTGACTACCTGAAGGGTTCAGTGTAATTCCCATTTATCCTATGACACCTGGAAGTGACATGTGAGAGAAATTACACATCAGCAGGCACGAGTGAACTAACAACTGTTGGTCAAGGTGCCTTTGACCAGTTAAGGGATTATTTACCGTGCTACTAGGGACCCAAACGGGAGTCTATCAAAGACTCATTTGAACCCAAGGAAACAGCTAACGCAGGGGTCAGCTGCCTATCGGAAAAGAGAGCGAACGTAGTCATCGTACTGGGTAAGCCTTGGCTTATCCAAAGTACATGAACCAATAAAAGGAGAAGCCTTAGAAGGCTAGAAAACAAAGAGGAACAGTCCGAGTAAGAATCGAGATGTGCCACCAGACTCGCTAAAACTCAAGTCTCACATAATCACAACAAGATCTCTATAAATATCGGTAATACTTAAAGTTTCAGTTACAAACTATTTTTCATGTGAATTGTAAGTTTAATCTAAACTCTTCATTGACTTAAGCATCGGAATGTTTCAATCGATTCCATCCCATTCCATGACAGCTAAGGATTAAGTCCTTCCTTTTATATGATGATTTATTGTTATCTATGTAATTGGATTTATTCCATCCATGATGTGCAGAGTCCTGTTTCAATTCAAAACTAGAATTCTTGACAAGTTGGGCTGGATTGGACTTGGATTAATAGGCTTTTATCCGTAGGCCAATTTTTTCATCATTAGTAGTCCCTCAGTCCAGCTTAGCTTGTGTGGCACATGTGCCATTGCCTTGGTAATTGATGCCCACGTGTCAGGAGCTCTGCTTTGAAGGCGAGCTATTAAGCATATATCTTTATCGGTAGATCTCATTCTAGAGTTGAGCTGTTAGACATTTAATATTGCCTATTAAGCTCTTTGTTTTATTGGAGAGCTATTTAGGCATTTATCCTATTTAGCCATGTTCTCGTGAATTGGCTTTAGCCTTGCTTGGTTCAGTTGTTTAGCTCATCAAGTTATCAACCTTAGCCTAGGTGCTAGGTCTTGTGCTAGTGAGTTAGAGGTCCTTGGTCTTTCCTGCTCATCTCCGAGCTAGGCGTCATGATTTTGGGATGCCCTTCGATTCTCAACCTTATAATGGAGGTGCTACCATTGGTGGTCCGGTCATTCCGAGCTGAGCTAACTCGAGGGATAAGCAAGATGAGTAGAACCTTGTGAGGTATAGGAGATGAGCTTCGAAAGCTAAGCTAAGCTGTAAAAGAGTGGAGCTGTGTGGAACCATTTGTCGAGCTCGATGAATAGTGTTGAGCCGTTGGTTTAATGAGCATAACTGAGATAAGCATACCTGCACTAAGTGAGCAAAGCTAAGTCTTTTAAATTGAGCTGGCAGTTATATGAGTTGAGCCAAGGTGTTTAAGTAGAGCTGGTCCTCGGATTAAAACATTTCTTACCGAGCTGTCCTGGTCTTCTGTGGAGAGCTCGTTAGTCGAGCTATCAAGTTGCATGAGCTGCGTGAGCAGAGCTGGACTATTTGAGAAGAGTTGATATAAGCAAAGTTGGGTTGTATGAGTAAAGTCGAGCTGTGAGAAAAATAGAGTTATCGAGCATAGCTGGTCTTTGAATTATGGCTCTTTTGGCAAAGCTGATTTGGTTTTCTAGGTAGAGCTGTTATATTGTGTACAAAGCTCTGCGTTAGTTATATTCTAGGTAGAGCTGTTATATTGTGTACAAAGCTGCGTTAGTTGCGTAGAACTGGATTTTACTTTGCTAGCAAACCTCCAATTGAGATCTGTAGAATGTTAGGCTAGTTTAATTAAGGGTATTATTATAATTTGTAGCTTATTATGATTTAATATAAATGATGGTGTTTTTCCACGTGAATGAGCAGTATGTATGAGGATAAAAATAAGAACAGATCTGAGCCTCACGCCTCGTGCCTTGAAGTGTGGATTTGATAGTTATTTAGGGCGTGGTACGTGTAATCCAGAGGAAATATAGTGGTTCACCTGTTTAGGAGCTCGGCTAGTTCACTCTTTAATGAAGACTTTTGCTCCTGGGGTGTATATTCATTCAGAAAGCGTTTACAGTTTGTTTTTGATACCACTCGGGGGGTCCTTTTTTTGGTTGAGATGATGTACAGTATTTATAATGCAATTTTTATCTGTAAGAGATCATGACCAAGATCCTTGCCTTGCATTCGCGAGATCTTTCCAGATTTTGGGAGAAGATCTAGGTTAATTGAGAGTTTTGTGCCTTGGATACGACATGACTATTGTTTCGGGGGTGCCTTATGTTAGACAACTGTTTCCTTCTCGTTTCTCTGATTGTTTGCTCCGGGAAAAGCTCGAGGTCTGGAAACCTGAGCCCTAGAGGTCTTGGATGACCTCCTGATCTGACCTCCCTTACCAAGCACTTACTTGGAATTTATTCTTGGTATCATCAGTTGCCCTCTAGCCCTTAGCCTGAGTGAACTTGGGTAGGGGCTGAGCCGAGGTTTTCTGACCTCCTCATGCTGACCTCGATTTGAGTGCAAACAGGTTTTTGACGGTTTCAAGTAATCATTTACTCCCCTATTTCTCATTACGTTCTCCACTTCGTACCGATAGTTTTAAATGTCTCTGAGTTGATGGAAACGACTCTCATTTTCCCTTCGAATTCTTCTCCTTTGAACTTTTCATCTTCTTCCTCCTAGCAGTCTCTGGTTTTTCCCAATTTTTCGGCGAACTTAGGGTTTTGTTGAACCTCCCCCCTCTTCGAGTTGGTATGCAAGGCTTTGCTTTCTACTTCAAACTTTGGCTTGCCATTCGCCTTCAATTAGGTACGTTCCCAGCTCCTGACATGTTTCTTTGTTCTGGATCCCTCGAGTCTGAGGTGGTTTCTTCATTTTTGGACTTTTCGATTTTGTTATTTTAGGAACCAAGGTCGTTCCTTGTCTCAAATTCCCTTTTTCTTGGACCCTTATTCAACGGCTAGGGTTTTTCTTATTGACAGTTGTTGTGTTGCCCCCTTGACCTTAAAGAGTGCTTTTCAGATGGTCCCCCTCTGTACAGATCTTTTAATCTTTCTTTCTCATGTCCTACGATGTCTGCTTCCTCCAGAGCTACCCCTTCCTTTATCTCCCTCTTAAGAGATAGGCCTGTCGAAGACGACTTTGATTTAGGTGAAGTAGGTGATGATATCGACATCTTTCCTAGTGTTGATTCTATTGACATTGAGGAGAAAGCTGAAGAGCTCCCTTCTTCATCTTCCTTAATGCCAAAAAGCCTCAGTAAAGGTAAATGTAAGGTGAGTGGTGTGAGAGTTTCGGCTGCAGGCATAGGGTCTGCTTTTAGGAACGCAGAGCTTGTGGGTCCTAGTGAGATCACTCCTTCTCTTATGAAGATTTTTAGTGCTCACTTTGGTTTTCCACCTGGGGTCCAATATTGGTGCCCAGATGAGTTTACCCCATACGTCTCCTAGGTTTATGAGAATGTCTGCTTCTTTGTGGCTACCTTTGAGAATGGTCTGCGCTTTCCCTTACACTTTTTCATTAAGAGTGTTTTATAACACTCCAACGTCTATCATGCTTAGCTCTTTCCTAATTTCTAGGGGGTCCTTGGTGGGTCTCCTCAATTTCTTTAAGACTTACAAGCTTGGGGTTGCCATTGTTTCCTTACTCATGGAATTATTCAACGTTAAACACATTTCTTCTGAGGGTTTTTTGTATATCTCCAAATGAACAAAGGCCAAATTAATTATCTCTAATCTCCCAAGCTCCCATAACAGTTGGAAAAAACTATTCTTCTACTTGTGGGACATTCACTGCAAGTACAACCCTGCGGATAAGACATATACTCTTCCCATCCCTAGAGCTTGGTCTGCCCTTGACAACCGGGGTAAGTCCTTGCTCTAGCTAACTAGAGTCGGATTTGGTGGCTTGTCTTGTCGACTTTGCTCTGCTTTCCTTGTTTCTCAGGTGTTCAACACGAGCTCAGTGCTGAGGACAAGCGGGTGTTGCTGAGACTAGAGAAGTGTGGTTAAGCCTTGGGGATTTAGTCTTCTTGAGGTGAAAATTGAAGCTCTCATTCCTCTTTATGTTGAAACTCCCATTCCTTTTTCCGTTGTTGGGTTTGAAAAGGTGGCAGGTAGCATTCCTCCTCCTCGCTTTTAACCCTTAACTCTTCTTCTTCCCCTCTGCTGACCTGTCTACCTCGTACTTTCAGGTTCTTCATTAATGGAGCCTACTGTAGAGGATCACCTAGCCAAGGTGGGTCAATTGAGGAGGGTCAAGAGTAGAAGTAAACGTAAGGAGGAAGTTGGGGCGAGCAGTGGCTCTGCTACTCCGGCCTAGGTGCTGAAATTGGTTCTGCCTCTCACTTCTTCTCCTTCAACTTAGGTGACCCCTATCCTCCTGCCGAGTTCTCAGAACATCGCGCAGACCTCCCTTCCTCAAGGGGTGAACCCCTATCCTTCTGGAGAGGTTGCGAGGCAAGGCACGGACCCGAACTCCCTCTCTCTAACAGAAATTGAGAGGGTTGTAGAGATAGTCACCTAAATTTTTTCCAAGTCCATCTCCTCTAGTTTAGTCGGAGAATCCTATTAGCCACTTCTGAAAGATTCCTAAGTTGAGGGTGGAAAACTCCTCAAGGCCTCTGCAGGTGGGGATTTTCTCATTAATAATGTCACGTACAGCAGAGGCCATTGCTTCCATCATCCCAGAATTTGACATTCAGAGGGCCACCACTATGCCTCTTGGAGCTTCCATTACCACTGCCCTATTTGGGTCTACCTCGGTAAGCGTCTGATTTCTCAAGTTTCCCTTTTTTTTTTACCTCGTATCATTGCCTCATACTGCCTTAAGCTCTTGTGGCTTTACTAGATCCTAGATGGCTATTCATGTTAGTGGCCTGCTGAAGCAGATCCAATCTCTAGAGAGCTTTGCCAAAGCTTCTAAGGCGCTTGAATTAAAATATGCAGGGTTGGCCTCTGCCAATAGCGATCTTAAGTCTCAAATGCAGGATTTACAAGCGCAAGTCAGTAGGAAGACCCACCTCATCAAAAACTTAGAAGCTGAGAACAAGCGAACCAAGGAGGAGTTGGGAAAGACAAAGGAGGAACTCAAGGTGAAAACTGACTGTTGGATTAAGGCCAGCCATGATTCCCTTGGAGCTTTAAGTTCTTACAATGACATGAAAAGGGAGTATGATACTCTGGCTGAGGCAAGCTATGCTATTCAGAACGCGCTTGAGGAACAAAGAGCTACCACCAAGAAGAAGGATGATCTAATTACTAAGTTGGCAGATGATGTCACTACTGAGTGGGCCAGAGGGAGGCTGGCATTTCAAGATAAAGCTGAAGAGGCTTATCCTGGTATGAACTTCACCTTTGACACAGCACAAGTAGAGGATAAAGTTGTCGAAAAAGAGAACAAGGCGACCCTGACAGAGGGTGGAGATAATACCTTGACTCCTCTTGCCCCTGAGACTGCTCTCACGGTGCTTGTCCCACCTGCCGAGGTCCTGGCTTAAAACATTCCTCCCTTTCCAACCACCTCTGTAGCCACTACTGCAGTTATCACTTTTGAAGCTCCTTCAGCTCCTTCCTCTGCCGACCTCCCAGCTGCTGTATCTTTTTTCTTCTAAGCTGGTAGTAAGAGCTCTAACTGAAACATAGGTCTCTGTGCAATTGCCTATTCTTGACCTCTCTGGTACTTTGGCTACTGTCTTGCCAGACACTTCTCCAACTGCCGACCTTCCAAGCTCTTCACCTACTTCTGCTGCTGAGACCTCAGCTTTTGAGCAACCAAACTCTTCATATGTTCCTTCTTCACAAACTTAGGGTTTTTTTTTTGCTCTCTTGCTAAGTTATTGATGTAAATGTTGAACTCACTTTTTTTTTTGAAACTGCTCAATACAATCTACTTTGTTCTTCAATGTAGTCTACTCTGTTCTTCAATGCAGTCTACTTTATTATTGTCACTGTTATGTGTATTATTTTGCTCTACTCTGCATTCCCCTTGCCCCTTTGCTTGGAGGAGTACCTTAGTTCTCCTTTTCAAGCAAGATTATCAAACTTTAATGAACAGAATGGCAGATGATGTGTCAAGCTAAGGCTTTTCATGAGGGGGACTTGGTGCTACCTATGGTAGACTTGCCAAGACTGGAGGAGAGCTAGGACATAGATTTAACTGGTGAGGTCCAATATTTGAAGAATTCATTGTTGCTGTTTGGAGTCCTCGAGGGAGTATTGGGTGGTGGACCTACCATTCCTCATAGTGACAAGAGGATTGTTGGATTTGGCAAAAAGAGTAAGTGATCTAATGCTGAGGTCTTCCACAGGCATATCTGTGGAGGTTGTGTTGCTGCATATACGAGAAATTTGATAGAAGATGATCCTTAACCCAAAGAAATCTGAGAATTCCTCAAGGAAGGTAGTAGGTATATCCTCAGGGTAGAGCTATGCGCCTGAGCTCTACTTATGGTTCTTGCAGCTGCTTATGCCTACAAACTTTCTCATTATAGGCTAAAAGTTGGCCTCACAAATTATGGTGTAGCTTATTGTACTAGACTTCTCATTGCTTGTCGAGTGTTAAAAATGCTTGAGATGAGTGAGGAGTATCTTTTAGTCCAAGTCTTTGCTTCCTTAGAAATAGCATATCTTTTGGGTAGTCTTTATGGCAGTTTCCTAACTACCTTTGTTTTAAAGCCGTAACTGTCACCATAAATCTGGAAACCCAAGAGACTACCGACTTTGATTTTTGTGCGTTTCTTGGTTTCCTAAAACTCATAATTCCTTTTAATGCCTTCGCAATTCCTTGTACTCTGTCCTTGTTCACAATTATTGGAGATTTTCTTGAGTCTTCCTGTTCCTTTGGTTCTTAGGACTGCTATTTTTTTTTGCTTGAGATTTTTTATGGCTGCCCCACTTTCCTCTCTCTTTCAAGAACGTGCCTCTTTTTGGGATAGACTGGAAGTGGCAGTCTTGCTACTTGGCTCCTTCCATGATGATTCTTTTAGATTTTGACGATGCTAAAAGGAGATTCTTCTCTGAATTGGACTTGCCTCTACGGGTTCCCACCCATGATGAGCCTTGTAGCTACCTTCCTGAAGAAGAAGTTTGTTTCTTTGAAGGTGGCATGGAGTTGGGCATTCGTCTTCCCATTCATCCCTCAATTGGGTGAATTTTGGCTTATTATGGTTGGCCCCTTCTCGTTTGTCCCCCAAAGGGTGGGGCGTGCTGATCAGCTTTTTCATCTTCTAGCGTCTCCAGGGCAATGACGAGTTCTCTACAACTGTTGAGTTTCTCTATTTTGATGAACTCAAAGAGAATGAGCTTCCTCGCTTCAGTTTTTTCAGGTGGAGACATTTCGCCGAGTGCCGATTCCTTCATCCAAGGGGTGGTCTCATCATTTTTTCTTTGCCGCTTGGGACTCTTGGAGGTCTATTAAGGATCGCCGCTTGGTGCTTGATGATAATTGTTGTAGTATATCCCTAATCTATGCACATCACCCTCAAATATGTGTATGACTTATAGGACTAAGGGAGTGTCACTCTCCCTTAGAATGATGAGGGAAATGGGGCAACGAAATGGTGAAAATAAAATATAAAAAATGAAAAATGTGTGAACAAAAGTGCTCCCCAAGGGCAAGGAGTCTTTTGCTTGTCGTGTTTTACTTGAAAAATATTTCAATGTTGTCTCCTCAGGGAAGGAAAGTTCAAGTGTGTGTAGGTAATTTTGTGAACAAAAGAAAAAAGGAAAAGTGTAAAATCTTTTGTTTGTGTTTTGGTGTTTGAAGTTTGTAAATGAAAATACAATAAAAATAAGTGTTGGCTAATCCAAAAGGTTCACTCCTATGGGAATGCCTAATCAACTCGAAACCTTGCTCCGAGGTTTTATAGATGAACGATTGATTCATGGGAAACTAGTGATGAGATGGCGAGGATCCAAGCATAAACCGTGACCAGACCTACAGAATATCAAAGACTCATCACCACATTCACTCTCAACCTAGTCAAACCGAACCATCGTACCCCTTCTCTCCCATCCACACTAATGCCATTGTCTTCAAAGTCTTCAACTAGGGTGTAAGAGACATGTTCTTGTGTAAGGAATATCAGGGAACAAGTGGGAGAAGCATTGGTGAGACCCCCAAGCAAGTGAAGGATGAATACATGCATTTTAGGCACTCAGTAGAGCGTATGGGTATGCAGTACTGGTACATTAAACCTTCTGGAGTTCAGGGTACTGGTACTGTGTACCGGTACACTTTTTGGCTTCGAACCAATTTTTGTATAATTGTCATAACTTTTGATCCAACAGTCTGATTGAGTTAAAATTTTGACACAATATAGAAAACATCCGAATCTACAACTTTCATGCTTTGCACTTTTTTATTTTTGAAGTGGATCAAGGTCAAAATGGAGAAAAACTGAGGCTCTGCAACCAGAAGGTGTGGGTGCTGGTGCCTTTGTTACCTAACACCAATACCTCCTTGATTTCTTCACTTTTAAGCCTCCAATTCCTCATGTAATGTGTCCATGCCCTCACCACACATCCATACTTAGTTACAAGATTCTAAAATCCATCATGTAAGCTATAATTACCTGCAATATCGAAAATTTAACATTATTCATAATTTCGGCTAACTCTAAGCATTTAGATATAAAAGTTGAGTTAAAATGCATGTAATGAGGCCATTAAATATGCAATATTATGTGCTCATCACTTGGCGAATATGGTCCCCTGTTCTTGGAGGAGTTTTCTCACATAGGTTGTGGTGTTGAGAGCTTTCTTGTCCAGCTTTCTGTAATACTGTGTTATAATCATTCTTCTGTTATGCAGGTGCACCTGATCAAGACAGAATAAAGGCAATGAGGATTGAGCAAGTGAGTAGGGCCGCCCCTATGCATTTATCAGAACTGGTCATGTTTGAAAACTTTTTCTTGTTTAGCGCTGTCGCAGCTTCCCTGGATTATCTTTTCTATCCTGACTCTCATGATTCCTCTCTCCTTGAGTTAGAGGAAGAGGAGGAGGCTGGTACGCCCACAAAGAGGTGCAAGATGAGTGATTCTTCTTTGTCGTGTGATTCCTCCTTCGACGCAATTTTGCTTTCCACTGCTGGGGGAAAACTCCTTGATTTGCTTTCCAAAATAGAGAAAGAGAGAGAGAAGAGTTGAAGGAAGAGAATGCCCACATAACGGAGGAGGTGGCTGAATTGAAGAGATGACTAGGGGAGAGCTAGTTAACTTTTTGGTGTCTTTTCTAGTGTTTTGTTGTATTTTTGGGATTTTGAAGACCTCTTTTGTACTTTCTTGCATGTTCATCCTCTTTCTCTGATGTAACGTATATATTTTTCTTTTTACTGCTTTACGACTCTCCTGCTATATTTTCTAGCCTCTGTCTCCATCTTATAGGCTACTGGGCTCATTGTGGCTTTACGAGCTAATGAGCCTACCTTTAACTTTGTGAGCTAAGAAGATCGTCGTAACCCTATGAGTTGAGGAGCTCATCCTTGTTTCATGAGCTAAAGATTTTATCTTAATTTTTACGAGCTGAAGAGCTCATCGTAGTATTATAAGCTGAGAAGCTCATCTTAATTTTTATGAGCTAAGGAGCTCATCGGTATTTTATGAGTTGAGAATCTCATTTTAAATTTTATGAGCCGAAGAGCCCATCTGAATTTTATGAGCTGAAGAGCTCATCGTAACTTTATGAGCTGAAGTGCTCATCTAAATTTTATGGGCTGAGAATCTCATCTTAATTTTTATGAGCTGAAGAGCCCATCTGAATTTTATGGGCTGAGAATCTCATCTTAATTTTTATGAGCTGAAGAGCCCATCTGAATTTTATGAGCTAAGAAGCTCATTTGAATTTTATGAGTTGAGAAGCTCATCTTAATTTTATGAGCTGAAGAGCTTATCGTTAGCTTTTTAGCTACCTCAAGGAATTACATATGCATGAATTGAAAACTTGCCATTTTATTGAGGACAATCTTATTATAGGGAGAACTTACTGAAAAAATTTCTTAAGATACTATGCGTTCCAAGAATGAGGTAGGACATTTCTTTCTTCTGTTTGTAACTTATAGTTCCCAGATCTGATTATTCTTGAAATGATATAGGGTTCCTCCCAATTTGGGCCTAATTTTCCATGAGTAGGGTCCTTCCTTACGGGAAAGAGTTTTCTAAGTACTAGATCTCCAACCTTAAAGCTCCTGTGCCTGACTCTTCTATTATAATATCTCGTTATTTTCCTTTGGTAATTCTTGCTTCGATCCAGAGCTCCACTCCTTTTTCATCTAAGAGGTCAAGATTTAGTAGAAGTGACTCATCATTGAGGACAGACCTTGAGAACTCTGTCCTGGGGGAAGGTATGCCAACTTTTACAGGCGCCACCGCTTCTGTCCCAAAAGTCAGAGCGAAAGGTGTTTCCTGGGTCATAGACCTGGTGGTTATTCTATAAGCCCATAACACCTCTAGAATATACTCTACCCACTTTCCTTTTAATGACTCAAGATTAGTCTTCAAAGCTGCTTTAATTGTCCTGATAGTCACCTCTGCCTGTCCGTTGGACAGTGGATAGGCTGGAGCTGAGAAATAAGTCTTTATCCCTAGTTCTGCACAAATTTTTTTGAACTTAGGGTTGTCAAACTGCTTTCCATTGTCAGAGACGATTGCTCTAGACACCCCGAATCTACAGATTATAGACTTCTAAGTGAAATTTTGAATTTTATGTTCAGTGATCGTTGTCAAGGGCTCTACTTCATCCCATTTAGTGAAATAATGTACTCCAATAACGACAAACTTGAACTGGCCGATGCTGGTGGGAAGAGGGCCAAGAATGTCCAATCCCCATTGTTGGAAGGGCCAAGGGCTCACCACCGATGGTAGGAGCTCTAGTGGGCAATGAGAGATATTGGCATGTACTTGACATACCTTGCACTTTCTAACCAGATTAGTGACATCCTTTAGAATAGTGGGCCATTAATACCCCTGGCTTAAAACTTTTCCTGTCAGTACTCTAGCTCCAACATGATTTTCATAGATTCCTTCATGGATCTCCCTGAGTATATAGTCAGCATCCTTATCTCCTACACATTTGAGGAGAGGCATCGAAAAACCTCGCTTATTTAAGTTTTCCTGCAAAATAGAAAATTTAGTTGACCTCACCCTTAACTTTGTCGTCTCCTTAGGTTCTGCTGGCAATGTTCCATTCTGAAGATATTCCTTGATGGGGTCCATCTAGCTCGGTGAAGCTAGAACTAGTAGTATTTCTCCTTCCTCAATGCTTATTGATGGCTCTGCCAAGTGTTCCACTAGTATCAGTCTGTTCAAGTTTTCCTGCGAGGCAGTTGCTAACCTTGCTAGCGTATTTGCTTGCGAGTTCTCTGATCTGGGGACGTGTCGGACCTTGACTTGCACAAATTTCTTGATTAAGTCTTGCACTCTTTGAATATAAAGAGTTATTTTCTATTCCTTGGCCTCATAAGCTCTTTCTAACTGCTTCACCATGAGTTGTAAATCACTGCAGATCTCAAGCTGCTCTACTTCCATCGAGTGTGCCAAGTTGAATCCTGCTATGACAACCTCATACTCTGCCTCGTTGTTTGAGGCCTTAAATCCAAACCTAATGACATATTCAACATCTATTTCATCTGGGGAGGTCAGGATTAAACCTGCACCACTTCCCTAAGCATTGGCGGCTCCATCCACTAAAATTTTTCACGTAGGGAGGTCAAGCACTAGCTGTGTGGCCCCCGTGGGAGCTGTAGACGTGAATTCTGTGATAAAATCGGTTAGAATCTACCCTTTGATGGCAGTTCTGGGTTTGTACCTAATATCAAACTGGCTTAGCTCAATGATCCACTTAACCAGCCTTCCTAAAGACTCTGGTTTATGTAGTACTTGCTTTGTCGATCGATCTGTAGGGATCTCAATAGTATGAGCTTGAAAATATGGTCTAAGCCTCCTGGCAGTTGTGATGAAAGTTAAAGCAAGCTTCTCCATATTTGGATATCTCTCCTCTGCCCCCTCAGAGCTCTGCTATAGTAATAAACTGGTTACTGAGCTCTGTCTCGCTCCCTTACTAATGTTGCATTTGTCGAGAAATCTGAGACAACTAAGTAGAGAGTAAGAACCCCCCTTCCAATGGGCTTACTAGAACAGGAGGAGAACTCAAGTGATCTTTCAATGCTTTGAACGCTTCTTCACACTTGGTTTCCCACTAGAACGCCTTCTTTAAAACTTGAAAGAAGGGTTGCCATTTATCGCTTGATCTGGACACAAAACAGGCCAAGATAGCTATTCTTCCTGTCAAACGTTGTACCTCCATTGTGTTGGATGAGGGCTGCATATCCATTACCGCCTTTACTTTCTCAGGATTAGCTTCGATTCCCCTACTATTGACTATGAAACTTAGGAATTTCCCGCGGACACCCCAAAGGCACACTTGGCGGGGTTAAGCTTCATTTTGTACTCCTTGAGGACCTGAAATGTCTCTGTTAGGTGCTCGATGTATAACTCTGCCCTCAAAGATTTTACCAATATATCATTAATGTAGACCTCAATGGTTGTCCCGATCTGCTTTTGAAACATTCTATTCACCAGGCGTTGGTAAGTGGCTCCAGCATTCTTCAAGCCGAAGGGCATGACTTGATAGCAATATGTTTCTTGCTTAGTCACAAAAGAGGTCTTCTCTTAGTCAATAGGATCCATTCTAATCTGATTGTATGTACAACTGAGAAGCTCATGTCCAGCTGTGCCATCTACAATAAGATCAATCCGAGGTAAGGGAAAGATGTCTTTGGGGCATGCTCAATTGAGGTCAGTAAAGTCGATGCAGAGTCGCCCCTTTCTATTGGTATTTTTGACAAGGATCACATTGCTTAACCAGATCGGGTAGTCTATTTCCCTAATGGCTTTGGCATGGAAAAGCTTGCTGACCTCTTGATTGATGGCCTTCTGGAGTGAAACTCCTCCTTTTCTACTTAATGGGTTTGCAAACAGGGTTTACACTAAGCTTGTGAGTGATAATTGAGGGGTCGATTCCTTTGATGTCTTCTTGCTTCTAGGCAAAGACTTCCAAATTCTCTCTTAAGAAACGTATGAGGAGTTCTTTGATTTGCTTGCTAAGTTTTGACCCCACGTAAACAAGTTGCTCTGGCTCTTCATTAAGCTGAACAGACTCCAGATTTTTCGATGGTATTGGTCTGATTTTTAGCTCGTCTCTCATGTCGAGTTCATCTAGTTGGATGTTCTCAACCTCTTTCTTCTTCACATAAGCCATGTAGTATTCTCATGCTACTCGCTGGTTTCCTCATACCACTCTGACCCTATTTTCTGTTGGAAACTTCACTACGAGGTGATAGGTAGAAGGGATAACCCTCATGGAGTTAAGTGAGGGCCTCTCGAGCACCATGTTGTATGTAGAAGGTGTATCAACCACTAAGAACCTTACAGTTGTGGTTATTTGACAAGGCGGGTTGCCTAGTGTGAGCACGAGCTAGATTGCTCCCAGGGATAACACCCTTTCTCCCAAAATATCCAACAAGTGAGCACTTACTAGCTCAAGTTTTGCCCTTCCTATGTCAATCTTGTCGAATGCAGACGCAAAAATGATGTCTGTCGAACTACTGCTATCAATCAAAACTCGATGAATAGTTCTGTTAGCTACCACGACTCTTACCACTAAAGGATCATCGTGGGGATACTGACAGCCTTCTAAGTTCGCATTCGTGAAAGTGATAGTTGTGTCTAATCGTGGAGTCTTAGACACAATATGCACTTTCAGAGCTTCCTCGACTCTAATTCTATGCAGATGAACCTTCCTAGTTGAGCTGGATTCCCCCTTGAAAATCCTCTAGATATTACCCTGATCTCCCCAAAGGTTGTTGGTGTAGTATAGGTGCTTGTTGTTGAGGTGGTGGAGATGGAGCTTGGTTTTGATTTTCATGGGCCACAAAGTGGCGTAGCTGCCCTCGTTAGACCAAAAATTCAATCTCCTTCTTTAGTTGAATGCAATCATTAGTGTGGTGGTCATGATCTCTGTGGTAATCACAATACTTTGTAGGGTCTCTCTTTACTGGATCTGCCTTCATCCAAGGCGACCACCTTAAGAACTTCTCATTCTATAGCTCATATAGAATCTGTAATACTGAGGCAGTTAGAGGGGTGAGCTGCTGAGGTGTGTACCTCAATTGTAGTTCTAGTTATGGAGGGCCTAAATTATCTCTAACATTTCCTCTTCTCTTTGGAGAGGGATCTCTGTCTCTCCTTGGAGACTCACCTTGCTCTATTTCTTTCCTGGGACTTCGCTCTTTCTTCTTCTCTTTCTTCCCTTTCTCCTTTCGTGATGATGAACTCCCCACTTTAGAGAGGAGCACTTCCTCTTAGTTTATGTACTTTTCAGCTTTAGCCAGCACCTTGTCATGCTAGCCTGAGGATTCTTGGATATGGAGAACATCAAATCCTTTGATTGCACTCCGAGTCCTACAATGAATGCAGTGATAACAAATTTCTCATCTAAGACATCTACCTTCAGTGATTCTGAGTTGAACCTCTGGACGTAAGATCGTAATTTCTCATCAGGTCCTTGCTTCACGTTCAATAAATGGTAGCTCGGCTTACGGTAGATCCGAGCTCCTATAAAGTGGGATTCAAAAGAAATATAGAGTTCCTTGAGGGAGGAGATCGAAGTTAGGGGGAGCCTTTTGAACCATGCTAAGGTTGATCTCTTTAGTGTGATGGTGACGGCCCTGCATTGCATTGAGTCTTGATACCCATGCAACTCCATCTGGTTGTTATAGGTGTTGAGGTGGTTCGTGGGATCTTTTGTTTCATCAAAGGCTTCTATTTGTGGCATTCTGAACTTCGGAGGGAGGAAAAAATGTAACACCCCAACGGTGAATGAAAATTCAGTTTGTTGCACCAAAGTATCCATTTTTACTGGGGTCTTCTTCCTCACTACCTCTTTCATGTGGCTAAGCTCTTGTTGGATGCCTTTGAAGCGCTGCTACCAGTATTGCTCCATTCATTCTTGTTGAAAAGGGAGGAAATCATTTTTTTTGATTCCATTATCATGACTTTGTACCTATTCATTGTCACCATTCCTGGTTGTTCTTTGCTCCTTCATTTGCTTCTCTGAAGGGGTTGAGGTGTTAATGTCCCCTTATGGTTGACCTCCGAGGGTTGGTCGTGTCTGCTGAGGACCTTGCAAGAGCTCTTCATTTGGCTAAAGCAAACGCTGATTAACTAGGCGAAGGGCTTTCACTTCATTGTTTGCACGGGAATCCACCACAGGAGGATTATCTTCAGCGGTGGCACAAAATCAGGAAGATTTTCTCGTTGTCTTCCACTAGTAGCTTCTTACTGGTTCTGTGTCCTTGGTGGATTCATCTGACTTCTGCTTATATTGTGTGTGGAGACCATCAATTATTAAAGGATCAATATACTTGTAACAAGAACAGTCGTTCACACAGACGGTGCCAAACTGATGGTGTTTTTCCACGTGAAGGAGCAGTATATATGAGGATAAAAATAAGAACAGATTTGAGCCTCACGTCTTGTGCCTTGAAGTGTGGATTTGATAGTTATTTGGGGTGTGGTACGTGTAACCCAGAGGAAATATAGCGGTTTACCGGCTTGGGAGCTCAGCTAGTCCACTCTTTAATGGAGACTCTTGCTCCTAGGGTGTATATTCATTCAAAAAGCGTTTACAGTTCATTTTTTATGCCACTCGGGGGTCCTTTTTTTGGTTGAGATGATGTACAATATTTATAATGCAATTTCTACCTCTAAGAGATCTCCACCAAGATCCTTGCCTTACATTTGTGCGTCTTCCTTGATTTTAGGAGAAGATCTTGGTCAATTAAGAGTTTTTGTGCCTTGGATACAACTTGGCTATTGTTTAGGGGGTGCCTTCTGTTATACATCTATTTGATGAGTGCATAATATTGCATATGTAAAGGCCTCATTACATGCATTTTAACTCAACTTTTCCATCTAAGTACTTAGAGTTAGCCGATTTTAGGAATAATATTGAAATTTCGATGTTGCATGTTTTTATAGCTTAAATAATTGATTTTAGGACCTTGTAACTATGATGGATGTGTGGTGGAGTCATGGACAAAATACATGAAGATTTGGAGGCTTAAAAGTGAAGAAATCAAGGAGGTATTGGTGCTTGGGAACAAAGGCACCAGCAACCACACCATCTGATGGAAGAGCCTCGACTTTTCTCCATTTTGACCATGATCCGCTTCTAATCTGGAAAAGTACAAAACATGAAAGTTGTAGATCTTGATGCCTTCTGTATTTAGTCAATATTTCAGTTCAATCGGACGGTTGGATCAAAAGTTATGACGATTATATGAAAACTGATCCGAGTAGACAAAGTGTACAGGTACGCGTACCGGTACTCCGAACTTCAGTAGCTAAACCGTACCGGTACGCCATTCCTGAAGTGCCCAAAACGACTATTTTTCATGATCCACTTGCATGGGGGTCCCACCTACACTTCTCCCACTTGCCCCCCAACATTCCTTATACAAGAACATGTCTCCTACACCCTAGTGGAAGACTTTGAAGACAATGACATTACTAAGAAGAGAGAGGAAGTGGGCTGCCATGTGGGTTGCGGGCTAAGCTCCTCCTAGGTTGTGTTAGCCATCAAAATCACCTACCATTGATGGGAGGTTTGCTCTCACCGCTAGGGGAACTGTCATGGACGAAAATCGCAGACACACACTCCAATATATTCAGCATTGAACATCATTACGAGGGTGGCTACCTAAGCTTAGGAGTAGTTTTAGTGAGGAAGATGATGAATAGTGCTAGAAGTTAATATTTTTGCATTGTCTTCACCCATTTCTCTTGTAATCTTCAGTAAGCATAAGCTTCCTTTATTACTTTGAATGTCATTTATTTCAAGTTTAATTACATGTTCTAGTTTCTACCATTGTTGATTCAAGTTTTACATTTCAAGATTTTCAATTGGGTATTGCATATTTTTCTTTGTAGTTCAAGTTTTCTTGCTTTAAGTTAAGTTTTAAGCTCCATTTCCTTTACATGTCTCTTTACATTATGCATGTCCTTCCTTTTAGTATGAGTAGCTAGATTTTAAGTTGGCTAATCCAAGGGAGAATTCCTCTTGGTTGTGCCATTTCAACTCAATTTCTTTCCTCCTCTCGGTGTACGATGGTTTGGTTTGACTGGGTTGAGAATGGGCGTGGTTGTGAGTCCTTCATATCCCGTAGGCCTGGTCACGGGTTATGCTTGGACCCTCACCTTTATTTGGTTGTGAGTTCTTGATACACCGTAGGCATTGTCACGGTGTATGCCTGAATTGTCATCTCCATCTCGTCCCTGGCTTCCCACGAATCAATCGTTCATCTATGCACCATTGGAGGAAGGCTTTGAGTTGAGTTGGTATTTCCATGGGAATGAACTCTTCGGATTAGCCAACACTTGTTTTATTTCATTTTAGTCCAAACTTCAATCACCAAAACACAAAACAAAAGATTTTACAGTTTTTCCTTTTTCTTTTGTTCACAAAATCACCTTCACACACTTGAACTTTCCTTCCCTGAGGAGATGACCTTGGAATACTCTCCAAGTAAAATACCGACATTCAAAAGACTCCTTGCAATTGGGGAGCACTTTTGTTCATATTTCACATTACACACATTTTGTTCATTCCATTTCATACACTATTTCGTTGTTCCATCTCTTGTATCATCCCGAGGGAGAGTGGCACTCTCTTATCACACACATCATACACATGCTAAAGGGTGATGTTTAGAGATGTTTTCCATCAATCGCTATTTTCTTCTCGTTTCCCTAATTGTTTGCTCTGGGGAAAGCTCGAGGTCTGGACCCCAGTGCCCTGGAGGTCCTGACTAACCTCTTGATCGACCTCCCTTACCGAGCTCTTACTTGGAATTTATTCTTGGTATCATCAATAAATATGGGTGATGATATGAGAGATTGATTATCTCATTAACGTTGTTTCTTCTCTTGCCCTTGCTCTTATATTCTTTTGCCTCTTTTCATTCTAAACCCTAAAATCTAATACTTCGAGATTTAAACTTGGTATTAGAGCTCTCATTTCTTCTACCATGGTTACTTTTCACTTGAGCTTTACTAGAGCTTCATTCTAACTCTAAGGAAGAGAAATAGAAGACAAAGATAAAACAAAAGCACGGTAAGAGAAAAATAAAGAGTCACAAGAAACAAACTTAGAAATGGGATTTTTGGTATACGTCCAAACTTCTTTTTGAATAGCAATAGGTAAAGAACTTTTATCAATAGGATTACTACAAGGAAGTTCATTATATGGTGTCGAGGAATAAATCTCAAGAACTAAGTCAGGAGATGAAGATTTACTTGGTAGCTCATGGGTGGTGATTTGCTTAGTTTGTTGTGAAATACAACACTGCAAATCCCTATCTAATCTCTCACAAGTACATTAATCCTCCTGAAGAGGTGTTTCTCCCTTTGACTTCCCCTCACTAGATTTCTTTCCCTAACCCAAGCATTGATTGGGATGTAAGAAGAGGAATCCATCATCAAGTAACTCTTCTTTAATACACTGCTTCTCGTGAAGAGATGGTGGAAAAGTGGAGAAATATGACTTTGTCTCATGAAATGTGATAGCCATACTAACGTTCACCTTCCAGAACTGAGGATGATAATATTTATATCCCTTCTGGGTAATAGAGTAGTTAATAAAAACACACTGCAACACCTTAGGATCCAAATTTCCCTTTACAAAAGCACACACAACCATACACATTTGGGGAAAAAATAAAGAGAAACTGACCCTTGGAGTAACTCTATAGAAGTAACAGAGTTAAGAGCTTTTGAAGGCATCCGATTGATGAGATATGTAGCAATAAGAAACACATCTCCCTAAAAAGACTAGGGGATGCCCATAGTAAACATCATGGAACTTGTCACTTCAAGAAAATGTTGATTCTTCCTCTAGGCTACATGATTTTGCTTGGGTGTATCCACACAACTAGATTGGTGAATTCCATGTTCTATAAGATGAGCCTTGACCTATTCATTAAAGTACTCAGTTTCATAATCAGTCTTGAGAATCTTAATTTTGACATCAAACTGAGTATTTCCTAGTATAAAAATTCTTGAAACAAGTACAAACTTCATCTTTGTTATGCAACAAGTAAGCCCAACTGACTTGAGAGTAGCAGTCAATGAATGTAACAAACCATCGATACCTGACAAGAGAAATAACACGAGATGGTCCAACACATCAGAGTGAACAATCATAGATGGAGTAGTGCTCAATTATTATTTACTAGGATAAGAATTTATTGTATTCTTGGAAAATTCACAAGCGTTACAAAGAAAGTTATCTTTATTACATTGTTTCACCAAATCAAGAAAAAACTTCTCTAATACTCTTGTTGATGGATGACTAAGTCTTCGATGCCATTGATGCAATTGTTGGAGGGCCACAGTACTAGGAGCTTGAAATGCTTGACTAGGATGATTCTCTAATAGATATAAACTACAATAAGCTCTACCACTACTAATCATTATCCCCATTCTCAGTTCATGAAAAACACAATGAGATAAGAAGAATGTCACATAACAATTTAGTGACTTTGTAATGTTACTAATTGAGAGTAAATTAATAGAGAAATTAGGAACATGAAGAACTGAGCACAAAGACATAGAAGGGGAATAATGAATAAAACCTTTCTTAGATATAGATGACAATGAGCCATGACTACCCCCAACTGTGTCTTTATTGCAACATGTGGAATAAGAAGAGAAAATACTCGAGAAACCTGTCATATGGTCAGTGGCTTTAGAATCGATAATCAAAGGATTAGGACAATAAGATGTAGTAAAAGCATTGAAATTTATACCTATGTGAAGCAAAACTGAAAACAACATAAGTGGAAGTAGATACAGAATGTATCAAGTCGGGCCATTAGATGACAAGAGCCTACATCTCATCAATAGCAAAATTCACACTATCAGCACTAGTAGATGGAGATCGACCATTGGAAGCAGGAGGATACACAATCATAGTCATATGGGCATATGAGAGCATATAACTAGCCTTGTCATAACCATGCCCCATAGAAGGACGATTTTGTTCCAACAATGGTCTTTAATGTGCCCCGTCTTTCCACAGTAATCACATTTTAACATATATTTTTCAAAGCTTCCATTTTTATCATCACCATGAGACTAAAATGATTTATTTTCTCTCTATGGAATAACTGCCAAAGAACATTGTGTTGGAGCGACAGTCCTAAGATTTGTTGATGGCGTATATAATTGAATACAAAAATATCTATTCATTTGTTAACCCTACAAGGCAGAATTAAGGTTTACCTTTGATAGGTAGAACAACAAGAATGAAGACATATGTAGATCGAATAGTTCGCTTGATGGACCTCACAATCTACTATCGTATATCCTTCCACACCAAAATCTGAATGTAGTGTGGGATGTAATCCTTCGAATTTTTTTCATTGTTCTATCTCTCTCCTAAACATGAATGAATAGTCTATGGTTGAAAGAACAAGAGAGTGCATTTATTTATAGGCTACAATAGAGACCATAAGGAAAAATAAGGTTCGGATTCCAATGGGCCTAGGAATCCTATGTCCAACCCACGATAATCATTGATGAGCATAGACTATTGCACATCATTTGTCTTTTTGCACCCATTTTATACTCGCTTTTGTGGAGAAAATGGAGGAAATTGCATTTAATCTATCAATCAGGAAATCAAGAAAAAGCCAAAATAGCTGAAAGCCTACCGGTAGGTTTTGTTGACGTTCTACTGATAGGTTTTATACATTAGAAATCTGATTAACCCTAACTAGTATGTAATTTAAAATGATAAAGTAATCAACTTTGTAAGATAAAACAACTAAAAATTACCTATTAGGGTCAGTTAGGGTTTGTGTGTAAATTAAAGTTTTAAATACATTATGTTCAAAATTGCAGGGTTTAATGTAGAATTACCGGAGAATACGAGGAAGGATATTGCAAAGCTTGAAACAACAAAAAAGAAAAGTGAAATATAGACACATGGAACATCCAGCGCACAACACATGGATCAATTGCAAGGCACCACCGTCCGGACGGTCACCTAGGCGGTTGGAGCTTATCTTTCCACCTTGTGCTTCCTTGGTTGCTTATAAATAGAGGTGCTCTTCCTCTTTCATTCCATACGACCAGCCACCCCCAAGAGCTTCAAGGGAGAAATTCAAATATAGAGAAAGAAAGAGAAAGAAAGAGAGAAAGAGAAATAGCAATCCAATTCGGTTCGTCCTACTCTCTAACCGATTTCTACATTTCTGTTGTATCTTTCTATTCAGATAATTAAACTGCCACCACTTTTGTGTTTTAATTAATACTAAAGGTGGTTGTGTTTCAGTTGTTCCTTGAAGTTTTAAAGTTTGCATTTAAATTTCAGTTGTAATGGAACCTACCTGCACTCCTCGCTTGTCTGTAGCAATGGAGTGTGAGTAGTTACTTATACCCTTTAGTGAAGGGTGAACATATGTAAAGTATTGGTTAGATTTTAAAAATACTGATGTTTTATTCACACACACATACACACACATATATATATATATTATGCGATTCATGCATGATACAACGATGTACGTAATTTCGGTGTTGTGTCTGGAATTATGTTATTGGTGCATCATCAACTTGCTAGTTAAATATATACGGTGTTCCTACCGGTATGACTTGTCCTCCACCGGAATGCTGAGGATGTTTACTGACGCGTGGTACAAAACTTAAATGATCCTTATGAATGACTTGTCCTTCTAGGTTATTAGGGTTGTTTAACTACTATATATAACTATAATACCAGTCTAATATCTACGGTATTCCAACCGGTATGACTTGTCCTCAACTGGAACACTGATGATGTTTTACTAGTGTGTGTGTGTGTGTGTATATATATATATATATATATATATATATATCACAGATGACCTATTGATTAATTCAAGTATTCCTCATGAATGACTTGTCCTTCTAGTTCACTTGGATTAGTCAATTGGCACATCAATAACCAACTAACCTAAGAAGTTGCTGTGTTATGACTTAATACCACTAGCTAGCCTAAGAAGTTGTTGTGTTATGGTTTATTATGTACACACATACTATCACAAAGTCAATTGAATAATTCAAGTGATTCCTCATAAATGGCTTGTCCTTCTAGTTCACTTGGATTGATCAATTGTCATGGATACCACCAGCTAACCTAAGAAGTTGTTGTGTGATGGCTAATATATATCAGACCTACCAGATAACTTGCTAGTAATATGAAAGTTAATTGTGGTAAGGTAGCATTTCCAGTACTTAACCAATATAAAACATATGAGATTCTTAAACTGAAGGGTATCTTTTATATTATTGTCATTAACAAACTTATCTCCGCACTTTATTTAATTAGACTAGTTATCAATTTAAGTTGACATCACAAGCTATCAAACATTATATTGCTTCAAAAAATTACTTTAGTGTTTGTTTTATTTATTTTAAATGCTAATTACTAAAACTCTTTGTGGGATCGATACTTGGACTTAAACCGAAAAAACTACAATTTTGCCACTTGTACTTGGGTGTATAATTAATATAATTCATATCAATAAAAAGTGCTAATCAAGCTTTTTGACGCCGTTGCCGAGGCGTTAAGGTAATTAAAAAATAAAATAAAAAAATAAAAAACAACAATATAAATATTTGTTTATGTATTTTGTATGTTTATAGTTTGTTTGTTTATTTTTAATAGTCTATGTCTGTTCATTCATCAGTAGGTTCTGTAAATCAGTCATCTCCTTCATCTTCATCATTTTCTTCTGCACAAGAATCCTTTAACTTAAGTATGACTCAAAACTAACCTAGGGAAGAAGAAGTTAGAGAACAAGAAGTAGTTCAAAATACCCAACCATTAAGAGAATATTTACATCCTACAAGACTAATGTCCCATCATGTTTTACTTTTCCAACAGACGCTCCAAATATTAATATCAAGTCAGGAACAATGCAGTTACTACCACAGTTCCATGGTTTAGAAACAGAAAACCCATATGTTCATATGAAAGAATTTGAAGAAGTTTGTAGAACTTTGCAAAATAATTCTAAAATGATCAAATTAAATTTTTTTTTTCTTGAAAGATAAAGCTAAACTATGACTTAACTCTTTGCGAAATTCTATCACAAGTTGGCAAGCTTTACAAACTGAGTTTTTTAAAAAGTTCTTTCCTGTACATCGTACTAATGCATTAAGACATCAAATAATGACTTTTGTTGAAAAAGAAGAGAATTTTTTTATCAATGTTAGGAAAGATTTAAAGATCTTCTCCAAGCTTGTCCACATCATACATTTGAAAACTAGACTTTAGTTGGTTTCTTTTATGATGCTCTTCCATCTACAATGCAAAAATTTGTTGAAATGATGGGTTAAGAAGAATTTATGAATAAAAACCTTGAAGAAGCATTTTAAAATTTTTATACTATTTTAGAGAGTTCCTAGATATGGGACTCAACTTCTTCAAACATTATGGAAAATAAACCATCTACATCTGAAAGAGAAAAATATGTATTGAAAGAAGATGATGATTTAAGAGCTAAAATGACTAATTTATCTGAAAAACTAGAAGCCTTAGAAATAAAAAAAATTAAGCAAGTAGTTGTTGTTTCTACTACAAATATGTGAAATTTGTGCGTTGTCAGGACATCTTGCAGTAAAATGTCCAACTATACCTACTTTTAAAAAAGTCTTAATTGAACAATCTAATGCTGTTCCAACTTATAATAAACCTTATTCAAATCCATATTCTGAAACTTATAATCTAGGATGGAGAAATCATTCAAATTTTAGTTGGAGAAATAACAACCTACAAATCAAACACAAGGTTCACCACAACTACAAAATCAACAACAATATCAATCATATAACCTCCTCAGAGAAGAACTCTGGAAGATAATATGAATCGATTTATTCATAGTCAAATAAGTTTTAACACTCAAACAATTCAAGCATTTAATGATTTTAAAATCCAAACTTGACAGAGTATTGAAGATATCAAGAGTCGTCTTGATAAGTTGACCCAGTCTCTAAGTACTTCAGAGAAAGAAAAATTTTCATCTCAACCTAAACCCCCACAAAGTTAGAGTCAAGCTAATTTTGTATTCTCTGAAGTTTCTCCTAGTCAAGTACAAGCAATCACAACACTAAGAAGTGGTAAGGTAATTGATAAAATTATAAAACTCAAAATTCCAAAAAAAATACGTAAGTTAATTCCTGTAAACAAACCACTTGAATATGAATCTTTAGTCAAAAAGTAACTAGAAATATAAAGTGAAAAAAAATCCTCCATGTCCTATTCCGTTACCTTTTTCTCAAAGGGTTAGAAAGTCTTCATCTGAAAAAGATCAGTATGATATTCTTGAGCTATTTAAATAAAAAAAATTAATATTTCTTTGTTAGATGCAATAAAAAGAGTTCCATCTTATGCTAAATTCTTAAAAGATCTTTTTATAATAAAAAGAAGAACTAATGTACCAAAAAAAATATTTTTAACTGAACAAGTTAATACTATAATACAACATTTTTTAGTTTTTTGGGATGATGGGAAGGGGGAGGGGGAATTGAACACTTAACCTCAAGAAGGCAAAGTCTTCACAAGGCAAGTAGTACCATTGGACCAAAGGCCCATTGGTATACTATAATACAACATGATACACTTCTTAGGTACAAAGATCTAGGTAGTCCTACAGTCTCATGCCTTATTGAAAATTTTAGAATTGAACAAGCTCTGCTAGATCTTGGATCCAGTTGTAATTTAATGTCATATTCAGTATATACACAACTAGGATTAAGTGAGTTAAAACCTATTAATATTACACTACAACTAGCAGACCGATCGATAAAAATTTTATGAGGAACTATGGACGATGTTATTGTCCAAGTTGATCAATTCTATTTTCCAGCAGATTTTATTGTTATAGACACGTAACCAATTTATGATGCATGTGTATCTATACCTTTTATTTTAAGTCGACCATTCCTACCTACATCAAATACATTGATTAATTGTAGGAATAGAGTCATGCAACTTTCATTTGGAAACATGACTTTGAAATTAAATATTTTTAATAGTGTAAATCAACCTAGAGAAGAAGAAGAAATGCATGAAGTAAATTATGTTGAATTACTAACTCAAAGTTATTTTGAAATGATTTTCCTAGAAAAAGAGTTATTAACATTGGAATCTATACCTGATACTGAATATGAAAATATATCCGCAAAGAATCTACAATGTGAAAAATTGTTACCAAAACTTGCAGAATCTAATGTCAAAGTTTTTAAGCCAGCATTAAAACCTCTACCATCTAATCTAAAATATGTCTTTTTAGGAGAAAATAAAATTCATCCAGTGATAATATCATCAAATTTATCTGAAATTCAGGAAAAAGAATTGACAAAAGTTTTGAAAAACACAAAAGTGTTCTTGGATGGACAATCACAGATATAAAATGGATAAGTCTATTTTTGTGTACTCGTTGTATATATTTAGAAGAATATACTAAACCATTTCTTCAAATGCAAAGGAGATTGAATCCACACTTAAAAGAAGTAGTTTGCACTAAAGTACTTAAACTACTAGATGTTAATATTATCTATTCTATATCTGATAGTAAATGGGTTAGTCCTACACAAGTAATTCCAAAAAAATTTGGTGCTACTGTAATAAAAAATAAATAAAACGAATTAGTCCCGATGCATATAGTCACAGATTGGCGTGTATGTATTGACTATCGAAAGCTAAATTATCTCACCAGAAAGGACCACTTTTCGTTGTCATTCCTAGATCAAGTACTTGAAAGAATAGTTGTGCATGCATATTATTGTTTCCTAGATGGATATTTTAGTTATAATTAGATTGAAATTGTAATAGATGATCAAGAAAAAACTACATTTACATGTCATTTTGGTACTTTTACATAAAAAAGAATGTCTTTTGGATTATGTAATGCCCTAACTACTTTTCAACGTTGCATGCCAAGTATATTCAATGATATGGTAGAACGAAATCTAGAAGTATTTATGGATGATTTTTCAGTATATGAGGATTCATTTCATATATGTTTATAAAATCTGGAAAAAAGTGTTTATTTGATGTGAAGAAACAAACCTTGTCTTAAATTGGGAAAAATGTCATTTCATGATTACACAAGGTATTGTTTTAGATCACATAGTTTCCAAAATAGGAATTGAAGTTGATAAATCCAAAATTAACTTGATAGCTAATCTTCCTTCACCAAAAATCATAAAAAAATGTTCGATCCTTTTTAGGTCATGCTGGATTTTATAGAAGATTTATAAAAAACTTTAGTTCAATATCTAGACCTATTTGTAATCTTTTATGTCAGGATATAATATTTGAATGGAATGATGCATGTCAAATAGCATTTGATAAATTAAAAAACATGTTTATTTCTCCACCTATCATGCAACCTCCTAACTGGTCTTTTCTTTTTGAATTAATGCGTGTTGCAAGTGATTACGAAGTAGGAGCTGTATTAGGTTAAAGAAAAGATGGAAAACCTAATGTTATTTATTATGCAAGCAAAACTCTAAATTATGCACAAATGAGCTATTCAACCAAAGAAAAAGAATTACTTGCTGTTGTATTTGCTTTAGATAAATTTCATTCTTATCTGGTTGGATCGTCAATTGTGGTATTTACAGATCATGCAACTTTAAAATACTTGCTTACTAAGAAAGATGCTAAGCTATGTCTCCTACATTGGATTTTGTTACTTCAAGAATTTGATATTATAATTACAGATAAGAAATAAAAAGAAAATGTGGTAGCAGATCACTTGTCAAGAGTGAATTATGATATAAATGTAACACCCCAAAAATCACCTTGATGGCATTACATTCTAAAATCATTTGCATCATGAGAGCACTAAAATAATTCATCAATAAATAAGACTTCATAAAATCATCCACATAATTTATAACATTATTCCAAAAGAACAGACCCATCTTGGCATTTACATTCAAAAAATCAACTAATGTAGCGCAGTGGAAATAACAAGAAAACTAGACTTCACACTGTCTCCAAAATGAATTTCCTAGTCTAGCATCAAAAGGTAATAAAACTCTAGGCATTTACATCGGGATCCATACGCCCGTCTATTGGAGCTTCACAATGCTCCGACGCATCAACTCCAAGCTCCTCCTCTACAATACAATCTGAAAAATATTGGATGTGGAGGGGGATGAGCACGAAGCTCGGCAGGAAAATCCTCCCAAACTCGAACAAGGTTTGGAAAAGCATATAAAGTTGTTGGTCACATTTCACAAATATCATATATAACTTTTGAAGTAAAACAGGGACATTACCATTTTCAAAAGTAAACCAATGCCCCATACATGATATAATATTGTCCTCTTTTGGCCTGAGTATCCTTACAAGGAATCTCTCACCCTCAAGGTTTTGTTTCTCAAGCATCCTTACAAGGAACCTCCCGAGAATATCACATATTGTCCTCTTTTGGCATGCGCATCCTTACAAGGAACCTCTCACCTTCAAGGCTTTATTTCTCAAACATCCTTACAAGTAACCTCCCGAGAATACCACCTATTGTTCTATTTTGGCATGAGTATCCTTACAAGGAACCTCTCACCCTCAAGGCTTTGTTTCTCAAACATCCTTACAAGGAACTTCCCGAGAATACCACATATTATCCTCTTTTGGCATGAACATCCTTAAAATGAACCTCTCAGCCTCAAGGTTTGGTTTCTCAAGCATCCTTATAAGGAACCTCTCACTCATGTTCATCCAAACAACCATTCAAGAAGTGTCATACCACTAACTATCTCAAATATTTAACATATCTTCTCAAACCACAAGTAACTCCAAAAATCCCCAAATTCTTCACATGTGATAATTTCAAATAGAATAATTTAAAGAAAAACATGCAAGAGATCATTATCAATATCATTTTATTACTCAACACAAAAGCACTAGAGTTTTCAAAACTAAGCTTGAGTGAATATAGAGAGAGTTCATATTTCTCAAAAAAATTAGGGATTTGATGGCTCTCCAACCATCCCTTTGTTCAACACATGATAAAATTTACCAAAACATCAAGAAACAAGGAACCCATAGCAAATACATATTCTTAAGAGTCAAAATATATAGATATAATAACCCTAACATCAATGAACAAGAATGAAAGAAAACCCCTACCTTGGCTCTTGAATAACTAGGGCTTGAATCTTGAATCACTCTTAAACCTCTTGTTTTTCCCTTTTGATCTTGTGTTTTCTCCTTCTTTCTTCCTTTCCGAATGTTTCTAGGATTAGAGGTGCCGAAATGGGGCTAAAAGAGGCGTCCTAATGTATTTATAGGGCAAAAATAGACCACAAATCGCGACTTTAAAAGTTCAGATATATTTAAACAGTACTGGTACGGTACAGTGCCGGAACACAGTACCGGTACGGTTAACTCACTGGACCAAATAGTTTTAGAACACAGTACAGTTAGGGTTTGCCCAGTTTTGCCTATATTCTCTGGTTTTTATTTGCAATCCATTCCAAGCCCTTCCAAAAGAAACCTAAACCTATACAATATATATATATATATATATATATATATTTGTGCATCAAACATAGTTGGTATAATTTCTATTACGAACTATTTCATGTATTCACGTGTTAAAACCAAGTTTTAACTATTATTTACGATATTAGTATTTCCTACGCCATCACATATATTAAATTACTTCACACCTTTATCATTATATTACTATAGACATGTGGGGTGTACAATAAAGGAAGAACCAATTCTGATTTGAGAAACCTTTCCAGATGCACAACTTTTAGCAATGACCGAAATGTCATGATATGCATATATAGCTAACTATATAGCTACTAGTGTGACACCCCATAATCCGGGGGTCCTTTATCAACCGTTGATCCACCTTCAATCTGTGGAATATACATTTCTTACCTTAATCCGAAACCTTAAGTCCAAACAAATCTCCTTAAGCGGGACTTTAACCCACGGTTAAACCCCGTGTTCTTTTAGTCATTTAATTCATCCGAGGTGTGGTGTGCCTCAAAATAGTTCATTTAGTGTTCATTTTCAACTTTTAAATCAAGGAAAAGCCAAGCCCAAAAGCATAAGAACCAATATTTAAAAATTCAGAATCTTCCGGCTGTACTGGTATGCAACCGTACCGGTACGCAATACCAGTACGTCGAACTCTCTGGACCAGAGTGTACTGGTACGCAGTACCGGTACTGTCTACCCAGATTTTTACCATTTCTTGCATTTTTCGTTTCCAATTCAATCCAAACCTTACCAAAACCAACCCAACACTTACATGTATTTGGGCATTCCACATAGGTTTTACAATTCTATTACATCATTTGAACGAATTATCATTTAATTACATACCAAAAGTAAATATTCATTTCACTTTTATAACTTTTGCCAAAAAGAGCCACATTCCGACTTCTTCATCCTTGGGACTCAAAGTGAGAGCCATCCACCGGCATGAGCCCCACCCCTGAAATATTTTTTTCATAAAAGGGTGAGCTACGCTCAATAGAGAACTTCCTAAATAGGCTACTTCCCAACCCAAATGCACATGAAATGCTCTTATGCAACTAATCCACCATTCACATATTCCAATCATATATATGACATCAATGTTAGAAATTGTCATACAATGTTATGGAATGAGATGCGACTCACTCCCTATAACCAAACGGATGGCCAATCAGATGGCAATGGGGACAAAGTTACACTTTAGTACGACTTTTCACCCCCAAACGGATGGCCAATCCGAGAGGGTGATATAGATTGTAGAGGATATGTTACGCGCTTGCGTGTTGGACTTCAAGGGAAGTTGGAGCGACCACGTACCGTTGGTGGAGTTTGCTTACAACAACAGTTATCAGAAAAGTATTGGGATGGCCCTGTATGAGGCATTGTATGGACGACCATGCCGATCACCGACGTGTTGGTTAGAAGCCGGTGAGAATAGTTTGTTTGGACCGGACATTATTCGAGAGACTACAGAGAAGATTCAACTCATCCGAGCGAGGCTATGGACGGTGCAAAGTAGATAGAAGAGCTGTGCGGACCATAGACGAAGACCCTTAGAATTCAAGGTGGGAGACTACGTATTTCTCAAGGTGTCACCCAAGAAGGGCGTGTTTCGATTCCACAAGAAGGGAAAGTTAGCGCCAAGATATACCAGACCGTTTGAGGTAATCAAAGCAGTAGGCAAGGCGACATATGAACTTCGACTACCAGCCCAGCTATCCGGTGTACATGACGTGTTTCACGTGTCCATGTTGAGAAAGTGTCACTCGGATGAAACCCCAGTCGTGAACTTGGAGGAGATTGAAATTCAAGACGGAGCTACCTACGAAGAGTAACCGGTAGAAATTCTCGATGCCTAGGAAAAAGTGTTTTGCAACAAAGTTATTAGATTGGTGAAGGTTTTGTGGCAACACTATGGAGTGGAGGAAGCTACATGGGAACCAGAACAAGAAATGCGGGAGAAGTATCCATATTTGTTCACTACTTGAGGTAAGTTTCGGGGAAGAAACTTTCTTTAAGGGGGGTTGATGGTAACACCCCGCATTTTCTTTTACATATGTATATAGATATGTAGTAAATAATAGTTGTAAAAATGACAATATATGTAAAGATGTAGGGATGAACTAAGTAGATAGTAAGAGTAGGAATAAAGATGTGATTTGAGGTAATAGGGTATGTTGTAGAAGTTGGGGGTAGCCCGAAGTCAAAACACACTTTAGAGAGAATTTGGGTAAAAAAAAAAAGAAATTTTAGATACTACCCTAGTGTTTTGATGATAAATTTTTATTTTGACATCATTTTGATCTGAAATTTGAACATTAGGTAGTAGACTTCTAGGGCTACAAAAGTGTGTTTCATGAAAATTTTTCAATTCGACCTCTAAATGGGTCAAAAACTACACCGGAAGTTGAGGGTATTCTGTCACCCTAGTCCGGACGGGAATAGACATGTGTCCGGACGCGCATGGCAGAAACTTGGGCGCAGAAACACGCGTCTGGACGGTAAGAACACATGTCTGGATGGGCCAACCCGAGAGCCACGCGTCTGAGACGGGTTTTGGGGGTTTTCTCCAAATCTTTACCTCATTTCATCCCTTCTAGCTTAGAGAGGCTTAGAGAGGAAAAAGGAAGGAAAAAAAATCAAGGGATTCAAGTGTTGATGCAAGTGGAGAAAGATGAAACCTTCTAGTTCTCACACCAAAAGCTAAGGAATTAAGGTAGGAGATTTCTTCTTATTCTCTTTCATTGAGGCTAGGGCTATTATACATACATGTTTTAACTCTTTATTTCTTGGTTTTCTTGCAATTATTATCATGTTTTACATGAAGTAAGGGTTGATACCCAATTTTCTTGATTCCAAAAACCTAGTTTTCAAGGATAAATGATTTTCCTCTTAAATTCTTTATTTATTGTTGATGTGGGAACCTTAAAACTTTGTGTTGAGTGATAAATTAATATTGGAGTTGATCTCTTGTAATTTTCTTAAGTGGTTATTAAAAATGTCACATGCCAAATTTGAAAATTCTATTAATACTTGGAAATTGCTAGTTTATTGAGAATATGTTGGTTCCTTATTGTATGGTTGTTGTGACGGACTTGAATTGCCTTTGAAAAATATCGTAGAGTGTTAGAGGTTAGTCTATCCCAGTAGGGGTGAGATGGTTTCCTAACACTTGTAGTGGGTTGTCATTTAGTAATGCAACCACTATCGTTCACTGGAGTTCGAACTAGGGGTTGTATACCTTTCTTGGGGAGGGATTCGTCACTGCCATTGGGATGGTAGACGCCCTTTCCCAAATAGCTTGTGATTGATTATGATTGGTGAACTAGGTATAGTCGTTGGATAGATTCTTGAGAACAATCAACGTACATGGCATGGGATGAACTAATATATCTATATATATCTGCATGAGAATATGAATTGGATTATGTCGGAGCCGGTGCATTGGTATGGGACAATGCAACGGTAGGCACCGGTCCAAACCATTTGGAAATGGTTACTATTAAAGAATGCATTTGTCTATGTCCAATTGATTATCACTGTTGTATAAACTTGAGATCTGTTTATATGTCACGATTTTCTCTCAAAAGTTATATATGATATTTGTAAAATGAGACCGACCTGTTTTACATTTTATAAACCTTGTTTGAGTTTGTAAAGATTTTGCTACAGAGCTTCGTGCTCATCCCCTACAATTACATATTTTTAGATCATGTACTAGATGAGGAGTTGGGAGTCGAGGAGCCCGTATACTCGGAGACTCCACTAGACGGGGAGGTGGATCCTAAGGTGGACGCTTAGAGCGACACATCCTTTTGTACTAGAGTAGGATATTCTTTTGAAACAATGTAAAGTCTAGTTTATATTTTGTTATATTCCGCTGTGCTACATTAGTTAACTTTTGGTATGTAACGGCCAAGATGGGTCTATTCTTTTGGGATAATGATGTAAATTCTATGGATAACTTTATGAAATATTATTTATTGATGGATTATGTTAGTGCTCTCATGCAGTGAATGGTGTTTAGAATGTAATACCGTCCAGGGTGTATTTTTGGGTGTTACAAAGTTGGTATCAGAGCATAGGCTTTAGGTCTTACATGGGAGCTGTAGGTTATGGATCACCACTAGAAATGTAGGATTAGGGTGAAGGAAATTATTGGTCTAATTTTATAGGAACCATATGCTTTAGATTAAAGTACTACCTATGATATCTTATACATCAAGGAAAATTAAATTGTGAATTGATGTTCAGGATGGACGAGAGAAATGTACGTGGACGGGGACGCAGACGCGGACGTGGGCGTGGTCGTGGAGGTCAAGCGGATCCACCACCACCACCACCTCCGGATGCCATGCAAGGAATTTACTAATGCTTGAGGGAGCTCACCACTCTAGTACAACACCAGAATGGTAACAACAACTACAATGGTGGAGCTCATCCTCTCGCTCAATTACCCGGCAATGAAAACGAAGATCGAAGGATGATAGCTCTTCGGGAATTCTTAAGACAATGACCACCCAACTTCTAAGGGAGCTCCAATCCTTTGGAGGCGGATATATGGATCCGCCGAGTGAAGAAGATCTACGATGGCATAGGAGTTGCCGAGGAGTTGAAAGTTGGTTTGGCGACCTACCTGTTTGAGGGGGAGGCCGACTATTGGAGGGGTTCCATAAAGAGGAGAAGGGACACCGACACCCTCACTTGGAAAGAGTTCGATCAACTTTTTCAAGATAAGTACTTCCCTGAATCGGTCAGAGACCGAATGAAGGCAAATTTTCTCTCACTACGACAGGGTAGTATGACCATGGCTGAGTATGAGAGGCGGTTCAACAAGCTCTCCCATTATGCTACGGGATTTATATCTACTGAGGCCGACATGGCCAAGCGCTTTGAACAGGGTCTAAGGCCGATCATTAGAGAGAAATTGGTGGCTCTCAGGATCCGTGATTTTGGGGTCTTGGTAGACAAAGCTGCACTGGTAGAGAGAGACATAGAGGATAGCCAGCGACGATAGAGCTTCTCCAGATGAGGTCCAATCCGGACGGGTGCGAGCACTAGTGGAGCACAGAGGCAGACACCATATCGTCTCCCAGATCAGGCAGGGGGACAGAGACCTCAAACAGCTCGAACAGCAGGAGGTGTACTGGGGAGAATAGCCACAGACCCCCGTTAGTGTTTTGCATGTGGAGGAGTAGGGCACTTCGGCCACAATTGCCCATCACTTCTACCGAGGGACAACCTAGTGACAAGGCAAGTGGCTACAAACAAGCCACTACATCAGCAAAAGCCATTGGGAGCTCCAGCCCCAGGCGGTGCCACCCAGGAGAGAGTATTTGCCTTAACCCAACAGGAGGAAGATGCCTCCAATGTAGTTGTTGAAGGAATCATTCTTCTTTATAATTCTTGGACCTGAATCTTATTTGACCATGGTGCTACACATTCATTCATATGCACTGCATATGCTAGTAATTTGGGATTGGGTTTCGAGAAGCTAGAATACGCGTTGAATATTAACTTGCCTACGGGAGAAAAGTTGGGTACCAGCCAGGTTTGCAAGGGTTGTGTGCTTCATATTGGAGAGCACGAATTAATTGTGGATTTGGTTGATCTAGATATGAAGGAGTATGACGTTATATTCGGGATGGACTTGTTGTCCGCTTTTCGGGCAGTAATAGATTGTTTCCGCAAGCGGATTACATTTCAGTTACCAGGAGGGGTAGTCTTTAGTTTTATCAATGACTGAAGTTCCTCCCATCCATTTCCTACTACGGGTAGTAGATTTCTGAAAGCCAAGGCGGGAAGTCAATTGAGTTTCTTGGCTAGCTTGATAGGAGATGATTGGGATAAATCCAATACGGACGTGGTGTGGATAGTATCAAATTTTTTTGGATGTCTTCCCAGATGAATTATCCGGGTTACCACCACACAGGAAAATTGAGTTCAAGATTGATCTCTATCCGGGAACTGAACCTATATCCATTGCTCCCTACCGTATAGCACCTTTGGAGTTGAAGGAGATAAAGAAGCAGTTGGATCACCTATTGACCATTGGATTTATCCGTTTGAGCAATTCACCTTGGGGAGCCCTGGTCCTCTTTGTGAAGAAAACGGATGAGACCCTACGGTTGTGCACGGATTATCGAAGGTTGAATTGGGTTACCGTGAAGAATAGGTATCCGTTGTCGAGAATTGATGACCTATTTGATCAGTTGAAGGGTTCGAAGTATTACTCTAAGATTGATCTTTGCACGGGGTACCATCAGCTGCGGATTAAAGAGGAGGATATTCCTAAGACTGCTTTCCGTACCCGGTACCGTCATTTCGACTATACGGTGATGCCGTTTAGATTGACTAATGCCCCCGCAGCCTTCATGGATTTGATGCACACAGTCTTCCGGCCTTACCTCGATCAATTTATCATTGTATTCATTGATGACATATTGATTTACTCACAGACTCAGGAGGAACATGCTCGTCATCTCTCTATTGTGCTACAAACATTGAGAGAACATAAGTTATATGCGAAGATGAGCAAGTGTGAGTTTTGGATGAAGAAAGTGAAGTTCCTTGGCCATGTTGTCCGAACAAGGAGTAGCAGTTGATCCCGCAAAGATTGAGGCCGTGATGAAATGGGAACCACCAAAGAATGTGACTGAAGTGTGTAGTTTTCTGGGCTTGGCAGGCTATTATCATAGGTTTGTAGAAGGGTTCTCAAAACTTGCGATGTCGATGACCCGCCTTCTCCTGTCCTCATCATTCCGACCAGTGGGGAAGGATACGATGTTTACACCGATGCTTCGTTACGAGGCTTGGGGTGTGTTCTAAAGCAAGGAGGAAAGGTGGTTGCCTATGGCTCGAGGCAACTTAAGACTCATGAGCATAATTATCCCACTCACGACTTGGAGCTTGTCGCTGTGATTTTTGCTCTTAAGTTGTGGAGATGTTATTTATACGGGGAGAAATTTCAAGTGTTCTCGGACCATAAAAGCCTCAAGTATATCTTCACACAGAAAGACTTGAATCTCCGACAGAGAAGGTGGATTGAGTACTTAGAAGATTATGAGTTCACGCTCAACTACCATCCGGGGAAAGCTAATGTAGTTGCCGACGCTCTTAGTAGGAAGTCTCGAGGTGAAATCAATTATCTTGCGGTAAATAGGTGAAAAATGATTGATCATTGGAGGAGTACGATCTATGGGTGGATGGACCGGAGTATCAACCATATCTATCCAACCTTGTAGTTCAACCGATGCTTCGGCGACGGGTAGTGGAGATGCAATGCCTGGATTCGGAACTCGATGGGATTAGAGCCCGATTGGAGAATGGAGAAGCGATTGAAGGATGGTCATGGAAGAATGGAGAGTTAAAATATGGGGAGAAACTATGTGTTCCTGATGATTCGTCCCTAAAGGAGGAGATAATTGGGGAGTGTCATCACTCCAAGTTTGTTATCCACCCCGGCAGCACAAAGATGTATAGGAACATGAAGCGTCAGTATTGGTGGAGGGGAATGAAGCGAGATGTGGCCAAGTATGTGACAAAATATGCAGTGTGCCAGCAGGTGAAGATTGAGCATCAAAGACCAGGAGGAGTCCTACAGTCTTTGCCTATTCCAGAGTGAAAGTGGGATCACATCACCATGGACTTCGTGTCGGACTTACCACGGACGTCGCGCGGGCATAATGCAGTGTGGGTCATTGTGGTTAGACACACCAAGTCCGCTCACTTTTTGGGTATGAAGACCACGGATACATTCGAGACTTTGAGCCAGCTGTATATCCATGAGATCGTGAGGTTACATGGCGTTTCGCTCTCGATTGTGTCGGAGACTCTAGGTTTGTGGCAAGATTCTGACAAAGTCTACAACAAGCGATGGGGACAGAGTTACACTTTAGTATGACTTTTCACCCCCAAACGGATGGCCAATCCGAGAGGGTGATACAGATTGTAGAGGATATGTTACGCGCTTGCGCATTGGACTTCAAGGGGAGTTGGAGCGACCACGTACCGTTGGTGGAGTTTGCTTACAACAACAGCTATCAGGAAAGTATTAGGATGGCCCCGTATGAGGCATTGTATGGACGACCATGCCGATAACCGACGTGTTGGTTAGAAGCCGGCGAGAATAGTTTGTTTAGACCGAACATTGTTTGAGAGACTACGGAGAAGATTCAACTCATCCGAGAGAGGCTACGGACTGCGCAAAGTAGACAGAAGAGCTATGCGGATCATAGACGAAGACCCTTAGAATTCAAGGTGGGAGACTACGTATTTCTCAAGGTGTCACCCAAGAAGGCCATGTTTCGATTCGGCAAGAAGGAGAAGTTAGCGCCAAGATATACTGGACCATTTGATGTAATCAAAGCAGTAGGCAAGGCGGCAAATCAACTTCGACTACCAGCCCAGCTATCCGGAATACATGACGTGTTCCACGTGTCCATGTTGAGAAAGTGTCACTCGGATGAAACCCCAGTCGTGAACTTGGAGGAGATTGAAATTCAAGACGAAGCAACCTACGAAGAGTAACCGGTAGAAATTCTTGATGCCTAGGAAAAAGTGCTTCGCAACAAAGTTATCAGATTGGTGAAGGTTTTGTGGCAACACCATGGAGTGGAGGAAGCTACATGGGAACCAAAACAAGAAATGCGGGAGAAGTATCCATATTTGTTCACTACTTGAGGTAAGTTTCAGGGGCGAAACTTTCTTTAAGGGGTTGGATGGTAACACCCCGTATTTTCTTTTACATATGTATATAGATATATAGTAAATAATGGTTGTAAAAATGGTAATATATGTAAAGATATAGGGATGAACTAAGTAGATAGTAAGACTAGGAATAAAGATGTGATTTGAGGTAATACGGTATGTTGTAGAAGTTGGGGGTAGCCCGGAGTCAAAACACACTTTAGAGAGAATTTGGGTAAAAAAAAAGAAGAAATTTTAGATACTGCCCTAGTGTTTTGATCATAACTTTTTATTTTGAAATCATTTTGATCTGAAATTTGGACAGTAGGTATTAGACTTCCAGGGCTACAAAAATATATTTCACGAAAATTTTCCAATTCGACCTCTAAATGGGTCAAAACTACACGGGAAGTTGAGGGTATTCTGTCGCCCGCGTCCGGACAGGAATAGACACGCGTACGGACGCGCATGGCAGAAACTTGGGCGCAGAAACACGCGTCTGGACGCGCCTAACACGCGTCTGGACGGGCCAACCCGAGGGCTACGCGTTTGAGACGGGTTTTGGGGGTTTTCTCCAAATCTTTACCTCATTTCATCCCTCCTAGCTTAGAGAGGCTTAGAGAGAAAAAAGGAAGGAAAAAAAATCAAGGGATTCAAGTGTTGATGCAAGTGGAGAAAGATCAAACCTTCGAGTTCTCACACCAAAAGCTAAGGAATTAAGGTAGGGGATTTCTTCCTATTCTCTTTTATTGAGGCTAGGACTATTATATATACATGTTTTAACTCTTATTAGTATGTATTTGCTATGGGTTCTTTATTTCTTGGTTTCCTTGTAATTATTATCATGTTTTACATGAAGTAAGGGTTGATACCCAATTTTTCTTGATTCCAAAAACCTAGTTTTCAATGGTAAATGATTCTCCTCTTAAATTCTTCATTTATTTTTGATGTGGGAACCTTAGAACTTTGTGTTGAGTGATAAATTAATATTGGAGTTGATCTCTTGTAATTTTCTTAAGTGGTTATTAAAAATGTCACATGCCAAATTTGGGGATTCTATTAATACTTGGAAATTGCTAGTTTATTGAGAATATGTTGGTTCCTTATTGTATGGTTGTTGTGACGGACTTGAATTGCCTTCGAAAAATGCCGTAGAGTGTTAGAGGTTAGTCTATCCCAGTGGGGGTGAGATGGTTTCCTAACACTTGTAGTGAGTTGTCATTTGATAATGCAACCACTATCGTTCACTGGAGTTCGAACTAGGGGTGGTATACCTTTCCTGGGGAGGGATTCGTCACTGCCATGGGGATGGTAGACGCCCTTTCCCAATTAGCTTGTGATTGATTATGATTAGTGAACTAGGTATAGTCGTTGGGTAGATTCTTGAGAAATAATCAACGTACATGACATAAGATGAACCAATATATATCTATTTATCTGCATGAGAATATGAATTAGATTATGTCGGAGCCGGTGCATTGGTATGGGACAATGCAACGGTAGGCACCGGTCCAAACCATTTGGAAATGGTTACTATTAAAGAATGCATTTCTCAATGTCCAATTGATTATCACTGTTGTATAAACTTGAGATCTGTTTATATGTCACGATTTTCTCTCAAAAGTTATATATGATATTTGTGAAATGAGACCGACCTGTTTTACATTTTATAAACCTTGTTTGAGTTTGGGAAGATTTTGGTACAGAGCTTCGTGCTCATCCCCTACAATTACATATTTTCAGATCATGTACTAGATGAGGAGTTGGGAGTCGAGGAGCCCGTACACTGGGAGACTCCACTAGACGGGGAGGTGGATCCTGAGGTGGACGCTTAGAGCGACACATCCTTTTGTACTAGACTAGGATATTCTTTTGAAACAATGTAAAGTCTTGTTTATATTTTGTTATATTCCGCTATGCTAAATTAGTTAACTTTTGGTATGTAACGGCCAAGATGGGTTTATTCTTTTGGGATAATAATGTAAATTCTATGGATAACTTTATGAAATCTTATTTATTGATAGATTATGTTAGTGCTCTCATGCAGTAAATGGTTTTTAGAATGTAATACCGTCTAGGGTGTATTTTGGGGTGTTACAGGTTTACAACCCGAACCATTTTTGATAATTTACCGTTTTGCCCTTTATTCTTAACAGTTTAAATTTACCCGGATTTTTACAATTAGTACTATTCCTTCTAATTATACCTAACCTGATTGAAATAAGTTCCTAAGTGAGGTACGTAATTTTTTCTAGGAAGATTCTTATTTATTTAAATACTGTAAGGACCAAATAATAAGACGATGTGTATTTAGTAATGAAATTAGTCAAACAATTCAGTTTTGTCATTCTGAAGCTTGTAGAGGTCATTTTGCTTCAAAGAAAAACGCTGCTAAAATTTTGTAGTGTAAATTTTATTGGCCAACTCTTTTTAAAGATGTTCATATCTTTTGTTTAAATTATGACCAATGTTAATGAATGAGAAATATTTCAAAAAGAAATATGATGTATTTAAACCCAATTTTAATTTTTAAAATTTTTGATTTTTGGGGTATATATTTTATGGGGCCATTTCCTCCACTCTTTGAATATTTGTATATTTTGGTTGCAGTCGACTATGTTTCCAAATGAGTAGAGGCAATTTCATATAGAAATAATGATCACAGAACAGTAATCAAGTTTTTAAAAGAAAATATTTTATCCAAATTTGAGATTCCTCAAACAATCATCAATGATGGTGGATTACATTTTTGCAATAATGTTTTTAAAAATTTGATGAAAAAATACTTGATTTCTCATAAAATATCCACTCCGTATTATCCATGAACGAGTAGACAAGATGAATTAGCTAATAGGGAGATAAAATATATTTTAAAAAAGATAATGAATCCAGATCGTAAGGATTGGTCTTTAAAATTAACTAATGCTCTTTAGGCTTACTGTACTGCATATAAGACTATTTTGGGAATGTCTTCTTATCAGTTAGTTTATGGTAAACCATGTCACTTGTCTGTAGAATTAGAACAAAGAGTATATTAGACAATCAAAATGACGAATTTTGATATGAATAAAGCTGGAATATCTCACAAACTTCCAATTAATGAATTAGAGGAATTAAGAATTGAAGCTTATGAAAATACAAAGATAGCTAAATCAAGAACAAAAATTTTTAATGATAAAATATCATGAGAAAATCTTTCGAACCATCTAAAAAAGTCATGTTATACAATGCAAAATGTCATTTATTCCTTGGAAAGTTAAGATCTAGATGGACAGGTCATTATATTATCAAGCAAGTTTTTGATTATGGGGCAATTGAAATTAAAAATCCATTAACTGAGAATATTTTCAAAGTAAATGGGCAAAGAGTTAAACAATATTATAATGGATTTACTTAAGATGTAACTTCTGTACAACTTTTTGATCCCGTTTATGTGCGTTGAAAAATATATTGTTGTTTGATTATAAATAATATTACTAATTACTTGTAATTTATTTGACAAATTAAATCTCCTAAGCAAAAGCCAGATATCCTAATAGTTGAAAGACAACACAATTGTTGGTTTTTATCATCAATGCTAGTTATTACTGTTTTTACATTTCAAACAATGTTTAAATTAAGTTGGGGAGGTATGGGTGTAAATTTTCTTTTTGTGTTTAGAATAGTAATTGTGATTTAAAAATTTTGTTCATTTTTGTGACTTGTAGACGTTAAAGAACTGGATAGTGAGTCAATTTTCAATAATTTTTTGAGTCATCTTTAAATTTTTATTCTTAAAAAATTGAAAAGTGGATGAAAAATTATTTTGCCAAAGTTTAATTTTACTACGTCACTTTCCAAAAAATATACATGCGATGATCATGAAAAAAGTTAGACATGTTAAAAATTTAGAAATTTTTGAAAGTCAAGCATGACCTCTGTGTGGAAAAAGTACATGTGCTAAACATCGACGAACAAATCGTTTATGTGCTTATGTAAGATATGGTTGTGTAGAACATTTGAGACAATATAATCAGTGTGCAGAACCAATTTTAGGCCGAGCGTCAGATCGTTTATGGTGAATTAGGTATGGGCAGAGTATACATTATATTGAGATGTCATCATATTCTACTCCAATGTTAACAAGATACATAAGAAATGGAGTTAACTGTGGCACTAGTGTTATTGATCCAAATAGTTCTGATGCTAACTAAATATGATCAACGAGATGTATGGTTTTGGAAATAAATGTATGTAGTTATAAATAAATGTAAATAACTATAGAATAAATAAGCAAATCGTTAAATAATAAATAAAAAATATATATATAATAATAAACCTAATTTTTCGGAAGAAAAAGAGTGGTTAACAAAACTTTGTAGAATATATAGAATTATATCTAATTTTGTGAACTACAGGAATTTAAAGGAAAAAAGAGCAGAAATGTAGAAAATCAGAAAAGCAGTTTGTAGTTACAAATCAGAAACCAGTCAGATAGCACCGTTCGAACGATGGGACTGGCCTCCGGACGGTAGTGCACTTATATATATCTCCTCCAGTCAAAAAACTGATTAGTTCAGTTTCCTTCGCAAAGCTAGAATTCAAAAAAGCAAAAATCTCCAAAGAAATAACACTCAAATCTACTCCACTCAACTATTTTTTCTCAAATCTTCTCTGATTATTCACTTACCCATAACATTTTGAAGACATCTACTAATCAAAATCAATTGAAATGGAGTATTTGAAGAGAAATCAAGGAAAACATGAATTCAAGACGATGAACAAAAAGGTCTTCAAACCGAGCACGAAGGGATCAATTTCCGCAACCTCAAGCACCTCCACAACAACCTAGACCGGGAAATAACTTCAATGAGGTGATGTTTGAGAATTTTGAACAACAAGACTGGTATGATACTAATTTTCTAACTAAACTATTATTTCTGAAAGACCAGTTATGTTTGAAGATTTTGAGAACATAAGAGTAAGACAAATTCTTGATGCAAAAGGATGGTTACATTATATTAGATTATCTGTTACTGCTTATGATTGCTTAGTTTGGGAATTTTATAGCAATGCTGAAATAGTTGGAGAAAGGCAATTACGTGTGTTTGTACGAGGTAGTATTTTTCAAGTTACACTGCCTACTATAGCCAAGTTCTTTCAACCCATGCAGAGACCAGAAAACCCACAATACCCATACACCCGATTACCATATTTAAATGTTATATGAAGAGAAGTGATGGGGTGATTAGCACAAAATATTTCATAATTCTATATGTTAATCATCTGAAGATTAACTCTTTTTACGATTTAAATGATTGGAGTTACATAGGTTGACTTATTAATGATAACATTTGGTGTTTGCAGTTTAAAGGTGCTAAATAAGGCTTCTTAAGGCACAAAAAGGATTGAGATGATTGGTGATGAAAGAATGACTAGAGGAAAGCTCAAGAGTTGAAAAAAAAATTCAGAAAATAGCATAAAACAGTATCGGTATGCAGTACCGGTACGGTACAGTACCGATACGAAAAGGCTATTGGAGTTCGAGGTTCCAGAACACAGTACCGGTACGCAGTACCAGTACAGTTTGCCGAATCTTTCCCAAATCTTGGCTTTTCAAGCTCTGCTATCTCAAGGGTCCCACCAACAAACCTCCTATACTCCCTTGACACGTCCAGCACACAGAATATCCCATCATGTACCTCCTCTTGGACTTTTGGAGTCTAAATCATAAATGAGGAGAAGGAAGTTGTTGGGTGTACTACACAGTCTGCACCAGCCTACCATTTTGCAGGGTCCCATGTTGGAAATTAGATCAGGGGGTTAGAGGCCATCTCTCATGCACGTTTTGGATGGGGGAATCCTAGAGTTTTGGACATTACACAATAGTGAAGGAGTGAGGTAGAAGAGAATGAATAGTGTTATGGCGTGAGAAATTGAGATTTTGATGTTTTTCTTCATTACATTGTCTTGTAACCTCCTATAAGAAACTTTAGAACTTCATTGAATGCAATTAATGTTATTTTCCTTCAAGTCATTGCTAGTTTAATGCTCTATTTAAGTTTCTACCATTAATACACCAAAGTCTTTCATTTTCGTAGCTTTAAAATGGGTATTCACTTCCTTCACTTTTAGCTTATGATTGCTTTAACTTAGTAGCTTTGGAACTTCATATCTTTGCAATGCATTATCATTCCATTGTCATTTTCATTTCAAATATGAATAGCTAAATATTTTAGTTGGAAAAACCAAGGGAAACCTTCACTTGGGAATACAATTCCAACTCATTCTCTTTCTTCCCTTATGAGTTCGATGGTTCGGTTTGACGGGGTTGAGAGTGGATAAATTGGTGAGCCTTTGATATTCCGTAGGCCTAGTCACAGTTTATGCTTAGATACTCACCAACTAGTCCCTATCTTCCCCCGAATCAATCGTTCATTCATGCTCTATCAGAGGAGCGATTGGAGTTGAAAAAGTATTCCTATTGGTGTGACTTCTTGGGTTTGCCAACATTTGGTTCTCATTCCATTTTCACTAAAAACACTCCATCAAACAAATTTCAACCACAAAGATTTTTACATTTTCTTTTATTCAAAATCACTTTCACTTTGGTTTACTTCCTTCCCCGTGGAAACGACCTTAGAATACCACCAAGTAAAACACAACCCACGAAAGTCTCCTTGCGATTGAGGAGTATTTTTTGTAAATTCACATCTCACATTTTAACCATCTTATTGCCATTTCTTTTTACACTATTTAAAGGGAGAGTGACACTCCCCTTCTTGCACACATTTCACATATACAATGAGGGATAGTGGGTTACGCATGCTAAAGAGATAACATTTATGGGTTAAGGGAAAGCAAGGTTATCTATCAATCACGAGCAACCCAGAATTTACTTGATATAGACCAAACAAACACATAAAGCAATGAGACCTGACTGAAAAATACTGCATTTTGAATTTGATAAGAGTACACAATTTGTTACCCCGAGCCTAAAAGAATCAAATTTATACCGAGCAGACTTATTTCTTATATGCATTTGAGATGGGACACATAATTGACATGCCGAACTTAATTATGGATCAAATGATACTTGTTGTGGATAGAAAGAAACTATCACTCCCATATGTTGTTAATTTCTCAGCTATGCAGGAACGAGGGCGTGATTATTGATCCGATATGGAAGGCAGTGGACCATTTTGGAGTATTAGATAAAACTTCATTGAAAAAGAGTTATGGAGGACAACCGAAAGACCAACTTGAAGCACCACCTGCACCCCAAGAGGAGCCATTCCAGGTACCTGAAGAATTTATCCCACAAGAACAACCTCAACCGCAAGAAGATCAACCATACATACCAATGGATGGCAGAACTGATAGACAAATCTTACTAAGGTTGGAGACCAGCATTACTCATATCAATCAATGTGTGGATGAATAAGAGCAGAATCAAGCTGAGTTTTTGAAGTTATTTAGAGATCATTTTGCAGGAGGACCTTCTACCTCTTAAACAAACTGGAGATTCTACAAAATAATTTGCTATCTTTCACTCATATTTTACATTATGCACTTTTATTTTATGCACTTGAACTTTAATTTATGTCTTGCACTTGCATGTTTTGAACTTGTTTGTTTTGAATTTATATATGCTTAAGTTTTTGTTACTTATGATACTTATGTTTGAAAAGATAGGACGATTATGTCATATAATTTAAAATTGAATTAGGTTAATATTCCTATACTTTGTGAAAATAACATTAATCTGATAACGCGGGATTTTCATATTTTAGTTGTATATTATCTTAATATTTTTTTATAAACTTACTCTAATAAAGCACAAATAGATTTCTTTATTTCATAACCCTTGTGAAATAATACACTCATTGCATATATAGTAGAGATATACAACCAATTGAAGAATTTGAGCCAATCTTTCTTGGAGAGATATTCTATATCTACTCAAGTAGACATCTTCGATTATATGGTAAATTTTCTTTGAATAATCTCATTAATTTTATTTTGATTAGCACTTGTTAGATTATATTATTAGCATTGTCTTAATTTTTTTTATAGGAAATATACAGAAGTAGGGTTTCTAGAAAATGATCTTAGGTCATTTTTGAATAACTTGAGTCTTGACCATTTCTTTTACAAAATTATATCCTTAGTCAGCCGTGATTGAGCCAAAAAGAGTATAAATTCTTTTTATGAAACCTGAAAAATACCCTAGCCACATGAAAATATATTAAACCTATATTTGCTACATAATTTTCTTGCACCCTCTTCTAAATCAGTAGGATATGGAAAAACAGAAGAAGAAAAGGTTGAAAGAACCAGAAAAGGAAAAAGAATGATCACGGTTCAAAGAAAACAAAAATTTGAGAAAGAAAAGAGCCAAGAAAGCGAAAAATAGAAAATATATAAAGTTTTGAAAAAATAGGAAGAGGTGTGTGATTGTCAAAATTCCTTGTTGTTTCCTACCCCTAAATACTATCCCTTGGCATGTGAAGGGTTTGGTTCAAAGGGGAGTGTCTCTCTCCCTCGGGATAGTGTCTAAAGAAAGGGCATGGAGAAAGGAAAATGAGATGGTGTAAATATGATGTGCAATGAACAAAAGTACTCCCCAATCGCTAGGAGACTTTCGCAGGTCGTGTTTTACTTGGTAGTATTCTAAGGTCGTTTCCACGGGGAAGGAAGTAAACAGGGGAAGGTGATTTTGAGTAAAATAAAGTGTAAAATCTTTATGGTTGAAAGTTGTTTGGTGAAGTGTGCTTTGGTAAAAATGAAATGAGACACAAATGTCAGCAAATCCAAGAAGTCATTCCAATGGTGATAGCATCTCAACTCGAATCCCTCCTCCAATAGAGCATGAATGAATGATTGACTTGTGGGAAGCTAATGATAAGATGGGTGAGTATCTAAGCATAAACCGTGACTAGGCCTACAAAATATCAAAGACTCATCAACTTATCCACCCTTAACCCAGTCAAACCGAATCATTAAACTCTGAAAGGAGGGAGGAGAGTGAGTTGAAATGGTATACCCAAATGGAGGTTCCCCTTGGCTTTGCCAACTAGAAGATTTAGCTACTCATGCTTGAACCTAAATTAACTATGTAGAGAGACTGCATTGCAAAAGGATGAAGTTCTTGAGTAACTATTTGCAAGATGAAAATAGCTAAAAGAGAATGCATTTAAAACCCATTTTACAGCTAAGAAAATAAAGAATTTTGATGTATTAATGGTAGAAACTTAAAGAGAGCATTAAAATGGCAATGAATATCAAGGAACTAGCATTAATTAAATTAAATGGAGTTCTAAAGATTCATACAAGGGATTACAAGACAATGTATTGAAAGAAATGCAAAAATCTCAATTTTTTCTCACTAGAACACTATTCATCATCTTCTCCCAGACCTTCTCTCTATATCTTTTGTAATGTGTGTATTTTTTTTAAAAAATAGAGAGTTTTCCTTGCCAAAAACATGCTTGGGGTGATGGCCTAGCTTCTAGAAGTGACCTCCATCTGTAGGGGTGCAAGAGGAGTGGTCTAGATAGGGGAAGTGCAGAGCTTGTCTGCACACCCAGCTCCTCTTCTCTTCTCTCTCCTCATTAATCACCATAGCTCCCAAAAGTCCAAAGAGTAGTGTGAAAGGGATGAATAGTGTTGAGGGTGTGTCTAGGGAGTAGGGGAGAAATGTTTGTGGGACTCTCAAGGCAGCAGGAGATTGCCTGCAACATTTGGGGAAGAATCAGTCAGGTGTACTGGTACGACGATCTCTAGTAGGGTTAGCGTACTGGTACGCGTACCGGTACTGTTTACTCCAGTAGCCTCAGCTTACCGATTCGTGTACCGGTATGGTTTGACTGCTTTTCTAATTTTCTCCTCTCCTGAGCTATCCCTAAGCTATCTTTTCATCCACATTCATCACAAATGGTTTGGGAAAGTCTTAAGAAGCCAAATTTAGCTCTTTTTAACTACAAACACAAAATATCATTGTTAAGAATTCAATTAACATAACTCCTACCATTTAACCTCCAAAGACAGTTAAAAATGAGATGATTAGCAAATAAAAATATACAAAGTTTTGGGCTAATCAGTGTGCCACAATAAATGGTAGCTCTATAATCCTACTGACGTTATTTCTTAAACCCTAAACCAATTGCCACATTAAAACCAAAAGAAAGTCCTTTTTGATTCCAAAAATCATGTATCTGTATTAACCCTATGCATCCATAAAGGGAGGATGTTAATAATATATCTGATATAGTGTTGATATCTAGTCATGAGATTATGTTAAAATTCAATTTTATTCAAATATTCGTTCTTCAAATATACTACATGTGATATTATTTACTTTGTTAACAATTTTCTAAAATCACATGTATCTATAAAGAGAATAGTCACTATAACGTATATGTATTCTTTAATCAGTGTATTTCAGGAAAGGATTGACATCAAGACTACCCTGAAATAGGGTAATATTTCTCAAGTGATTTTTGAACCAAAAGAAATCATCACACACACACAAGTTTTTATAAAAATATATCAATAATGTTTCAACTAACGTGTGTTACTCTTGTAGTGATCAAAAAAAGGAAGTATTGTAGCAATGCACAGGAATATGATTTAATTTTACATATGAAAAGTATGAGTTATAAATTCCTAACTACTGAAGTTTGCAAGTAGCTTCACTGAAAACCTTCACGAGATAAAACTCATCCACTAGGAATCACCTGGGGGTTTAACAGCTTGTTGCATATGCTAAATGCAATCGTGATAAAATCTACGAAAATGATTTTATCTCTGCTTATATATATTTTTTTATAAATTATGTTTACTAGGGACTAGTAAAGTTTAAGTTGAGGGTGTGATTAACCCTAACTAGTATGTAATTTAAAATAATTAAGTAAACATAATTTAAAATAATTTATAAAAAAATAAAAGTAAAATTCAAATCGAGAGAAAAAGAGAGAAAGAAAGATAGAAAGACAAAGAGAAATAGCAATCCAATCTGGTCCGTCCTACTCTCCAATCGATTTCTACATTTCTATTGTATCTTTCTATTCGCATAAGTGAACTGCCGCCACTTTTGTGTTTTGATTAATACTAAAGGTGGTTGTTTTTCAGTTGTTCCTTGTGAAAGAAATTTTAGAATTTGTATTTAAATTTTAGTTGTAATGGAACATACCTGCACTCCTTGCTTGTCTGTAGGAATGGAGTGTGAGTAGTTACTTATGCCCTTCAGTGAAGGGTGAACATATGTAAAGTATTGGTTAGATTATGAAAATACTAATATTTTATTCATATATACATATATGTGTGTGTGTGTGTGTATTATACGCTTCATGCATGATACAGCGATGTACGTAATTTCGGTGTTGTGCTTAGAATTATGTCATCAGTCCATCATCAACTTGCCAGTTAAATATCTGTGGTGTTCCTACCGGTATGACTTGTCCTCCACCGAAACGCTGAAGATGTTTACTGATGCATGGTAAAAACCTAAACGATCCTCATGAATGGCTTGTCCTTCTGGGTTATTAGAGTTGTTTAACTACTATATATAACTATAATGTCAGTCGCATATCTACAGTGTTCCTACCGGTATGGCTTGTCCTCCACCGGAACTCTGAGAATATTTTACTGGCTTATATATATATATATATCACAGATAACTTTTTAAATAATTCAAGTATTTTTCATGAATGACTTGTCATTCTGGTTCACTTGGATTAGTCAATTGACACATCTATAACCAACTAACCTAAGAAGTTATTGTGTTATGACTTAATACCACTAGCTAGCCTAAGAAGTTGCTGTGTTATGGTTTATTATGTACACACTTACTATCACAGAGTCAATTGAATAATTCCAGTGATTCCTCATGAATGGCTTGACCTTCTGGTTCACTTGAATTTGATCAATTGTCATGGATATCACCAACTAACCTAAGAAGTTGTTGTGTGATGGTTAATATACATCAGACCTACTAGATAACTTGCCAGTAACATGAAAGTTAATTGTGGTAAGGTAGCATTTCCAGTACTTAACCAATATAAAGCATATGAGATTCTTAAACTGAAGGGTATCTTTTATATTATTGTCATTAACAAACTTATCTCCGCACTTTATTTAATTAGACTAGCTATCAATCTAAGCTGACATCACAAGCTATCAAACATTATACTGCTTCAAACAATAACTTTACTGCTTGTTTTATTTATTTTAAATGCTAATTACTAAAACTCTTCGTGGGATCAATACTTGGACTTAAATTGAGAAAACTGCAATTTGACCACTTATACTTGGGTGTATAATTAATATAATTCAGATCACTAAAAAGTGCAAATCAAAATCTTCTACTGTTGCCCCTGCTGATTGATTGAAAATAATGCCGTTCCCTACCTCTCAACACCACCCTCAAATGTGTATGGTTTATGTGTGAAAGGAGTGTCACTCTCCCTAGGGCTGGTGACAACGAATGTGAATGGTAAAAAATGGATGAACAAAATATGTGTGAAATGAAAAGTGGAATGTGAACAAAAGTGCTCCCCAATTGCAAGGAGTCTTTCATTGTCGGTGTTTTACTTGGAAAGTATTCCAAGGTCGTCTCCTCAGGGAAGGAAAGGGAGTTTTGTGAAAGTGATTTTGCAAAGAGGTAAAGAAAATGTAAAGTCTTTTGTTTACATTTTGGGGTTGTGTTTGTAAATGAAAATGCATGAAAACAAGTGTTGGCTAATCCAAAGGATTCATTCCAATGGGAATACCAACTCAACTCAAAGCCTTCCTCAGATTAAGCATGAATGAACAATTGATTCGGGGGAAGCTAGGGACGAGATTGGTGAGTATCTAAGCATAACCCGTGACTAGGCCTACGGGATATCAAAGGCTCACCAACTCATCCACTCTCAACCCAGTCAAACCGAACCATTTGACTCAAAAGGGAGGAATGAAGAAGAGTTGAAATGGAATCCCCAAGAAGAGGTCTTCCCTTGGATTAACCAACTTAAATCCTAACTACTCATATTAAAAGCAAGACATTCATAATGTAAAGAGACAAGGATGAAATGGAGATTAAAACTTAACTAAATGTAAGAAATCTTAAACTAAGAGGAGTAATGTAACACCCCAAAATACACCCTGGACGGTATTACATTCAAAAACCATTCATACCATGAGAGCAACTATATAACTCCATATCCAAAAAGAATTTACTTCATCATTCAGGCATATACAATAACCTCCAAAAGAATATGCCTAACAATGGCATTTACATCCCCAAAAGAGTATCAAAGTAATTCTTGCAGCAGAAATACAAAATAAACTAGACTACACAATGTTCCAAAAGAATGTCCTAGTCTAGTACAAAAGAAGCTACAGCTCTACATATCCACCTTGGGATCCAGGTTCCCCTCGAGTGGAGCCTCCCAATGTCCCGGCTAGTCGATGCCAAGATCCTCCTCTAGCACCAAATCTAAAAAATGTAATTTGTAGGGGGGTGAGCACGAAGCTCTGTAGCCACATTTCTCCCAAACTCAAACAAGGTTTTAAAACGTAGAAAACGGTCGGTCTCATTTCACAAATAACATATATATAACCTTTGAAATAAAATAGGGGCATTTTAAAAGAGATCTCAAGCTTAAACAGTAGCAATAATCAAATAAACGCATAAAAGGAGTTTAACAACAATAACCAATTTTCTAATTTAAGCTATTTAGAAAAAGGGCTTTTTCCCCATGCATTGTCCCATGCCAATGCATCGGCAAGAACGACCCAACTCATAATTTCATGTATTTTCGGTTCATCCCCGTACCATGTATGATGATTGCTTCCCATGAATCTACCCTACGATTATACCTAGTCCACCAATCAAAATCACAGTCACAAGCACTTTAGGAAGGGGCGTCTACCATCACAATGGCAGTGACGAGTCCCTTCCAAGGAAAAGTATACTATCCCTCGTTCGAACTCCTGTGAACGATAGCGGTTTCATTACCAAATGACAACCCATTACAAGTGTTAGGAAACCATCTCACCCCCATTAGGGTAGACTAACCTCTAACACTCTACGATATCTCCGGAAGGTAATCCAAGTCCATCACAACACCCATACAATGAGGAAACCGAGAATATGCTCAATTCACAACAATTTCACAAATATAGTAAAATCCCCAATTTTTTTCACATGTGTCATATAATCGAATAATCCAAGAAAATATGCAAGAGATCATGATCTATATTATTTTATTGTACAATCTTCAACACTAAAGTTTTGAAATCAAGAATTAAGAACAATTTAAAGAAAAGTTCATCTCTCTTGGAATCTAGGGTTTTTAAGCAAGAAAAAGGATTTAAGGGTTAATCAAACAATAATATTGTTTAAATCATGGTAATAGTCACAAGGTATTAAGAAACAATGATTATATAGCTTACATGTATAATTTAAGGTGAAAAGATTACTTATATATAGGCCCTAGCCTCAATGTAAGTGAATGAGAGAAAACCCCTACCTTGTGTTCTTGGAAGCTAGGTTTAGATCTTGGATAACCCCTTTTGACTCTTGTTTTTCTCTTCCTTTCTTCCTCTCTTCTCTTCCTTTCTTTCTCTCTTAGGGTTTCTAATGTTGGAGTGGCCGAAATAGAGCCAAAATAGACGACCTTGGGTATTTATAAGGCTAAAATTGGACCAA
>CM042187.1:25925573-25963090 GCA_023539305.1 Ilex asprella
TAAAATCCAACATTTAAGCTATCAAAACATGCAACATCGAGAATTCAACATTATTCATAAAATAGGCTAACACTAAGTAATTAAATAAAAAAGTTGAGTTATAATGAATGTAATGAGGCCATGAAATGTGCAATATTATGTGCTCAACACCTGCCAAAGCCTATCGGTGGGTTTTGCCCAGAAACGCCAGAAAGCTGCAATCTTAACCCCAACTGCTTAATGAGCCCACCTCTACGTCTCCCACACATACCCTGACATATTCTATATACAAGCATGCTCTTTACACCTAAGGTTTGACTTTGGAAGAAAAATCCTAGAAGGGGAAGAGAGAGAAAGAGAGTGGGTGACAAAAGTGTCCAATCTCTTCCCATTGTTGGCAAGTCACCTCACACAGACCATAGGGGGTAGGATAGACAAAATTGGAACATTCTTACAACATTATTCAACTACCCACTTACATTTTAGGGAGAGAAGCTCAAGGAAGAAGATGAAGTTAGATAGATAAAGTTGGGTTTACATTATTTCTTCACCATTTTCAGTGTTATAGGCTTTAAATTACTTGTAATCTTTTCCCTTTTCACTTAAAACTCTTTCATTCAAGTTGTATGCAAGCTTAGCCAAGTATTTATAGCATTTCAAGTTTTACATTTGGGTATTTGTTTCCAATCTTTGTATTTGGACTATGAATGCCATTTCTCTTGTAGTTTAACTCTTTCATTGCATTAATACAAGTTCCATGTTTCATTTCTTCATCATGTCTCTTTTTATTATGCATGTTTTTTATTTGACTATGGATAGTTAAGTTTTTAGTTGGCTAATCCGGGGGAGATTTCTCTTGGGTATGCTAAATCAATTCTCTTCCATTCTTGCTCGTAGTGTAAAGTGCTTGATTTGACTAGATTGAGTGCGGACGTGGTTGTGAGATCTTGAAACACCATAAACTTGTCACGGGGTATGCTTGAGCCTACATCTCCACATTAGTCCCTCACTTCCAACGAATCAATCAAGCACTGAGACACCATTGGTAGAATGTATTGAGTTAACTTGGCATTCCTATCGGAATGACCTCTTCGGATTAGCTAACCTTGTTTTAATTGCATTTTAATCAAAAATCTCCACTCACCAAAGCACAAACTCAAAAGATTTTCCCATTTTCATTTCTTACAAAATCACCTTCACCATAATTCGACCTTTCTTCCCCGAGGAAATGACCTTGGAATACTTATTCCAAGTAAAACATGAAACTTTCTAGTCTCTCTTCACTTGGGGAGCACTTTTGCACACACATAGACACACATTTTCATTCACACACACGTTTTTCCCATTTCTAACTGCTTAATTGCGTTCACCCTAATCTTCAAACATCACTCAGTCATGTGTATATAACTTATATAAGTAGGTGAGTGTCACTCTCCCTTAGGTTCAATGCTAGAAATGGAAAAAAGTGTGTGTGTGTGCAAAAGTGTTCTCCAAGCGAAGAGAGACTTTCGAGTGTCGTGTTTTACTTGGAATTAAGTATTTCAAGATTGTCTCCTCAGGGAAGGAAGGTTGAATTTTGTGAAGATGTTTTTGAAAAAATGTAAAAGTGTAAAATCTTGTGAATTTGTGTTTTGGTGAGTGAAGTCTTTAATAGAAAGTGTAATGAAAATAAGATTGGTTAATCTAAAGGGGTCATTCCAATAGGAATACCAAATCAACTCAAAACATTCCTCCAATGGTGTCCTGGTGCTTGATTGATTTGTAGAAAGAGAGGGACTAGTGTGGAGATATAGGCTCAAGCATACCCCGTGACAAGTCTATGGTGTAATAAGAGCTCACAACCACATCTGCACTCAACCTAGTCAAACCAAACACTTTACACTACGAGGAAGAATGGAGGAGATTTGATTTAGCAGACCCAAGAAGAAATACCCCTTAGATTAGCCAACTTAAAACTTAGTTACTCATATTAAATGCAAAGACATGCATAATGGAAAGAGACATGCTAATGAAATGAAGATTAAAATTTGTATTAAGGCAAAGAAAAGTTAACTACAAAGATATGTGCATTTAATACCCATTTAGAAAGCTTGAGAAGAAAAACTTAAATGTAACAATGGTAGATTCAACGATACATACCTAAACTTGGAATACACTTGAAATAAATAACATTATAGTGCAATAAATGAAGATTACAAGAGTCTTACAACTTACTACAAGTGAAATGGGTAAGAAAATGCAAAAATCTAAACTTTTTCTCTCTAAACTATGTCTTCTTCCTTGAGCTTCTCACTCTAAAATATTGAGTAATGGTCTCTAATGGTGTAACTCCCTTGCATTTTCATCCATGATGCTCCTATAGCTTATGTGTAGGATTCCCATCAAGGGGAGGTGAGTTGATGGGTTGGACAAGCTTAGCCTGCACTCACCATGCCTCTTCCCTCTCTCTCTCCTCCTTTCCCATCCTCCATCTTCCAAAGCTGACTTTAGGGTGTAGGTAGGGCATGTATATATGTATAAAATGTCAGGGGATGTGTGAGAGAAACCTAGGTGGGCCCCCCAAGTGGCAGAGTTTGAGTTACAGGTGTCTGGTGTTTTTGGACCAAACCTTCTGGAAGGTTTTCTCCAGTGTGCAAAACTTTCCGAAACGTTTTCTCTTGACTTGCCTTTTTCTTAACTTTTTCACCTTCCAAGCCTCCCGTTAAGCCACCCTCATCTCCATTGACTTTGAGCACTACGATGCGGGCTTGACTCAAGCCATATCCAACTCTTTACTTGCAATCACACAACAACTTCATCAATTGTTTGATTAATTGCATTTATTCCCATTTCCACCACAAAAGCAAGTATAAAAGGCCTATAAAAGCATACATGCTATGCAATATTTTGTGCTAATCACTAGCATCAAACCCAAGGGAGAGTGACACTCACCTACTCATATGAGTCATATACTCACAATTGGGTGCATGTTCGGAGATCAAGGCAAACGAAATCAAGCATTTTTGGCACTGTTTTCAATGAAGGCTAGCGTCGAATTTTAAGGTGATTTCAGACAACATAGGTAAGTCTCATGATTCTCATCACGAATCGATGTACATTGCTCCTTTGTATATATTTGTGTATACTCTTCATTTCAATTGTAGATACTGTTTTTGTATGTGGGGACGAGACGACCAAAATAGACTTGTGAGACTTGCCATAGAACCAAATATGAATCTTGACCAAGACCCACCTAAGGATGCTGGTGACAACTTCAAGGATGATGATGCTAATTTTTCGAGGGGTGGGGGAATGCAAAACCCTAGAATGCCCAATCCCTGAATGCATTTTACCCCTCCTAAGAATGATGAAAATAATATCCCAATTGATCCTCCGACGAGGTCAATGAGGGATTATCTTCAACCAACCCGAAGCACCACCCCATCCTGCATACTTTTACCGGTCCAAGCTCTTGCATTCCTCGTTAAACTAGGAATATTACAACTTCTTCCTCAATTCCATAGAATTGAAAGAGAAAATCCTTATTTGCACATTAAGGAATTTGAGAAAATTATTGCAACACTTCTCACAAATCATGTCATGGAAGACATAGCTCACATGAAATTATTCCCCTTCTCCCTTAAAGACAAAGCCAAAACTTGGTTGAACTTATTGAAACCTTGATCGAAAAGTTCTTGGGCACAAATGCTTTTTGAATTTTTAAACAAATTTTTTTTGGTGCCTGATTGGCACTCAATTATAACATTTTATTGTGCTATTTCTGGACTAATTATACTTTGATGGAGTTCAAGTGATGATGTTTCAGGTGCTAAAGTGAGAAAAAGGGTCAAGGACAATAAATATAACATTTAAGTGTAACTGCAGCATTTGATCAACAAAAGAAAAAAAAAACTTGAGGACAACAAGGACGTTCGAACGGTGATCAACGTTCGAACGCTCCCTCTGAACCAGGCAAAGGAGGCAAAGACGTGTTGCAAACCCAGGAGATTAAGCCTAACGTTCGAACACCAAGCCTCGTTCGAACGCATCACCTCATTCGAACGCATCATCATGTTCGAACGACACTGAAAACGCTGACACGATCAGGCTAACTGGAAGACTTTGCGTGTGCAGACTCCCAAGCTAGAAGAAAGACCCTCAGGCACATGGGTGCCATGATCGACCAAATCTGGAGTGCTGAAGACTCTGATAGCTGCAGAGAGTGGGTGAATGAATGGCCTGACAAAGGACACCAACCCACGTGAAGCCTGAAAATCAACACAGACATACAGGCAAAACAGCCTTCACGTTCGAACGGAAGGGACCGTTCGAACGGTTCCCATGGACAGACTACAGATTTCCTGATTCTTTGTCTGAACTTCAGATTTTCTCTTTGACTCGTCCAGCACTATTCTTTCACCCCTCCCTTGCTCTTCTCTGCCTATATATACTCCCCTTTTGGGAGCCTTTAGACACACTTTTGGGGAGAGAGATCAAGAGCTCTCCTCTTGAAGAATATTTAGTCTTTATATGTATTTTTAGTGTTTCATTCAAGTATTTACTTTCTAGTTCTTTTAATTCAAGTCTTTACATTCCAGCTCTTTCAATTCAAGTATTTATTTCAGTTGGGAAGTTTAATTCCCTACTTGCATTGTTAAATTCATGCACTTTATGTTCTTGTCGTTACATTGATGCTCTTACTTTCTTGCTTTCAATTAAGTCTTGCACCTTCATTATTTGAGCTCATCTTCTTCTTAGAGGAGTGAAACTTTTCCACTTTTCTAGAGCTTTCCTAAAGCCAAGAAGGGTGGAACGCGATTCACTCATTCTTTGTTGAAGATCTAGCTTTCTTTTACTTTCTTTCACTTCCATTGCTTGAGCATCTTCGTCTTAGAGGAGTGAAACTCTTCCACTTTTCTAGAGCTTTTCCCAAAGCCAAGAAGGGTGGAACGCGATTCACTCATTCTTCGTTGAAGATCAACTTCGTAGTTCCTCTACTTGGAGGGATGAGTACCATTCACTTTTTTAGCTTTACCCAAGCCATGAAGAGTGAGTAGTCCCCATTCACTCTTTAGGACGAGGTAAAAAATATGTAATGACCATCCGGATATTATACTTGTGCATTACATTCACACTTCAAGGCTTTATTTACTTGCTTAGTGGGAGATGGGATGAGTTAAGCAAAGTTAGGGTAACTTGCACAACCAAAGGATATTTCTATGATCCGGATAACTCCTACATAGAAAGATCCGTTGGTTCAAGGCAAATACCCTAGCTAATTCTTTGTGTAATCAGTGGGTATTTCTATGGTAAATGGATGACTCCTTCTAGAAAGATTCATTGATTCAAAGCAAAGAATCCCGGCTAGTATTATGTATAACCAAGGGATCTTTTCTATGGTAAATGGATGACTCCTTCTAGAAAGATCCATTGTGTGAGACAAATACTCCGAGATAGAACTTCAAGATAAACCCCTCAATTTTCACCACCATTGCACTTCATAAAAAGGATGGAACTTTAACCCAGTCTATCCTTATCTTCTGATTAACTCACTATTGACACGGGAGTTAGTTGAATTATAAAAGCACAAGTGTAATACGCCGGATGACTCATTACATATCCTGAACCTCGAACTAAAGGGTGAATTTAGTTATATTGAAATCGTATATTTTGTCTAGAAAATCTCTTGAAAAGAATTTAATATTCTGTTCAAGAAACCATCTACCTCTCACAAAAACTCAAAAAGGTTACAATCAATCGGTTTTCATCACAGCTTACTTTGAAAACACCATGACATATTCCCTGTGGATTCGACTCCGGACTCAAACCGGATTATTACTACAACTTGACCGCCTGCACTTGGGTGTACACATTTCGGATCAAGTCAGTGCCCAAGACCATTGCTCTTACGAAATAAATTCAAAACTTTTTGGAGAAATCTAATGAGTAGTTTTATCAATGTTGGGATCCATACAAAGAGTTGTTACAATCTATTCCACATCATAGATTCAAACCATGACAATTAGTTAGTTTCTTTTATGAAGAAATTACACCGGCCCACTGAAAATTCATAGACATGATGTGTAATGGAGAGTTTCTAAACAAAGATCCGGATGATGCCCTTGAATACTTCAATACATTTGCAAAAAAATGCTCAATCTTGGGATATCACAAATCCCAATGATGTGCCAAGGTCCTCTTTGGGAAATCAACTAAGTGGGGGAGGGGTGTATAATTTGCGGGACCAAGAAGATTTGCTTGCCAAAATCACAAAGTTGTCATGAAAGGTGGAGAGTCTAGAGATGAATAAGAGGCATGAAGTGTCTAACATTGCTAAGGCCGAGGAGTGTTGTAATATATGCGAAAGTATTGAGCATTCTATCTCAGAGTGCCCAAACATTTCGGTACTCAAAGAGGTTTATCGTGAGCAAGTGAATGCTTTCAACCAAAGTAGGCAATCATTCTCTCCACATTCCAATACATATAATTCGGGTTGGAGCAATCACCTAAACTTTAGTTGGAAGAATGACAACCCTACTCCTCATAGGTCTAGATCAATGTTGCCTTCTATCCCACCTAGGCAAAATCAATCATACTATGATTATGGTCCCTCATCCATCTCCCAATACCCACAGTCTAATCAACAAGGTTTTTCCCAAAATTCACCACCTCAACAAGGGTTTGGTCAACAAGGACCATCCAACCCACCCACCTACAAACTCCTCACAAAATAAACTTGGAGGATGTCGTGCACAATTCATTCAAAGTCAAACAATAATCAAGAACCAAACTGCTACCCCTTTCAATGATATTCAAACTCAAATCACAAAATTGACCAATGCCATAGAGTCGTCCCAACAAGAGAAAAGAAAATTTTTCGAGGGGTCAACATGTGATTAAGTCGTATGAGCCCACTAAGGAAAGTTGTGAACAATTCAAGGTGGTGACCACCCTAAGGAGTGGCAAGCAAATTGACAAAACTATTTTGCCAAAAGTCTCACCCAAAGCCACATTGGCTAAAGAAAAAGAGACTATGGGCAACTACGAGAAAGGTGAGACACATGAAAGGAAAAAATTGTCAATTTAAATGTGTGTAAATGTCCTATTCTTGGCCCTTTCCCCAAAGTTTGAAGCCACAAGCTAACATTGCTAACTATTCATATATCATTGAAATGTTTATGCAGGTGAAGATAAACATTTCGCTCCTTGATGCCATCAAACAAATACTTTTATGTGCAAAGATCTTGAAAGACTTGTGCACCGTGAAGATAAAGATGAATGTGCATACGAAGACATTTCTCATGAAGCAAGTGAGTTCTATTTTGAGAACCAACACACCACCTAAGTTCAAAGACTTTTGTTGCCCTACCATTGCCATAACCATAGGAAATTGTCGAGTGAAGCAAGCACTTCTAGACTTGGGAGCAAGTGCCAACCTCCTACCATTCTTTGTGTATCAACAATTGAAATTGAAAGAGTTGAAGCTGACTCCAATCACTCTTCAATTGGTGGACCGAAGCGTGACAGCACCAAGGAAAGTAGTTGAGGATGTTTTAGTTCAAGTTGACAAATTTTATTTTTCCGTTGGTTTTATTGTACTTGATACTCATCTAGTTGCTAACCCTAGTTCTCAAATTTCAGTAATACTTGGTAGGCCTTTCCTTGCTACATCTAATGTTGTGATCAATTGCAGGAACGAACAAATGAAGCTTGCCAGGACTAGGTAGTTATCAAATGACTAAGGCATACCTGCAAACACTTTCTTCTTATCTCTCATTGTTAGACAAATCCATAAACATAACAGAAGAAACATTCCAGACCAATTTCATTGTGTTTTTGAAAGCAGTCCTAAGGACCGGTCATACCAGACTCTTCCTAGTGAACACAACTTAACCTTTTCACCCAAAATCACTTTAGTAGAATTAGCAATGCTTAAATCCGCCTGCTGGTCTTTAGAGAGCTTGAAATTCAACCACATTTTATCCATTTCCTCTTCCATAGTGTATATCCAGACCATACAAACAAAAGCACCGTAGAGAACAAAAAAATGGTAGATTGCAAAGTTCCTAAAAGTGTCAACTCAAGCCTGCAAAACATATTATGACAACCCAAAAGGCATAAGATTCAAAACAAAGGATTTGACAACATGTACAAAAGCATGTAGATCCTAGAAACAAAAAATGAAAGAACAAAATTTCAGGGAAAAAGGAGAACAAAAGGATTATGGTATTGACTTAAAACTACGAGAAACCCTAAAAGAATTTTATGACTTCTAATTGGAAATCCTAGGAAGAAGATGACTTTGAAAGGACAAAGGGAAAACCTCCACAATGAGAGGACTAAAAGAAAACACCAGTTGATGTTAAAATTTTTTACAACATTTTTAAAATTTTATTTAAAATTGGTCAAAGGCTAATTTATAAATCAAATATTGTGAGATCTCATCTTTCATATAAATATAAATGATATTAAATTGATAGACTTTTTTTAAAATGATTAAAATGGTGAGAGAAACTTCAAATCGTTGTTAAATAAACAACCGCATAAGTTTGAGATACGAGCGTATTGACTTTTGAGTCAAATTTAATGTTTGGAGCTGTTGAAGGTTGATAAGGGTAACTAAGTAAATATATTAATTTTCTTAGGTAAAAATAACATTATCATTGAATCTAGGAGGTCCGAAAACCCTGGAATAGACGTTTAACTCATATAGTTGTTCGGAGGGGTAAAATGGTAATTTTAATATTTTGGGTGTAAATTGACTTTGATTTTGAGATAAATCATAAAAATAAATGTTTTTAGGTTAAAATAACATTAAAAATAAATCTGGAATGTCAAAAAACCTTAGAGTAGTCATGAACAGTGTTTCTGACGGGAATTGCTAGGTTTAAAACCCCAAATGCAGTTTTTTCTCTCATTTTTCTCACATCTCTCACCCAAAACTCCTCCACCCATCTTATAACTAGAGAGAGAAAGAGAAAAAAATAAAGAAGAAGGGCTATAGGGCTTGGACTTGGCTTGAGAATCTTAGAGATTAAGCTTAGAAATCTGAGGACCTTGGCTTAGAATTCTTGATTTTTAGGTGGGGTTTTCTTCTCTTTTCCATTTACATTGTGCATCCCATGTATTTTGTTTAGCTAAATCTTAATATGTTTTATGGAAAAATACTTGTTATAAATCTTGATTTAATGTTGAGTATGTCATGAATTGTGAACCCACATGCATAAAAATGATTTTAGTGTTATGAGTTTGAAACCCTAGTTTGATTTTAGTTATGAGTATTTGATTAAACCTATGATTTGGAGGCTTTGAAGTATGTTATGATCTTTTACGTAATATGACTTATTCTCTTTGAAATGAAAATGATTTTTGTGTTGTGGGTTTGAAACCCTAGTTTGATGTTAGCTATGAGTATTTGATTAAACTTATAATTTGGGAGTTTTGAAGTATGATGTGATTTTGTACATAATATATATGACTTATTCTCTTAGAAATGGTTATGTTGCTTTGAAAATACAAATTTTGAGATTTGAGTCTACTACATGTTTCATAAAATGTCAAGGTTATGGCAAGTGTTTTCAAAAGGATTTATAGATATAAATAAATAATAATTTTTAGAAAATGTATGCTCGATACTGATAGGCGTAGGGTTAGTAAATGGTTGGAGCCTATTGAGTGGGGTGCCAAGGCGGCTACTAGTCCTAAGGGGGATTGGTTATGGTAATAGTTTTCAGTGATGTCCTATGTGGCGTCCCTACACGTTCCCCTTGAAAAACAAGAAGGGCAATGAGACCCTAGGATGCGAGACCCAAAAGGTTTTTCGGAGATGGTTCATGCGTGAACCAATGTGATTGATTATATTGTCCGTATGCGAGACATGCATAATATTTGCTATAATGGCTTGACTTAAAATGTATAAACCTTTAATTTATACATCGTATATTTCTAATGATGATGTGTTGGGAGATTTTATAAATGCTCTACTTATTATTTTGTTCCTATTCTAAATTATAGAAAGTTTTCAATACTTATTCGTATGAGTTGTGAAATGTTGGTATGTAAAACTTTGTAAATATTTGAGAAAAAGAATATCCTATTGAGCGTGTGGTTGCTCACCCCTATCATTTAACATTTTCGATTATGGGCATATGTTGGTGGGCTGCATAGTGTGAGTATCGAGGCAGAAGATAATTTTTTATGAATTTTATATATTTAATTAGAGTATGTAAAGAACAATGTATGATGATGTATATTATTGAGGATTTGTAAATGTAAACCCCCGCATATAATAGAACTTGTACCAACTATAATTGATATACAAATGTATGTTATATGAGTTTGGGTTGGTCTTAAAAGGATTTAGAATGAATTGTAAATGAAAAATAGGCCAAACATGCAAAACTGGGCAACCCGTACCGGTACGCATACCAGTACGCCGAGGTCTAGTAGGCAAGTCGTACCGGTACGCGTACCGGTACACTTTGTGAAAACCTAAAATTTTAACACTCGTTTGCCAAGCTTTTTGGCTAGACATTTCATCCTTTAATTTTTGTAAATGGACAATGATAGAGTACTAATGGTGGTATGTTGGGCCTCGAACGGACCAATCAAGTAAAGATATACTTAGCCCTCATATTTTAAAATTTTGGTAAACATTTACTTGGATATTAGGATTGATTATAAAACTAAATATTTTTAGGTCAAACTAAGGGCTCCATTGAATCCGGAAGGTCGAAAAATATTGAAAGAGGTAATATGGGGTGTATTAGAAGTTAGGAAGTATTCTGAAGCGAAAGAAAACTTAGAGAAAATTTGGGTAGAAAGGATCTTGGACACTACTTAGTATGTTGGCCATAACTTTTTATTTTGATGTCTATTTGATCTGAAATTTGGACAATAGATAGTATACATTTAGGGCTACAAAAGTGTATTTAATGAAAAATTTTCAATTCGACCTCTAAATGGGTCAAATATTCACTGGACGTTGAAGCAAAAATCTGTCAGTCAAACCATACCGGTGCGTCGAACTCCAGTAGCTAAACCGTACCGATACGTGTATAGGTACAATTTTTCTTAGGCTTGCCAAATAGTAAAAAAAAGACAGAATTTTTTTGTTTTAAAACACCCCCCTCTAAGCCTCATTTTCTCTATTATTCCATTCCATTCTCACCCTACACCTCTTAGAACCCTAGGAGAAGATTAAGAGAGAAAGAAAGGGGAGAAAGGAGATCTCTAGAGCTTGGGCTTTACTTGGAGATCTTGATTCAAGGTAGGGGTTTTCTTCCATTCTCTTACATTGAGTTTAGGGTTATTATATATGTATTATCTTGACTCTAAATCCTATCTATTTGCTATGAAATCATCATTCCTTGCAATTCTTGCAATCATTACTTAGTATTAAACTATGTATGGGTGGGGTAACCACTAAATCTCTTGTATGCCTTTGAAACCCTAGATTTCAAGGGGAATGTGTTTTCTCTTGATTTCTCCCTTGCTCTTGTTTTATAACCTTAAATATTATTTGTTTTACACTATGTTATGTTTAGGTAACTAATAAATCTTTTTGTATGCCTTCGAAACCCTAGTTTTCAAGGGAATTGATTTTCTCTTGATTTCTTCTTTGTTCTTGATTCCAAACCTTGATATTCATTTGTGATTGGTTTCAAAACTTGATTGTTCCCTTGTTCTTAATTTCCAAGCTTGATCATTTATTTGTTCTTGATTTCAAAACTTTAGTGCTTTATATTGAACAATAAAATGGTATTTTGATGATCTCATGTATTTTTCTTAAATTGTTCCATTGAAAAAATGTATGTGGATTGGAATGTGAAATTGGAGATATTTGCTTTATTGTGGAACTTGCGTGTTAATTGAGAAAATGGTTGGTATAAGAAAATAGTTGGTATTGTATTCCTTGTGTGGTTGCACGAAATGAACATGGACTAGTATTGACCGGGTATCATGGAGTGGGTAGACGCCTTCTTACCCCGTGCGGGGCAGAACTTTTCCTACCAATCGTAGTGGGGTTAGTGCTTTGGTAAGACTAAACCACTAACGCTCATGGGGTAGCATTGTGTATGTGCTTGCGTAGGACATAATATTTTTGATGGTGACCATGCGAGGTCTTGCTTCATACCTGAGATACGAATACAGTGATATACCGTTCATTCTACCAAAAACGGGTTCGACAAGAGTTTTGGAAAGTATGAGATTCCGCAAGAACCTTGTGAGAAACGGTTTATGGTGGAATGGAGTATTAATTGTATATTGTGTTCATTTATTCATTAAATTATTGTTGTTACTTAAAATTGAGATCTATTTACAATGTCACTGTTTTCCCTCAAAAAGTTATATATGATATGTTGAAAAATGAGACCGACCGTTTTATATGTTTTCTAAACCTTGTTCGAGTTTGGGAGAATTTTCCTACAGAGCTTAGTGCTCACCCCCTACATACAAATATTTTTCAGATTATGGTCTAGGAAAGGAGCTCGGAGTAGAGGAACCGGCACATTGGAAAACTCCCATAGATGGGCATGGGAATTCCGAGACGGATGCTTAGAGCGATATTATCTTTTGGTTCTAGGCTAGGAAATTCATTTTGGAGATATTATGAAGTCTAGCTTTCTTTTATTTTTCGCTACATTATAATAGTGAAATTTTTGGGATGTAAATGTCATAATTGGGCATACTCTTTTGGATAATATTGTAAATATTTTATGGGTGATGAATGACGTCTCTTTTATTAATGGATGTATTCAGTGCTCTCATGGTATGAATGATTATAGATAGTCTTCCAGGGTGGATTTTGGGGCGTTACAGTAAGTGATTTATATCTTGGTTAATTTGAGGGAATATGTATAGATTGAGACCTTTTAAATGGTTTACTTGTAAAGATTTTAGATATTCTGTGACACCCCAAAATCTGGGGGTCTTTTATTGATTGTTGACCACCTGTCAACCCGCAAAAATACCCGTGAGTGTCGCACAACCCAACATCACGTCAGAAACATCCCTTAAGTCGGAATTATAAATCACAGGTATAACTTTTGTACAAGTTATTCTTAAAGTAACCGAGGTTCAGCATACCTCAATGTACCTCAATTAGTGTTCAATTTTATCATTGGGAACTAGGAAATCAAAGTCCAAAAGCATAGGGACTTAGTTTTAAAATTTCAAAAATTTTAGTTTAACCCCTAACATTCGAACGTGGATTGGCGTTCAAACGTGGGCTGCTTCCGACATTCGAACGTGAAGTGGCTTCAAACGGAAGGTGCTCCCAGTACTTTGGTTCTCTGCTAAAAATACTATTCACTGAAGGCAAAACCAAAGTACTGTAAACTCCAGACGTTCGAACGTGGACACCGTTCGAACGTTAACACCCTTCCAAAATTCTTCCAAGCCTGCTGTTTCATTTCCAACCCATTTTAAACCTTTCCAATTTCATCCAAAACCCATAAAACATGTCTTTGTACATTAAGCATAATTTGTACAAGTTCTATTACACGTATTGAAATATGTTTTCAACATTTACATGCCAAAAAAAAAAACCAGTTTAACCCAAAAGGTTTACAAAGCTTCAAGGTTGAAGACCACATGCTGGTCTTTCTTCACCCTTGATGCTCTACATAGGAGTTATCTACCAGCAGACGATCCGCACCTGAATGTTTCCCTTATAGGGTGAGCCAACGCCCAGCAGAGAAGATCCTACAAAGGCTATTCCCCCCTAGATGGTCATGCTCATGCAACATTCTCATACGACATATAACCAATCATTTCATACAAAAATATGCACTCCATGTTGGAATGCAACAATGTCATGCCATGAAATGAGATGAGACTCACTCATGCATCTTTATCCGAGTTCTTCCCAACTCTCACAACACGATGCAATTGCCAAGGTGTTTCAATCCCATCATCTATGTTCACATCAGATGACATTTTAAGAACTAGGGTCTTTCTTGGGGTGGATATTTATGGACTCACACCAATGGTCATCCAACCCACACGGAATTCATAGACTCCCACCAAGGGTTCCGCGTACACCCACACACTTTATGGGCCGAGCAAAGGGAGTGCATCTCCCAATCACCAGGCCTTGCACCCGTGAGGTCGTCATGCCTCTTCTTGCCACCCCAACCCAATTTAACATGTAACCCAGCGGCTTAGCTAGGTCTTTGACCAAGCCTTTCCCAAGCCATCTGTCAATCTCCAAGTATGGAATTGACGACAACCATGTAACTTTTCATGTATCAAAATCAAGCTAACAAGTAGCCTAAGCCATTTCTACGTCCACTCTTCCATTCCCATCAACATAGACATACATATATATCAATACATATGCATATATAAATTACCCCTTAGTCTACTAACACCTAAGGCAAGAGTAGTCCAAGGTAGGAAAATCCTACCTCTTGTAGCGTAGAGGAAGTGCCAAAACTTCCAAAAACACAACCCAAGCCTTCTAGCTTTTATTTCTCCAAAATCCTCACTTTGGATCTTCGGTGAAAACTCTTGTTTTTGGTATGTAGACGTAGCCCTCCTGACGGTGATCGATTCTTTCTCTTGGCTCGACTGAAGTCCGAAAAATCACCGGAGAAAGCTTGAAGAAAATTATTTTCTCTCTCTTTCTCTTCCTCTCTCTTGGGCCGCCGAACAAGGGTCCACAAGTGGGTGGAAATTTGATTTTCTAAGATATTTACCTTTTATAATTTTAAATGCGCAGTCCAAATTGCGCAATGTGTCCTTCACTTAATTGGGTCCGATTTCGCCCCGAAACGATTAGTCACATTACGGTTTAAGCTTAATTTAATTTTATTTGAAATTTTAATAAAAAATAATTAAATTCAGAGTTTTTACTTTTAGGAACCACGGTGAGGTCATCCATCACCCAATCGGCTCGATCTACGGGTAAAATTCTAACTTATCTCAGAATTCGACGAAATTCTACATGATGACTATATTCCGCGATACGAGTCCAACGGCGAAGTCCATTGTGTCATTCGAGGTCAATAGAACACGTATTTTAATTATCTCATTATAGTGACAAATTACCATTTTACCCTTTTTTAAAAAATTTAAAATTTCTCGGGTTTCACATATTCTGCATATTATTTTCATGACGAATAATTTTGGATAATTAGATTATAACCCGGGTTTGGGAGGACTTTGTGGGCCTCCATTTGCCACCCCGGTATTGAAGGGTAATGACGTATTTGTGGTTATCATGAGAAGTAATGTATATGATTGATATGATATCAATGACTAGTTAGGTATAATTACTGTGTTTAATGCTCTCATGAGTAGCTTTCATCAATTATCTAGATGTCCGATTTTTAAAGGAAACTCTGTAAAAAAAATTAAAAAAAATGATTTATTTAAACTAAAGAGATATTTTTCTAGATGTTTTTACAGCAAACTTACATGTGTTTTTGGAATAAACAAAATAAAATTTTTTTTATCACGCTTTTGTGAAATTTGGGGCATTACAAATATAGTGTTGGAATTGAAAGGTTAGAAGTAAAATAGTCAATAGTATCATATTTTATTATCGATCCCACAGAAGTACTTATGTGTTATCCAAACCCTAGAAATAATGGGATATAGTCATTAAATCCTAACCAGATTAATGATCAGTGACTTTAGATTGGATAGGAAAGAATATTTTTTTAGATTTTCAATCCAGTCCAATCATGTCATCCAAACACATCTTTTAGATTAGCATTTAATCCGACTAGGTTACCCAACCCTCAAATTTACTTTCCAGGCATAGAATAAATGAGCCCAGATATATTTTTGGGTTAATTACTTTTTACTCCATATGATTTCAGCTATAAACACTTTATTTACTCGAAGTTTAAAATTATGTACATTATCTCATTGTAGTTATATACCAAAGTGAAATAGTTATTTTTATCATCAAAGTTAACGGGGACTGTGTTCCATACGCTCAAAATATATTGTGGATTTTGTTTCCATTATTTCTCTCAAAAAGAATATTGTCTATATATGGTATAATACCAAAATAGGTAGGACATCAATTCAAAATCCAAAAATATATAAGAAAAACATAAGTGATATTCGGTCCCAGATTAAAACCTTACTTGAGGGAAAAAGAGACTTGATATGTTTGATTAAAATATTTTGTTTAGTTGTCATATTTTATTAATTTTATAATCAAGAGTAAATCAGACGAAAAATTTAATTTTAAAATGTCGGTAGTATGATAATTTTTTTTTTTAATTTTGTTAACGTTGTCAATTGTCTCACTTTAATACGTAATTATAAAGTAAAAATGTGCATCATTTTAAATGTCAAATAGTTAAAATATTTTTAACCAAAATCACAGCAGAGTAAAAAACAATGAACCTAATTCAATCCTATATATATTAAACTCCTTTATCCTGTCATCCACAGAAACTTTATATCTGCTTATTGTTCAATGAATTGGACAAATTTTCAGTTCCATCATGTGGCAAGGGCATGTGGTGGGGCCAACTTTTATCTCCATGTTGTGCTGGGTAGAAATTGCTGATTCACGGATACAGCGATGAAATCCCAACAAATCCGAAACCTTTTGAGACGTTAGTGGGGTCGACCCCGTGGCCTTGCCTGATTGGATCAATATGAAAGTACTACCATTGGCAGCAATAATATAACAGCAAAGTGACATAATAAATATATTTCCCTATCATTTTATTGGTGATAACTCATTATGTATCAAAATTATGTCTAAATAGCATTAGTGGTAATATAATGAACATTTATCAGTTCAAAAAAAATATGGTGAGCATTTATTACTCACTAATGCCATTGAAATATAATTGAAGAACATAATTTGAGGACATAATGAGTTATCACCAATAAAATGATAGTGAAATATATTTAATGATGAGTCTCATTATAGTATTAAATGAATTTATTATCATTTTATTAATGACAACTCATTATATTTTCAAATTATATTCATAAATTATGTCTCAATAACATTATTGTTTATTACTACATCTTATACCTTCTCTTCTTGATGGCATATTTGTCTAGAGCTCCTGCTTCTTTTGATTTTCACTTTCTAGCCCCAATGTTGTGAGATCTCCAAATATCTAGGTGTCTCAATATTTATGATAAAGAAAAATTTTAATTCAACCCGAAAGAAATTTGAGAAAATGTTAGTAATTAAAAAATTTAATGCCACCTGAAAGAAATTTTGGAAAGTGTTAGTAATTAACATATGTTTTCAGAATCTTAAAAATATTTCATAATCTGAACTAATTTGCCAAGAGTGCAAGAGCTACGTTTCACTAGCACTACAATAAAAATTACAAAACAGAAGCTTTACAAATTTCAAGGAAAAACCAAAGCATTTAGTTCATATTTCAAATATATATTCACAAAGGGTATTGTTATTGTGACCTAATTTATTAACTTAATTTATTGATCTAATTCACTATGACATTTTGATTGATTGTGGGCTCCATTAAACATTAGAACTTGATGTTAATCTAATAGTTTCAATGAAGTCACGTTATTAGGTCAGCAAATTATGTCAGATTTTTAGGTCCAAATAACATTTTTCATCCACAAAGCATATATTTGAAGGTGAAGATAATAAGGATGACTTGAAAATTCAGATGACTTGAATTTAAATCTTGTCAATTCTTTGCAGTAAGGCCAAAAAAAATTTATATTTCATGAATACCCTAATCACAATGTAGATGATTTATTTTTTATCAAACTATAGAGAAATTAGTTAAAAAATACGTAAACTGGTTCAAACATTTTTTACCCTAAAAAAAAAAAAAAAAGAGTGCGCAATCTAACAATGATTGCAAGAACATTGCTTTGTGCTTCATGGAATATTTAAGAATTTTCTTCGTTCTATATATATATGGTAAATAGAAGTAATGGCAACTAATTTTCTTATGGCCTTATGCTAGAGAAAATATTTAATGTAATGGAGATACCATATTAATAATATTAATGTGATATCACCAACTAATAATAAAATATTAAATAAAAAAAATGAACCCTAATTGGATAGTTATTGACTTACATGGATGAAAAGTGAATAGTTATTTGTTTACATGAAAAATTAATTATTAATTTTTTGTGAGATCTATTTTTTTATTTTGATATTATTAATTAATGATTTCACATTAACATTACCATGTTTATCAAATATTTTTTTCACATGCTAGTGCAACCTCCTTTAAAATAACGGTAGGGCCAATATAGCTAAAGGGGAAAAACAATTTTATAACAGATCACCAGATTAGCTTGAATTAGTCATGTAACCGATGCCACCTCAATAAGGTTTTAAAATCCCTCAGTTTTCATGAGATTCAGCATTTCATTAGGCAAGAATTTAATTGGTAATTTTTTCATATGCAATAAAGAATGAAAAATAAAAAAAAATTCACGTTAATCTACTGGAGTATGACTTTCCTGAGGGAGTCGGTCACAATATTATAAGAAATGTCAATTGTTAACAGTGTAGGGGATTGCTATGTAGCTATTACAAGAAACTACAAGGAACGTTTGGCAAAAAATTATATTTAACTTTTAGCCGGACCTGAAATTAGCGGGGTAAAAGTATAAATACGCAGAACCTAGTCAAGATTCTGACCTTTGTTACACATGCACGTCCCTGATTGAATCCCAATATGCTACGTGTACGCCACGTCCTCCTCCTGTCTTTATTTCACAACCCGGCCCCCTCTCTTCTGTCTCAATCTCTCTCCCCCTCAACTTTTCCTTTTCAATGAAAAAGAAACAGATTCACTCTTGAACTCTCCTATCTGCATTCCTTTTCTCCCAAACTTCAAGATCAAACTTCGACAGCTCTCTCTCTCTCTCTCTCTCTCTCTATAGAAGTTTGAAACAAAGCAAAGCCTACTTTAAGATCTAATTTGCATACCACCATTTCTACCCAAGTACAAATGACTGAGAGTACGTTTTGAACAAGTTGATTTTCTTGGGTTTTTGTTCTTTTTGACTGATAAAGCATTAGAACAATCTTTGACAGTTATGTTTGTCACATTATGAAACCAAAGCTTTTGAGGATGCCAATAAAGTTGATGATGACCACCACCACTTTATAGTTCTAGATCTGCAAATCGTAAAGCTTGCAAAGAAATTCCATGTATAGTAAGATTCATAACATCTGTTTGTTGTAATGATTCATAGCCTTGATATTCATTATTAGTTTGATCAATGCCACGGCAAAACTTGAATGTGGAGGGAAGGATTGTAGGGCAGTGCAAGATCAGAAAGAGAGGGTGTTCATCATCGTCTTCTTCCTCATTTGTGAAGAATTATCGATTGAAACGTGCGATTTTGGTTGGCAAGAGAGGAGGGTCAAGCACTCCAGTGCCAACTTGGAAGATGAATTCAAGATCACCTTCATTGCAAAATGAAAAATCAATGAAGAATCTGCCTGTGAAGGGTGGTGGTGGAGGGAAAGATCTGTTGTCGGTTTCAGCGCGACAATTAGCTGCCTCTTTATGGGAGATCAATGAGGTTCCTCCGCCCAATACAAAAGAAAATTTGGAGGAGAAAAGAAATAAGATGAAGATGACGAGCAGAGGACTTGTGAAGCATTTAGATGATTCATCTCATAGTCCTGTTTCAGAGGTGGGCTTGATTTCTTGCTAGGATTAACTGTTATCTAGATTTGTTTTCTAAATGTTTTGGAAGCTTAAGTGTGCAGACTTAAATGAAATTATTGTGTTTTCTGTTTGTTGAACTTAGCAGAGAATGGATCCATCTAAAGGGGCTGGTCACTGCAGAAGAGCATCTGTTGCTTCTCACAAACTTCAGCTCACTCATTATAATTTGGGAGGATTGAAGTCTCTTCACAATGCTAGTATAGTGGAGGTAGCTAACGCTGTTCCGATCTTCTTTTTTCCCCTAATGGCAGTGATGAGTATTGAACCTCTCACCCCTCCACATCTTTAAAATATCATGCCAGCATGTAATCGACTATGAGTCAATGATACAATTGGAATTAGTAGATGATTACAGTGCTTCAGCAGCTATTTCAGCCCTGTTGCTACTACTATGCTGTGAGATACTCATATTCACAGGCATTTATCATATAGTTTGAAGGTAATCGAGGAATAGAGAAATTCCACTTTCTATCTAAATGCTAATGCTCCAATCCTTTCCTAGCTTTCTATGAGGTTTCTATTTTTGGGTGCCACTAAAGCCAGCATGTCATTTGCGTGTTTCTAAACACCTTTTCATCTTGTATAATGTTGAAATACTTGTTTCTTGCTATATGTCTGCGTTGCTCCTTTCTTTTTCAAGGACTAATTGAGGCTTAATAAACTCCTAAGTCCTAACCTGTAGTATTTTACTCCAACGCTAGAATGAAGGAATACTGATCTTTGTTTTAAGTTTGGGCTATGCAGATTGAACCTCAAACATGTGGCCAGACTCCAAATGGATGCACATTTGGAGTTAAGACCCGTTTAAAGGATGTCCGTAACAGCCTGACCACCTGTAAGGAGCTTGTGAAGGTACTAAATCGCATTTGTGGTCCAGATCATCAACATTCAACAAGCTTATCCCTTGTCTCAGCACTAAAGATTGAGCTTGACAGAGCTCGTCTAGAGGTTGGTAAATTAATCCAAGAACAAGGGTCTAACCATAAAGAGATCGATTTCCTCTTGAAGCAATTTGCAGAAGAAAAGGCAGCTTGGAAAATTAAAGAACAGGATAAAATTCACAATGCCCTTATGTCCATAGCAGGAGAGCTTGAAATCGAGAAGAAACTGAGAAGACAAACTGAGAGACTGAACAAGAAGCTTGGCAAGGAATTGGTAAATACTAAGTTATCCCTGTCAAAGGCAGTCAAAGACCTGGAGAGCGAGAAGAGGGCAAGAGAGATATTGGAGCAAGTCTGTGACGAGTTAGCCAGAGGTATTGGAGAAGACAGAGCCGAGGTGGAAGAACTAAAGAAACAATCTGCTAAAGTTCGTGAAGAGGTGGAAAAAGAAAGGGAAATGCTTCAACTAGCTGATCTGTTAAGAGAGGAAAGAGTCCAAATGAAGCTTTCGGAAGCCAAGTATCAATTTGAGGAGAAAAATGAAGCTGTGGACAAGCTTAGAAGTGAGCTTCAGTCCTACTTGAGAACCAAAGCGGGCGAAGAAAAAGGGGATGGCTCTCCAAACTGTTACAGAATCAAAGAGCTTGAAGAGTATTTAAAGAGAACGGTTTCAGGGTCATGTCAAAACGGTGAGATAGAGAAGGATGAAGGGGAAGTAGTAAATGAAGAGGAGTGTGGAGGAGATGATTCGGCTGATAGTGATCTTCAATCCATTGAACTAAATATGGACAACAGCAGAAAGGGCTATGAATGGAGTTATGCGTGTGGAGGAATTGCTCCAAATGATCCAAAGACGATTCCACTTGACGATAAAATCAAGGGGAGGAAATCTATTTCTGAGAAAACTCAACACAGAGGTGTTTCCTTGGAAAGCAAAGATTCAAATGGCATCAAATGGGAATTTAGCACTAAACATCAAGAAAGTTTAGAGGGAGTAGAGGGTGAAATATTTTCAGACCTTGCTTCACAAGCTCAGAAGAAAGATTATGAAGATGAGATCAGGAGATATGAAATGATTAGAGATCTTAGAGACCATATTGTGTCTGGTTCTGGAAAAACATCTTCCAAAGGCTTTGCTGCTAGTCCAACGCGGATGATGTTGAGTGAAGGATTGGCAGTGTTGCACGGAGCAAGGTGAACGTGAGACCAGAGATGATAAAAAACGAATGCCAGAGTTCAATAAACTTATTACGAAATATACCTTTTCTCATCAATTTTCTTTTGGGGACTAATGCATTTGCATGTCCTAACAGATGGTCAGATCTTCTGAATGTCTGCTGTCTTTGTATAAACCAATTGCCACATTTCTGCTGTGGAAGACTGGGGATAGAAATCTGAGATACATTAATTGTATACATCCTGCTGCTTCAACTAGTAATGAAAAGCTACAAGTATCAATGAGTGTTGCTGTTCTGTTTATCTCAGCAATCAATCCCCCCAATTCCTTATTCTCTGATTTTTTTTGGGCCATTTCTGCGCCTAGAGATCTTTCAGCTTTGACTGTAGTTTTTGTTATGCTTGACAAACAACAATTAATTTTTTACGGTGTGCCTGGAGTTAGTTGAGTTGAACGAACCATTCCAGCCCCCAATCATATGACTGTCCTTGGATTCTTTAGACATCCAACTATTGCCAGCTACAGGTGTGCGTTGGGTATTATCGTAGATTACGTAGTCCAACTAGATAGTAATCAACAACATTATGATTTTTTTTGGGTCAGGATCAACGACAATATGATTGATGTGTATGTGTGTGTCTTTTTATGTCATTCAATGATAGAGACTTCTTTTTTCTTGTTCTTATTTGAAGGGGTACAAAATTATTGCGCATGATTGAGACAGTTTATTAGTTCACGTGTCTGGAGACACGTGATCAGGAACATTTGCAAGAACCACGTGAGAGAACGAATATCCATCATAATCAAATCAAGCAGATGAATAGTGTTCTGTTCATTAGGCCGAGATGTCAAATTTGCTAATTCAACAGCGTGACCAAGCATAATGCCATGACTGCCTCTATGGAAGCCCTTCAACAAGCAAGAAAGTAAGACAAGGCCGAATTGAAGGGAATGTTGCCTTAATCATAGAAGAATATTCATCACACCCTTATAAAACAGACATAATGAAGAAGAAGTTGAGGAGAGATCCTAGCATCCAAAAAGGATTCGGCTAAACACTAAGTGTTCCACATAACATATTCAAGAGCTAAAATCGTGGCAAAGACCTTGTCGTAGAACCCTATAAAATTCAGGTCAAGTCTTGAGTCAAAGGTACAAGCCAAATCTCTAACCCAAATCTCCATCCCAAATCAAGGAAGACCATTGGATCAGTGGGTCCCATTTGAAAAAATTAATAGGACCCACTCATCCAATGGTCTCCCTTCATTTGGGATGGAGATTTGGGTTAGAGTTTTAGGATATATAGCATTTTTCAAAAATTATTTATGGGTCAATATATTAAATTTTTATTATTTAGTTATGGATCTTGTTGACAAATAGATACAAGTTTTTTTATACAAATTAATGATAGCAATCAATTATTTTCTCATCTTAATACAACCTTGATTGAATTGCTATAATTTATAGAGTGTGTTTGTACAACTGTAATCCTAGTCCCTTGTGATTTACATGATGAAATATTTTTTATGATCTACATATTATTTATTAATGTTGGTAAATGTAAATTTAAATTACTTAATTTTAATAGTAAAAAAAATTGAAACTTAAATTTAACGATTGATTATGGGAGATCTATAAAGGTAAATGTTAGTTAGTACTTCATATTGATTAATCACAAGATATTTAATTATGGGCATTTGTTATAATAACCTGGTTTAAAAATTTTTATGGATTAAGATAGATGGTTGTTGATTAACCATAAAAAATGCTATTTTATTATGTCTAATGATTGGTTAATTGCATATTATTTGTGATTAAATATGTTAAATTCCTTGATTTTCTAGTTTGATATTTTTTTCTAGTTGTTTGATTTATTTTGCAAGTAAATTGGTTAGCTTAAAGCAATAATGGATAAGACAAGTAAAACAATCACTAGAGGAAGAATCACAATAGATATGGATTGAAGAGTCAAGATTAAGATAGGAAGATTTGAAGATAAGGTAGCAATTTAATCCATATAAGAGTCCAAATTAGAAGAAAATTAATTAAAAGTTGGATTAGGAAAGTATGCTATAAGATAAAGATTTGATACATATGTAGGATTTTGATTATGGGGTTTGAAAAAATAATTAAGGGACTACAAAAGTGTATTTCACAAAAACTTTGTGATTCAGCTTTTAAATTTGCGAAATTCAAGCTTAAAGTTTGGACAAATTTTATACCCGCGGCCTCAAGATTTTATGCACGAGATTTGGAAAAGAATTCTTCTCAATCCAACCTTATATCTTCTACCTATACCTAGGATTTATTTTAGTATAAATAAAAGTTTTGAGAGGATGATTTGGATTATTATTAGTATTCTTTTCCCATATTTTCTTTTTCTAGTTTTTGTTCTACTTCTATGACTTGTTAAAAGCCCAACTAAAGCTAAGGGAGATACTTTCAATGAAGCATGATATTTATTATTGATTTAATATTTTTTTAATGCATGATTTATTATTTTAATTTAATTCTTGTATTTTAGTAAAGTTTTTGCTTTGTATAATTTCTTGATTTATTGTGTAATATGCATCGAATACTTGAGATTCCCTTCGAGTCAAATAACTGGTTATTTCATGCTTGAATTAATTAATTAGAATTTCTCATAAGATAGTTGATTTATTATTTGCAATAAAATAAGGTTTACATGTTGAAATTCTTGATTTATCATAGACTTCACGCACGGTGAATTCTTGTTATCTACAACTAAATTTTTATATTTATTCAGATAATTCATTAATTATAACTTTTGATATTTTCATATTATCACTGCTAAATATTTTGATTAGGATCACTCCTTAGCTGATTCTCAATTGAAATCGAAAACTGAATTATTAATAATTGCCTTTTGGATTTGAAAGTGTATCTCCGATGCTTTAATATTTTCAATTATTGTTTTAAAACCAAATTTATTATTTTCTAATTTCAAAATATCTACAACAATTTTTTCAAAGCAATTTTATTTTATTTTTCTTTGTGTTCTAAGCTTTCAGAATTCCCTGTTATTAGACATCGGACTTCCGAGTATTATATTACTTTGTACAACCTGCGCTTGGGTGATCAATTCTAAAGTTGTAGCAGTTGCCACCAAAGTGGTCAATTCATTTAAATTTCTAGATTTTTCTCATGCTTTTGTTATGAGATGGCTAAATTATAATAGACAATTACCTATCAAAATTTGAAAATGTCATGAAACATTGTATTAGAGGTGTAATAGTCTAAAACGTTTATCTACCCGAAGGGGATAGATTTTTCAAAACTTGAGTATCTTCATTGGTTAGTTTCATGAAAGAAATGACCTATATTATATTGCATTCTCTGTCCAAATGTGAGTTTGTAGCGATGTATTTGGACTCTCTTAGTAAAATATGACTCATTATGTTCAAGACATATTTTATTTATTTATTGCCCAATTTTGCTAACACATTATATTCTTGTTGCCTTGAATAGTCTTTTTTGCTGTGAATAACAACAATGCCAACACTGAGGTCCTAGCTAGTCCCAATTATAAGAGATGAAAGCATGATATTGAATTTGTCCAGGGAATTACTAATATATACTTAGCTTTGAAAGAGAATGAACTTCCTAAACCTATCAGTGAGAGCTCCTCTGAAGTAAAAACTATTTACGCAAAGTGGGAGAAATCTAATAAGTTTAGTATGATTGCTATGAAAAGGTCTATCTACGATTGCCTTTATTTAAATCATACACCCAAGTATAAGTGGTCAAATTATAATATTTCTTATTTAGGTCCGAGGTTGAACCCACAGGGAGCTAACTGTTGGTATTCAAAGCAGAAAAAAGTAAGATTGTCATGTGCGTTGTGTGCAATGGAATAGCTTGTGGTGTAAGCTTAAAATTATCAAATAAATACTTAACTAAACTTTGAATAACAATAATAAAAGATACTCTTCAATTTGGGGATCTAACATGCATTATATTATTTGTTTATGAAAATGCCACCTTACAACAATTAACTTTCATTTTACTAAAAAGTTAACCGGTAGGTTTGATGTATAATTGAACCATATCACAACAACTGGTTAGGTTAGTCAGAAGGTCCACGTATCATACAACAACTAGATAACCCTAGTACACCTGAAGGTGAACCATTCAAAAGATTTACTCTAGCTATTTGATCGACAAGTTGATGATTTAATAAATATGGGATTCCGGTTTATGCATTGAATCAAAAGCATTGACTATGTCGAGATTTAACCCATCTACAACTAATCTCCCGACTGTTACATAAAACCCAACTACATGCATGATTGAATCATGAATGAAGTATGTAATAACTTATAGATAGAATGCTATATAGCAATAAGCTTTGCTTGGTGTTCATAATAATGAGCATATTCTGGTAATAACCATCCATCAATTAAGGGAGGTATAAACATTACCGCATAAATAAAACATATGCATTTTCATAACTTAAACAATATTACACACGAATTCACCCTTTGGCGAAGAGTATAAATGGACTACTCACGCTTCATTGCTATAGACGAGCAAGAAGAATGAGATGATCCCATTACAAAAGAATACAAAATATAACAAGTCCTTCCCCCAGAAACAGCTGAAACACTATCACTTTATTACCAGCTAGGGAACAAAAATGAGAGAAGTTCAAACCTCTAAGTAGAAAGGATAAACAGAAATGTAGAAGTGAGAAAATTATGACTAGGAAGTGATTAGGGCAGGGTTTTTCTTTTTCTGGCTGTATAACTCTTTATGAAGTCTCTCTTTTTCTCCCCGTTTCCTTCGTTTCTCTCATTTTATGAACAACACTGAACTACCTTGAAACTGGCTGAAGTAGGCTATTTATAGGCATTGAAAAGGGGGGTAGAGGCAGTAGACATCAATGCTGACCATTCAGGGTGTTTTGTTGCTTAAATGGACCAATGGGAGGAAAGAGAGGAGAAAGGTAGTTAGAGCACTGTCCCGACGCCATCACTACCATTCGGATGATGGAGATCCTTTGGTTTTCCTTGCTTGGTAGCCCCCCTTGTTGACTCCTTAATTACACTTGTCTCCCCTCCTTCATTTAGCCTTTGCACTTTTATACTCTTAATGTAACGCCCCAAAAACCCCCTTGGACGGCATTACATTCTAAACACCATTTGCTGCATGAGAACACTAAATAACTCCATAAATAAGAAAGTTTCATTCATCAACCATTGATATTTTAACAAAATTCGGGTAGAGTCTCCTTTGTACGGGGAGTCCCACCCAAAACACAACCTGTACAATTATACTACAATTGACCTCACAATGTCCACATATGCATATCTATTGACCACACTGGTCCATTTATCCATCATAAAATAAACTTTCATTCACCATATATCATATCCACACTATCATTCCAAAAGAATAGGCCAAGCCATGGTATTTACATTCCAAAAGAATTACACATAAACTTAGCAGCGGAATAAACAAAATACTAGACTATAAATAGTCGTAAATACATTCTCTAGTCTAGCACAAAAATAAACTATATCCCTAGATGTCCCACTCGAGATCCAAGTATCCCTCTAAGGAAGCCTCTCCATGGCCCAGCTCGTGAACACCGAGCTCCTCCTCTGGCACATGATCTGAAAAATGTTTAACTGTAGGGGATGAACACGAAGCTCTGTAGAAAAATCTTTTCAAACTCAAAAAGGTTTCGAAAAATATATAAAAACGGTCGGTCTTATTCTACAAATAAAATATATAGTTTTTGAAATAAAACATGGATATTTCCAAATCGATCTCAAGTTTAGATAACAACAGTAATTTAAGAAATAAATGGAACCAGTACACAATTAATAATGCATTCCACCATAAACTGTTTCTCACAAGTTCTTGCGGAATCCCATATTTTCCAAAACTCTTGTAGAAATCGTATCTGGTAGAATGAACAATTACCAACAACTACCTTCATATCAACCTTATAAACATGTATCTTCACTATGATGTAAGACAATCCACATGAATCGACACATTGAGTAATATCCAGGCCCACACACACACAAATCCTCGCAAGGATATCAAACTTCGGGAAGGGCGTTTATCGATTATATTGTCTGATACCAATGCACTGGCAATAACGAATCTAACCCAGGCATAGTATACTAATCCCCATACACGGCACTAGTGAGCGAATAGTAGTTTGGTCCTTGCAAGGTACCAACCCCACTACGAGTGGTAGGAAAAAGGTCAACCCACACAGAGCAAGCACAACATCTACCCACCCTACAATATCTAGTCAAAGGCCACTCATGGTCATCCCACATCATAAGAGATACAATGCCAAACCCATTTTCTCCATTTATAAGCATATTCCAAAAATCTCCAATTTAAGCATGTGACATTTTCAATAACCAACTAAGAAAATTGCAAGGGATCACAACAATATAATTGTATTACTCAACACAAAGTACTATAGTTTCTCAATCATTAGTAAAGGAAGAATTTAAGAGGAACATTCATCACTCTCCCAAAAAAACTATGGTTTTAAAGCAAGAGAAATGATTTCATGGGTATTCAACCCTACTTTGTGTAAAACATGTTAATAATTGCAAGAGAACAAAGAAACCAAGAACCCATAACAAATACATACTATTAAGAGTCAAAAACATAAATATAAAATAGTCATAGCCTCAATGTAACTGAATGGAAGAAAATCCCTACCTTGAATCGTTAACTTTGGTGTGAAGAACAAGAATATTTGATCTTGAATCACACTTGAATCTCTTGTTTTTCCCTTCCTTTCTTCCTCTCTAATGCTCTCTAGAGTTCCAAGAGGTGTGGGGGTGTGAGGGGAGTGGAATAAATGAGGGAAAATGGGATGAAAATGAGTTTAAAACACCTCAGCCCCGAAATTCACTATTCATGGACTGTTTTGATCTTCTCCAAAATTACGGTTTTGCCACTAAAAATCTCCAATTTGATCCATATGACTACCCTAAGGTTTTTCAACGTTCTGAATTCATTTTTAAATGTTATTTTAACCTAAAAATATTTATTTTTATGATTTATCTCAAAACCAAAGTCAACGTACACCCGAAACACTAAAGTTTCTATTTTACCCATCCGAACAGGCTATTAATGAAGTTTTGCGTAGTTTGCAAATAAAAGGTGATAAAGGGTGCTTCTTAAAGCCTTTTATACTTATTTGAAGCCTAAATGTACTCATTATTCTTATATTTTGATTTAGGATGCAAATTGAGACGTTAAATACAAAACGAAGCTAATTGGAGTATTTCAACATTGTTTCGTTATCTGGGCATAACTCTCTCATCCGAGCTCCGATTGACATGATTCAAGATGATATGGAATTATAAGAAAGATTTCTACAACTTTCATGTTTTGAGTTTTGAGAGATATTGACTGAATCAAGGTCTAAATCGGGTTTGAAGTTGCAGCCAGTGCACTGTTCATGTGCACTGTTCAAGCTAAATGGGACTGTTTTAATATCACTTCGTTATCTGGGCATAACTCTCTCATCCGATCTCTGATTGAGATGATTCAAGATGTTATCGAATTCAAAGAAAGAGCTCTACAAGTTTCATGTTTTGAGTTTTGAGTTTTGAGAGATATTGATTGCATCAAGGTCTAAATTGCGCTTGAAGTTGCAGCCAGTGCATTGTTCACAACTTGTTTCATCCCTTTTTCCTTTTTCAATCCATTCCTAAGCCAACCAAATCCATCCAAAACCTCTCCAACACATATTTTTACATCAAACCTATTTAATACAAGTTCTAGGACCTAAAATTTCATATTTTCACTTATTAAAACTAAATTTCAACTATTATTTTCACTAACATTCTAAATCTCTACCTTTTCAATCTACTAAATTCAAACACATATCATTATACATATCCACATTTTTACAACAATTATTTACTATATATCTATATACATATATAAAAGAAAATGCGGGGTATTACACTTAAACTTTTGTAATTATTCTTGAAACCCTATAAAATAAATAAATTACACATTAACATAACACTTTGTATATCAATCATTTCAATTCATTTAACGCATATTGTTAACTCTAAACCCTAATTCAATTTCACAATTTTTAGGGTTAATCAATCTCTGAACACCTTATGAGTGGTTTTCTGAAATCAAGAATGTCAAAGAGTTCTTTACTGCTGTAGGAGAGTGATACAAGGTATCCAATAAAACTGAAGCTAGGGGTCTAATGAATGAACTAATGAGTATGAAATATGACAATGTAGTTGGCGTTAGGGTGTGTATCCTTAAAATGGTCCATGTTCAAACTAAGTTCAAAGCTTTTCAAACTATTATTCTTAATGATTTAATTGTTCATCATACTCTTAACTCTTTACCTCTTGAGTTTAGACAAATCAAAACTGCGTACAATACCCAAAATGAGTCCTGGACAATAAATTACCTTATCTCCAAGTGTGATTTTGAGGAAAAAAAAACTTAGAAAAGACTGTCTTATTTGTTTTCTAGCCTAAATCTAGTTTTGAAGGTAGGTATAAAAAAATAATAGAAAATCTTAATCATAATGTTCTAAAAATGGTCAGGATTTCGAAAGGCATGGTACTGGTCAGAATGTGAGAGGTTCTAAGGCTGCCATTCGAAAAGATGTCAAGTGTTACTTTTACAAGAAATGAGGTCATAAGAAAAGTCAGTGCACTTGATTCAAGTCTTGGTTAGAAAAGAAGAATAAAGAAGAATGTAACTCACTAGCATTTGTTTGCTTTGAATCCAATTTAGTTAATGTCACATTAAATTATTGGTGTATTCAAAGTGGGGCTTCTATTTATGTTGTCATGACTTTGTAGAGCTTCACAAGCAAACAAAGGCGAAGTGAATGGGAAGCCAAGATCAAAGTAGAAAATAATAATAAAGTTCATGTTGAGTTCATAAGAACTTTTAGGGTTGAATTTAGACAATAGTTTTCAACTTATTTTTTAAATATTTTTTATGTGCTTTCATTTAGGCAGAATTTGATTTCATTTTAATTTAGGTAGTGGTAAAACTCAATTGTCTCTACATTTCAAAATTGTTGGTCATTTTGTTTTATCATCTAATTTGTATAGTATATGCTTGGCTCCCAATAACAAATATGGTTCTTCAAATATTGTTAATTTTGTTTCCAAAAGACCTCTAATTAAAGAAAAGTCTTTACAGCTGTGGCATAAACGTTTGGGTCACATTTCTAGAGAAATAGTGAAAAGATTAATAAAAAATGATATTTTTCATTCAAATGATTTTGGAGACTTTGAAACTTGTGTTGACTGCATTAGGAGTAAATTGACCAATACCAAGAAGAAAAAGACAATTCGCAGTTTAGATAGTTTAGAAATCATTCGCAATGACTTTAGTGGACTTTACTCATGTACTTTGTGTGATAATAAGTACTTTATTGCATTTATTGATGATTTCTCTTGTTATGAATATATTTATTTAATTAATAAAAAATTTGATGCTCTTGAAAAGCTTAAAATTTTTAAGATCGAGAGAAGCAATAGGAAAAGTCATCAAAATTGTTAGGTTTGATCATGGTGGTGAGTATTATGAAAAAAATGTTGTGTCTTGGCAACATTCATAATCATTTGTCAAGTACTTGCAAGAATGTGGGATTGTAGCCCAATAAACTATGTCTGGTAGTCCCGAGCAGAATGGTGTAGTTTAAACGCACCCTTAAAAACATGATGAGGAATATGATGACTAAGTGTAATTTACCTAATTACCTTAATGGAGAGGCCATTAAAAAAACTTTGTACATTCTTAATAGGGTTCCTAACAAATTTGTTTCAAACATATTTTTAGAAGTATGGCCCAATAGAAAACCAAGTCTTAACTATTTTCATGTCTGGGGTTGTCCTACTGATATCAAGATCCATAACCCATTTATGAAAAAGACATTGCCTTTGGAGTTAGTGTTCTTGGTAGGTCTCTTTCTACCCTAAGATTAGATCATTAGGTGGTAGCTGAAAAGTTATGAGATACTTGAAAAAGACAAAGAATTACATGCTTGTTTATAGGAAGGTTGATAGTCTTGAGTGATTGTTTACTCAGATTCATATTTTGTTGATTTTTTGGATGATTTAAAATCCACTTTAGGATATATTTTCATGTAAGCTGGAGGAGTATTAATATGGAAGAGTGTTAAATAAACTCTCACAGTTTCTTTCACCATGCAAACTGAATTTGCAACTTGTTATGGAGCTGCCACACAAGCTATATGACTAAGTAATTTTATTTTAGGACTTATGATTTTTGATTCCATCTCTAAGCCACTAATAATTTATTGTTATAATATTGCAGTTGTGTTCTTCTCAAAGAACAACAAAAATTCTAGTGGGTCTAAGCATATAAAAATTAAATATCTTTTAGTCAGGTACTTAGTAAAGAAAGGTGACACTGTGATTGAACATATTGATACATAATGAATGCTTAATGATCCTTTAACCAAGGGACTAAGACCTATAACTTTTAATAAACATGTTGACAACATGGACATTTTGGGGTCTTTTAATGTAATTAGTTAGTGGGAGTTTAGTTCTTTATTAAGAACTTCCATATTGATTTAATTTCATATGCGATATTTGCCACTCATTATAGATGAGATGCATCTATTTGATGAATAATAAATATTTGAATGATCATCCTTATTGTTAGCACAATATTCTTGCTATATTTTATATGTGCACATTTATGACATGTCATTTTATAAAAAATCTTAAGGCTTGGTGTATGCCACAAGTATAATTGTTTTGTCAATGGAGTATGTCTTTGATTACACCATTTGAGAAAATCTTGAGATTTTAAGTTTGGAGACATACTAGCTTATTGTTGAAGCTAATGGATTTCTCTAGCTTATTTTTGAAGCATGTTGTTAAAGAGAAATCATTAGGAGGACTAACAATAAAAAAATATATTTATCAAATCACATATTGAGATTCCATTTTCTTGCTACAATACCATATCTTGATCCATGTCAATAGGATTATCATTTTTTGTAATCATGGATTGCCCCTAGGTCCAAAAAGGATGTAAAGGCCACCATGGTTCGAAAATAGTAGTTTTATTGGTCGGGTTGTGTTTGAGATGTTGTCTCAGGATTCTATTTGTTTTATTTTGTGGCCACATTAAGTTTTGGTTTGATTAGCTTGAGAGTCCTTTTTTCAGCAAATAATTTTATTTTATTTTTTAAATGACTACAATTAATGTTACCCAAGTGGGAGAATGTTGAATTTTTTCGTATTGTACTTCCATCAATTGATAATTAATTATGAGTTTATGAAAAATAGGCTAAATTTATGGTCCAATGGGATGAGCGCAATATTGTTATGTGATTTATTTTGATGGGCTTTTGTACATTTTTTTAATTGATGTGGTTGTGGCAGTTATGTGTAGGTCTTAATCTAATTGTGGTCCATAACGGGAGAGCCTATTAGATTCATTATAAATAGCAGGATAGGTCCCCTCTCCACTTCATAACCTAAAAGGAGCTTGTAAAGGTACAAAATCACATTTGTGGTTCAAAGCATCAACATTTAACAAGCTTATCCCTTCTCTCAGCACTAAAGATTGAGCTTGATAGAGCTCATCTAGAGGTTGGTAAATCAATCTCTGAACAAGGGTTTAACCATAAAGAGATGGATTTCCTATTGAAGCAATTTGCAAAAGAAAAGGTAGCTTGGAAAATTAAAGAACAGGATAACATTCACAATGCCCTTATATCTATAGGAGGAAAGCTTGAGATCGAGAAGAAACTGAGAGATTGAACAAGAAGCTTGGTAAGGAATTGGAAAATACTAAGGTATCCCTGTCAAAGGCATTCAAAGACATGGAGAGCGAGAAGTGGGCAAGAGAGATATTAGAGCAAGTTTGTGACGAGTTAGCCAGAGGTATTGGAGAATACAGAGCCGAGGTGGAAGAACTAGAGAAATAATCTACTAAAGTTCGTGAAGAGGTGGGAAAAAAAGGTAAATTCTTCAACTAGATGATCTGTTAAGAGAGGAAAGAGTCCAAATAAAGCTTTCAAAAGCCAAGTATCAATTTGAGGAGAAAAATGAAGCGGTGGACAAGCTTGCAAGTGAGCTTCAGTCTTACTTTAGAACCAAAGCAGGTGAAGAAAAAGGTGATGGCTATCCAAACTAAGAAAAAATCAAAGAGCTAGGAGAGTATTTAAAGAGAACGATTTTAGGGTTATGTTAAAATGGGGAGATAAAGAAGGATGATGGTGCAACAGTAAATGAAAAGGAGTGTGGAGGAGATGATTCAGCTGATAGTGATCTTCAATCCATTGAACTAAATATGGGAAATAGTAGCAGGAGCTATGAATTGAGTTATTTGTGTGGAGGAATTGCTCAAAATGATCCAAAGATGATTCCACTTGATGATAAAATCAAGGGGAGGAAATCTATGTTTGAGAAAAATCAGCACAAAGGTGTTTCCGATGATGCACAAAGTTGTTTATGCATGATCAAATCAGTCGAGTGTGAGGTGTAAATCAATTAATGAAGCAACTAATAATAAGAGATGAAGAGTTGGTGGTTGGGTTTCTTCTCTAATGCATTTTTGAAGCTTATGTCTTCATTTGATAGCTCCATTGCTGGAAACCCATGGTGCTAGCAAACTCCCATTGGTCTGATGTGAAAAGCTTCGTTCCTTTATTACAAAAATTTTCGTTTCCTTTTACAGCAACAAGAAGGTTATATATATATAGACTTGAGGGGGAGCTTCCCATTTTCATTCATTTTACTTCAAAATCCTGATTGCAGCTTGGGTAGTACCTTCCCTTTATTCCACAAGCAGTAGAGAGAGGATGACAAAAAATAGAGGCTTGGATCCTAGTGGGAGGACGACGAAAAATGACACCATGGGCGAAGCTATGGGCGACACCAAGTGGCGCCATAGGCATAGCCATGGCCAGTGAAGGGGGAGATGCCATGGGGAAGTTTCTTCGAGAAAGGGTAGTAGGGCATTGGAGTGGGTGATGTCTGAGGGCTGCTAGATGCTGGTGTCAACAAAGGGCAGTAGGGCGCTGGTGTGCTGGGCAATGAGGGTGGAACCCTGGAGAGCCTAGGCTTTTCTAGGGGGAGAGAGAGAGAGAGTGACGCTCTTTCGCTTAGGTAAGGCGATTTTGTTCGTCCTTTCATTCTTCCATTATTTTGGTATTCTGTTACGGTATTGGCTTTATTTTTGATAGGCAACCAGTCTGCTAAGGGTATGACGATGGATTCTGTACAAATTTCACAGCAAGGCGAGGGAGTTGCTGATAGTAATGGCTCAAAGGTAACCTCCATTTTCAACTCCATTGATAATGACGATGTCAGTACTAGGATCGTATCTTTGTTCCATATTCCTCCTGCATTTTTGTGCCTTCGGTTGGCTGAGAAGGACAAGCCAATATGTTATGATTCCTCTTGGGAGATAGTTTCTAATGAGGATGTCTTAGAGGTAGGGTTAAGGTTTCCCATACCAAGACCCATTTGCCAGATTTTGGTTCACTTGTCACTTGCACTAGAGAGGTTAACTCTGAATATTTGGAGGGTGCTTTTGGCATTCTTTTCATTATATGACTGGTTCATGGTGAGGGTGTCCCTCCCACTTTTAAGGAGCTCCTGGCTGCGTATATGCTTTGGGAGAATCTCGTTCCCCATCAAGGCTGGTACCGATTTGCTCCAAGGTTAAGGAAGCTGATCACTGGACTGTCCTCTAACTATCACAGTTGAAAGTCTAGGTTCTTCTTCATCGTAGTAGAGTGGGTTGCCAAAGAGGACCATGATTTTGTTCCTGCGAGATGGGACACTCCTCCAAAGAACAAGATAGGTTTAAATTTTAAGTCTGATTTTATGTCCGAGTGTCATAATTTTCTTATACTTATTTCATGTTTTGCTTCTTTGTAGCTTTGCCAGCATTATCAGCGAAGTAGGAGAGTAGGCTCTAGGTTATGAGGGATCATCCTATCATGAATTTTGTAGCCCTTATGTTCGGGTCGAGTACTCTAGAGTCTCTCCCAATAGAAGAAGAAAGTTATTTACTTCTTTGGGGTAAATCTGATGACATCTTCAGTTCCGTAAATTCTTTCTCTTATACAGACTCTGCAGGTTCTCCCATTGTTGATAGAGTGATGGTGGAGGCTCTCTTTGCCACTAGGGTGGCGTCTTCCCCTCCTCCTAAGAGGGAGATCTGATGTCCTTGTGCCTCCCAACCGAGGTCTGACGGCCATACTATTTCATGTAAGGTGGGGCCTGGTGGTGCCCCCACTTCTTCTTAGCATGTGGCCTCTTTAAGTATAGGAGTAGACCTAGGACCTCTTCAGGGGTTGAGACTTCAGTGTAGGTTTCTATTGAGACCAGAGCTCCATGTAGCTGTCCTACTTTCAACAATGGCTCGGTGTCTATACTGCAAGACGTGAACTTGGCCAAGGAGTGGCTTTGGAGGTTTGTGACACTCATAAATATTAGGAAGGTCTGCTTTCGGCGTCCTGAGGGTTTCATTGATACCATAATGGAGGGATTTTCTATGGTACCCTTCTTTTCTATTTAACCTTGTTTTATGCACCTTTTTGGTCATATTGACGCTTTTGCTTTTGGATATTCACAAATGGATGTGACTTTTTTGTGCTTTTTTTATAGGAAACTCAAGCTTGGTGAGGTATTGATGGCTTTGGCAGAAGATAGAAAGACACGCTAGGTTGCCAAGGAGTAGTTGAGGTTGGCCACGAGAGAGTACCACCTCTTAAGACTGAGTTTTCGGCGTCCCACTAGAGAGCCACCAAACTAAAGATTGACAGAGAGACTGTCTGCACGAGAGCAGAGACATATCTGTGAGTCACTTGCGAGAGGGTGCAAGAGATAAGGCAGAGCTACAGATAGCTCAGAGAGGGCTGCTATGGTTGAGGCGGAGTTACAAGTAGCTCATGAGAGGTCTACTAGGGTAGAGGCTTATCCTATTGAGATAGATATGAAGAGGAAAGCTGTAGAGAGGGTCGTTCATGATCTGAAGTGTAGCGCTACAGACGCTTTTATTAATTGTTATGAGGAGTTCATAGGGAAGACCTCAATGAATTTTCCTGACCATTGACTTCTCTGATTTCGTCCCATATGAGGCACGGGGGACAAGTGGTAATGGAGAGAGCTTCGATGAGAGTGAATCAGGGAGTAGTGAGTAGTCGTCGGGTATATAATGATTATTATCTTTTCTTGTTTGTCTTTTTTGTGTCAAATCATGCTCTGACTTTTGTAAGTTGTTTACAAACTTATATGGAATGAAAAAAGGGACAGTCTAGACAAAATAACTTTTGCAAAATTTTCTTTCATAACTAAAGTGAAAGATAACAGAGTAAGTAAGTTGGCTGAACTAACTAATGACATGACTAATAAGTGAGATTCACTAGTTTTCTCTATTGATTCTCTTTTGCTACTGATAGTCCCTCTTCAGATGTTCTGCGCTCCATGTATGGGCCAAAATTTTACCTTCAGAGTTCTCAATTCTATAGGTGCATGACCTTACAACTTCTGTCACGATGTAGCGTCCTTCCCAATTTGTGGCCTAGCTTTCTTTCTTGAAAGTCCTTGGTAGATAGGATTACTTTTTTGAGAACTAGGTCTCCTGGCAAGAAGGAGCGAGTTTTCACCATTGAGTTGTAATATTTGGCCATGTGGTGCTTATATTCTGCATTCCTGACTGTAACACCTCATATTTTCTTTTTATATATTTGTATAGATATATATATATATATATATATTATAAAATATTATTGTGAATGTGTGGATATGTATAATAAGGTAAGGATAAACCATATAGATTTTT
>CM042187.1:25968090-26019881 GCA_023539305.1 Ilex asprella
GCTGCAAGACTTACTTTGATATTCTTTTGGAGATGTAAATGCCATTGTTGGGCATATTCTTTTGGATATTATTGTATATGCCTGAATGATGAAGTAAATTCTTTTTGGATATGAAGTTATGTAGTTGCTCTCAGGATTGTAAATGGTTATTGAATGTAATGCCGTCCAGGGTATATTTTGGGGTGTTACACTGACTATAGCCATTTCCCTTTCCTCCTCTACCAAGTCGGGCAACTGCTATGACTACTTCTGTCCCATAGGCTAAGGAAAAAGGGGAGTGGGACTCCTTGGCATTGTTTGATAGGCCCACAATACTCTGGAGAGTTCGTCCACCCAACGCCCTTTGGCACTTTCCAATTTAGTCTTTAGGTTGCCCAAGATTGTTTTGATAGTGACTACTGCCAGCCCGTTTGACTGGGGGTGGGTTAGACTGGAGTGGGTTGCTTGATCTATAAGTTTGTCCACAAGCCATTGAGGATTTTGTTGTCAAATTGCTTAGCGTTGTCACTCACTATAGCATGAAGTACTCCATAATGGCACGCCATGTTCTTCCAGTTGAAGTCCTTCACTTTCTAATATGTTATTCTAGCTAAGGACTCAACCTCTGCCCATTTTATAAAGTATTCAATAGCTAGGACTACAAACTTGGATTGGTCACGGCTCATGGATAGGGGGTCTAGGATATCAATTCCCTATTTAGAGAAAGGCCAAGGACTCGTGATGGTGGTTAATTCTTCTAGTGGTTGTCTTGGCACAGTGGTGAAGCATTGACATTTGTCACACTTTTTCATAAATTCTCGGGTGTCTCTAATCATGTTAAGTCAGTAATAGCCTTGTCCTACTACCTTGTAAGCTAGTGAACGCCCTCCAGAGTGGTTTCCACATCCTCCTTCATGGATCTCTCTCATAACATAGTCGGATTACTCTGGGGAGAGGTAGCGGAGTAGTTGCAGTGAGTATCACCTCTTGTAAAGGATGTCGATATCGTACCTTAACACCCTTAGCCTCAATTTATTGGCTTCCATTGGGTTGTCTGGGAGAGTGCCTTTTTGAACATAGCGAGTGCATCTGCCATGGCATTATCATTTCCAGGCACGTGTTGAATCTGAAAGTGGTGGAATTTTTTTAACAAAGTTTGTACAACTGCTAGGTACTCTTTCATCCTTTTATTCTTCACCTCGAAGTTACTCTTCACTTAGTTAACTATTAGTTGGGAGTCACTAAAGACGGTGAGGTGGATGCATAGAGTTCTCCACTCCCTCCACTAATAAACGACCTATCTATGTAGAGTTTTTGCATGCCATGACAGTGGTGGGTGCATAGGCCTCGAAAATTGGAGATTCCCACTCAGGCGTTGGGGTAAAGTCAGGTATGAGGGCTCCAAGTTGACCCAAGCACTAATGGACTAGGCACCTCGGGCTAGAGAGCCTGGGTGCGAAGGGCTTAGGGTGTTGGTACCAGGGCGCCAGATTCCCAGGGGGTAGTGCCTGGCCTTGATGCGCAGGGTGTCTGGGCATTCTTCATAGGGTAAGTGAACGTAGGGGCGTTGAACACTTCTTTTTGGGAGCCTAATTTCTCTGTTGGTGTGAATTTGACCACAAAATCTGCTAATGCTTGCACCTTGATGGCTGCTCTCGGTTGATCCTATAAGTCGAACTCATTCAATTCAATGACCCATTTGAGGAGCCTTCCAGACACATCTGACTTTTCCAAGATCCCTCTAAGTGGTTGATCTGTGACGACCATGATGGCGTGACTCTAAAAATAATGTCATAGGCGCCTAGCTATTGTGAAGCGCGAGACTAAAATGGAGGTGAAGATTCAAGCATACACCGTGACAAGTTTATGGTGTATCAAGAACTCACAACCATGTCCACACTCAACCTAGTCAAACCAAATCAACATACACTATGAAGAGGAAAGAAAATGACTTGAAATAACATGCCCAAGAGGAGTTCTCCCTTGGATTATCCAACTTAAAGCTACTCATAATAAAATGAAAGACATGCATAATGTAATGTAAAGATACATGGTATTGAAATGGAGATTAAAACTTGTGTTAATGTAAAGAAAGGTGAAACTACAAAAATAAGTGCATTTAATACCCAATAAATAGCTTGAAATGAAAAACTCAATGTAAATATGGTAGAATCTAGAATATGTAACTAAACTTCCAATACACTTGAAGTAATTGAGATTAAAGTGCAAGAATTAAGGATTACAAGAGATTTAAAGCTTAATACAATTGAAATGGAGAAGAAAATGTAAAAACATAAATTTCTCTCTAGAAATTCTTCTTCTTCTTCCTTATAACTTATCTCTCTAAAAACTACTCCTAAGCTTAGGTAGCCTCTTTCTTCTTCAAAGCTTGTGTGAATGTTGAATATATGGTGTAGAGAAACTTCAAATTTTGTCTATGAGGCTCCCCAAAGTTAGTGTGCAAGCCTCCCATTATTGGGAGGTGAGTTGATGGCTTGGCAGGATAGGAGAAGCCTACTCGTCAACCCCCCTGGCTCCCCCTTCTCTCCCATCCTCATAAATGCAATGGCCTCCAAAGTGCACCCCTAGGTGTGGGGAGGAATGTATGTGTGTAAGGGATGTCAGGAGATAAGTGAAAAAATCAATGGTGGGACCCCTAAGCAAGTGAAGCTTAAGTTGTAGGCTTTCTGAGCAAAACCTTCTGGAATGTTCATTCCAGTAGGCTAAACTTTCTGGAAGGTGCCAACTCATGACCATTTTTCATAAAATTGTCATAACTTTTGATCCAACCATCCTTTTGAGTTGAAAGTTTGACACAACATAGTAGACATCCAGATCTACAACTTGGATGTTTTGTACTTTTTCAGATTCGAAGTGGATCATGGTCAAAAATAGGAAAAACAGAGGCACTGTGTCAAAAATGGGGAAAACAGTGGGCTAAACCTTCCTGAAGATTTTCATCCAAATTATATTTTTCTTGGTTTCTTCACCTTCCAAGTCTCGTGATCCTCATGTAATGTGTCCATCTCTTCACCATTCATCCACACTTAGTTGCAAGGTTCCAAAAGCCATCAGTTACACTATAATTACATGCAACATTAATATTTCCACTTTATTCATTACTTTGACTAAATCTAAGTAATTAAATTCAAAGTTAAGTTAAAATGCATGTAATGAGGCCGTTAAATATGCAATATTTTGTGCTCATCATCATTTTCACACACCGCATCTATCTAGATGAAGACTCCAAGCCATCCCGACAACCATAGGGAAGGCTAAATCCTATCATGAAGGATGTGGTGAGGGATGAGGTACTCAAACTATTTGATATGGACATCATCTTTCCAATAACCGATAGTAACTGGGTTAGTCCCACTCAAGTGGTGCCAAAAAGATTGGAGGTCATAATGGTTGCAAATGAGGAGAACGCGTTGATTCCAACAAGAGTTGTCACTGGATGGACAGTTTGTATCGAATTTCAGAAACTCAACTCTTGCACAAGAAAGGATCTCTTCCCTTTTCCATTCCTCGACCAAGTATCGGAGAGAGTAGCCAGACACTTGTTTTGTTGTTTCTTCGATGGCTACTCCAACTACAATTAAATTGAGATCGCTTTGGAAGACCATGAGAAAACTACATTCACATGGCCATTTGGGTTATGTAATGCCCCAGGGACATTTCAAAGATGCGTGATGAGAATTTTCAGCGACATGGTGGAGAAAATTGTGGAAGTCTTCATGAATGGATTTTTTGCATTTGGGGACTCATTTGTAGGGTGTTTGGAGAACTTGGAGAGTACTTGAGTGATGTGAGGAGAAGAATTTGGTTCTTAACTAGCCGAAGTGCCACTTTATAGTGACACAAGGGATAGTGCTCGGGCATATCAATTCAGCAAAGGGGATTGAAGTTGACAATACAAAGTTAAATCAATTTTTAACCTCCCCACGCCAAAGGTCATTAGGCCATTTCTTGGCCATGCCGGCTTCTATCGTCATTTTATAAAAGATTTTAGTGCTTTGGTAAGACCACTGACTAATTTGCTTTCAAATGATGTCTGATTTGTGTGGTCAGATGATTGTGAGGCATCATTTAAAAAACTCAAAAGCATGCTCACTTCACCTCCAATCATGCAACCACCCTAGTGGGACTTACCATTTGAGCTCATGTGTGATGCGAGTGATTATGCGGTCGACGCTGTGCTTGGTCAGTGGGAAGACAAGAGATCATATGTAATATACTATGCTAGTAAGACCCTAAATGAGGCACAAATGAATTACACTACCACCAAAAAAGAATTGCTAGCTGTAGTAATTGCAATGGATAAATTTCGGTCTTACATCATTGGTTCATGATTAGAACTCAAATATAAAATATTATTATACTATTTTTTGACTAATTGTACTTTGATGAATTTTAAGTGATGATGTTTCAGGTCTTAAAGTGAACAAGGGTTCAAGGGCAATAAAAAGTACATTTGAATGCAACAACAATACATTAGGGAACAAATTGTAAAAGCTTGGAACAAGGAAGCAATGTTCGAACGCAACATCCCATTTGAACGGTCATGAGAAACCAGGCCAGCTGTTATAGACTGTGTTGCAGCCAAGAACCAAAGCTCTGAGGAATAGAGAAACTGTTCGAACGCTATGTCCACAGTTCGAACATCCACTTAAACCAGATTAGACCGAATACTGACTAGAGCACATGGGTGTTGCAACATGGAGTGTAGAGGGAGATTTTCACAGAAGACCAGAGGGCCATCTTACAGGCACTGATAGCATTTGACGTTTGAACGATGTAGAGCAAAGACAGAGAAACCGTTCAAACGCCCTAACCGTTCGAACAACCTTGACAGACTGCCTGCAGAGTGGTTGGCTTTTCACTTTGACTTTGGCGCCCAGCTCTATTCTTTTACCCCTCTCCCTGCCTTCTCCTTGCCTATAAATATACTTGGTTTGTGGATAGAAAGGGCATCACTCATCAGGGGAATCACTTGAGGGATTCATCACTTGGCATTCATCACATACAGTTCTTCTAATTCTTGTCTTAGTTTTTCTCTTTGCTAGAAGAGTTGGGAAGTTTAGATTCCTACTCATTTTATTTACATTAGTGTTAACATTTACGTTTGCTTAAGAGTTGTAGTTTCTTTAATTACTTCAAGTCTTTATATTTATGTTCTTGATTTAATTTTAGTCTTTACATTTATGTCTCTATTTACTTCTAGTCTTTACATTTATGTCTCTATTTACTTCTAGTCTTTACATTTATGCTCTTACACACATGCTTTTATTTATGTCTTGCACTTTCATTATTTGAGCTCCTTTCTTCCTTAGAGGAGTGAAAATCTTCCACTTTTCTAGAGCTTTACCAAAGCCGTGAAGGGTGGAACGTGATTCACTCATTCTTCGTTGAAGATTAGCTCCTTGTTAATTGTACTTTTACTTTGCGAAGTCCTCTACTTAGAGGGATGAGCATCACTCACATTTCTAGCTTTACCAAAGCTATAAAGAGTGAGCAGTTTCTCATTCACTCTTTAATAAGAGGTGAAGGACATGTATTGATTATTCGGAAGTTATATTATGCTTTGTTCTAATGCTTAAAGTTTATATCCCCTTGCTTATCGGATGATTGATTGCATCTAGCAAAGCTAAGGTACTTTGTATAATCGAGAATCTTTCTATGACACGGATGACTCTTGCATGGAAAGATTCTTCGTTTCAAGGCAAGTACCTCGGCTAGATCTTTATGACTACCCTTTAATCATCCCCATTATTGAGCTTCATTTAAATGGATGGAACATTAAAGCCATGGTTGGACTTCTTGCAGAAATACTTGCTTGTTTTCAGACGGAATAAGTCTCGGTACATGCAATTTTTGTAAATTTCTAGTAAGACATCGGAACCATGGTCTTAAATCTCACAACCCATCTTTGTCTTCCGATTAACTTGTCGCTGACATGGGAGTTAATTGAGTTATCAAGCATAATTATAATGAACCGGATAATTGAATACATGTCCAGATCCTTGAACTAAAGAGTGACTTTATTTCCATTCGAATTTAGCTTGTAAACTTTCTTGGAGAGAATTTGATATTCTGTTTAAGAAATCACCCATATCTCACAACTTTAAATCTCAAGGTTACAATCAGTTGGTCTCCTTTACTGATTACTTTGAAACATCAACACAAACAAGTTCCCTGTAGATTCGACTTTGAACTCAAACCGGATTATTACTACAACTTGACCGCCTGCACTTGCGTGTACACATTTCGGATCAAGTCAAGTTTTTGGCGTCGTTGCCGGGGACTTTAGTAATAGTGTTTTAAAGTAAAAGGTAAAAATACCTTTCTTTTCTGTATATATTCTTCGGTTTACTGTATATAATTTGTTTTGTTTTCATTAATTTTATATCTGAGAACGCTCCTCACTATAAAAATTTGCTGGTAGAATCTTCTGGATCTGTGAACCAATCTGAACCTAATTCACCTAGATCAATAGCAGACTCTGGTGAGAGTATTATGACAAATATTGATAGAAATGGAGAAGTTCCCATGAGGGAAGATGAGGTGCCTAACATTCGAACTTTGAGAAATTACTTAAATCCCACAAGAAATAGTGTTCCCTCATGTTTTGTATTTTCTCCAGATGCACCTCTTTTACTGTAAAGCCGGGAACTGCATAATTGTTACCTGTTTTCCATGGGTTGGATACGAAGAACCCGTATCTGCATATGAAAGATTTCAAGGAAGTGTGTGGAACATTTCAAGACATTTCGAAACTTTTCAAGATGAAACTTTTTCCTTTCTTTCTAAAGGACAAAGCTAAACAATGACTAAATTCTTTAAATTCTCTTTCCATGCCTACCTGGAAGATCTTTCAAAATGAATTTTTCAGAAAAAATTTTCCCTTACATCAGACCAACACCTCCAAAGGAAAATCATGAATTTTTCGGTAAAAGAAGGGAAAATATTTTACCAAAGTTGGAAAAGATTTAAAGAACTACTCCACGCTTGCCCACACCATGCATTTGAAAATTGGACACTAGTAGGATTCTTGTATAACTCCTTGGCCACTAGATTGCGTCAGTTTGTCAAAATGATGACCCATGGAGAGTTTATGAGTAAAAGTCCACAAGAGACATTATATTTCTTTGACACCATAACTGATAGTTTTCAGATGTGGGACTCAGCCTCCCCTACCACTAGTGAAGCCAGACCATCCACTTCCCAAGGGGGAAAGTATGTCTTGAGAGAAGATGATGACCTGAGAGCAAAAATATCCACTTTATCTCTAAAGCTTGAAGCTTTAGAGATAAAAAAAAATTCATCAAGTCGAAATGGGCCCTTCCATAGAACAAGTGTGTGGAATCTGTGCATTGACAGGACACCCTACTGGGGAATGTCCCCACCATCCCTGCATTCAAAGAAGTCTTACTGGAACAATCAAATGCAATCTCCAATTTCAACAAGCCTTACTCCAACCCATACACTGAAACATACAATCTAGGATGACGAAACCACTCAAACTTCAGTTGGAGGAACACACAACCAATTCCTATGAATCAACCACAAAATTAGCAACCACCATCTCAAGAGGAACCTTGAAGATACACTGAACTAGTTCATGTAAACTCAAATGAACTTGAATGCACATTCCACCCAATCTTTCACTGAGTTCAAAACACAGACCACCCACTCCTTTGAAGATCTTAAAAGCCACATTCAAAGGCTGACCCAATCCATGAGCACACAAGAAAAGGGCAAGTTTCCTACCCAACCAAAACTTCCACAAGATCAAGCTCAAGTTATCACTACACTAAGAAGTGGCAAGGTGATTGACAAAACCATCATAGACATGCTATTTCCAAAGTCAAAACCTGAGTCAATCTCAATCAACTCACCAGTTAAGCCTGAACTTGTAATTAAAAAAGAGTCTGAGCCTATAATAGATCAAGAACCATAACCTTCTAAGGAAGGAGGACCTTCATGTTCAAATCCCGCTCCTTTTCTACATAGACTCAAGGCTACCCAAAAGATGAATCATCAGCCTGAAATTTATGAGCTTTTCAAGCAAGTAAAAATTAACATCCCACTTCTGGATGCAATCCAACAAGTACCATCTTATGCCAAGTTTCTAAATGACTTGTGCACTGTCAAGAGAAGCCAAAATGTCCAAAAAAGAGCCTTCCTAACAGAACAAGCCAGTACCTTGCTACAATGCAAAACCCCTCCAAAATACAAGGACCTTGGATGTCTAACTGTCTCATGTGTCATTGGAGATTTCAAGATAGAACAAGCACTGTTAGATCTTGGAGCTAGTGTTAATCTGCTACCTCACTCCGTCTACCAACAGTAAGGTCTGGGTGAACTCAAACCCACCTGTGTCACACTCTAGTTAGCGGACAGATCTGTCAAAATTACTAGGGGCATTGTTGAAGATGTGCTTGTTCACGTGGATAATTTTGTCTTTTCTGTTGACTTCATTGTTCTAGATACTCAACCAGTATTACATTCAGAGAACCAAATTCTTGTCATTCTTGGTCGACCCTTCCTAGCAACTTCCAATGCACTAATCAATTGCAGGAATGGAGTCATAAAATTAACTTTTGGTGATATAAATCTTGACTTAAATATTTTTAATATTGCTAAACACCCAGGAGAGCATGAGGACGAAGGGGAGGTAAACTCCATTGAATCTTTGATACAAGAACATATGAGTGGCACATTCTGTGAGAAACTGACTGAATCATCTCTTTTAGAGTCGATCGCATCTGATCCAAATGATGACCCAAAAATAAAATGTTGCCCCACTCATGCTGTTGAGAAATGGAATCCAAAATTTGAAGAAATTTCACCAAATGGTACCAAGCCATCCTCATCAAGTGACAGGCCACCAAAGCCTAAATTAAAACCTCTCCCATCTGACCTCAAGTATGCATTTTTAGGAGAAAACAAGTCATACCCAGTGGTAATATCCTCTAAGCTCACAGACTTGCAAGAGTCTAAATTGATTAAAGTTCTTAAAAGTCATAAAAGCACCATTGGGTGGACCATCGCTGACTTGAAAGGTATAAGTCCGTTGATCTACAATCATGCAATATATCTTGAAGAGGACTCAAAACCCTCTCGTAAAATGCAGAGACGACTGAATCCTCACATGAAGGAAGTTGTGAGAACTGAGGTACTCAAACTCTTAGATGCATGAATAATCTTTCCCATATCCGATAGTAAATGGGTTAGTCCAACCCAAGTTGTGCCCAAAAAGTTAGGGGTCACAGTGGTAAAAAATGATGCCAATGAACTAGTGTCAACTCGAGTCGTCACAGGATGGCGAATGTGCATTGAATATCAAAAATTGAATTTGGTAACTAGGAAAGACCATTTTCCCCTCCCATTCCTTAACCAAGTTCTAGAAAGAATTGCAAGCCATGGATTTTACTGTTTCTTGGATGGATATTTCGGGTATAATTAAATTGAGATTGCCTTAGATGATCAGGAGAAAACCACATTCACATGTCCCTTTGGCACATTTGCATTTAAAAGGATGCGTTTTAGACTTTGTAACGCTCCTGCAACATTTCAAAGGTGCATGCTAAGCTTGTTTAGTGACATGGTTGAAATTTTTTTGGAAATATTTATGGATGATTTCTCTGTCTATGGTGACTCATTTGATTTGTGTATGACAAACTTAGAGAAAGTATTAGTATGGTGTGAAGAAGCCAATCTGGTGCTTAATTGGGAAAAATATTTTTTCATGGTAACACAAGGCATTGTCCTAGGTCACATTGTGTCATCTAAAGGCATGAAAGTTGACAAGGTAAAAATTGATCTAATTGAAAATCTGCCAGCACCAAAGACTGTAAAGGATGTCCGATCATTCTTAGGACATGCTGGTTTTTACAGGAAATTCATAAAAGACTTCAGTACCATAGCCAAACCTATTTTTCATCTCCTGAGTCAAGACGTAATCTTTGATTGGAATGAATCTTGCCAGAAAGCTTTGGAGAAGTTGAAGGGCATGTTAATTTTTGCTCCAATAATGCAACCCCCTGACTGGACTCTACCCTTTGAACTAATCTGTGATGTGAGTGATTATGTTATAGGTGCTGTATTGGGGCAAAGAAAAAATAATAAGCTCCATGTAATTTACTATGTAAGAAAACTTTGAATGATGCTCAAATGAATTATTCAACAACTGAAAAAGAATTGCTTGCTGTAGTTTTTGCTTTGAAAAAATTTCGCTCTTATCTTGTTGGGTGTTCTGTTAACGTACTCACTGACCATGTAGCACTAAAATTCTTGCTCACAAAGAAAGATGCCAAACCAAGGCTCTTAAGATGGATACTCTTATTTCAAGAGTTTGATCTTGTCATTAAATATGAGAAAGGGGTTGAAAATGTGGTGGCAGACCATCTGTCCAGATTAACTTATGAATTCCATGAGGATAGACTGCCAATCAATGAGAAATTCCCTGATGAACAACTGTTCATAATTGATGAGACCCCATGGTATGCAGACATTGCTAATTTCCTAGCTACTGAAACACTCCCTCTGTCATTCACTCCCATGGATGAAAAGAAATTTCTGAAGGAGGTTCGTAACTTCTTTTGGGAAGATCCATATATATTTAAATACTGTAAGGATTAGATCATAAGATGATGCATCCCTGCTCATGAAAGCAGAAAAGTAATATCATTTTGTTATTCTGAAGCATGTGGTGGCCACTTTTCATCAAGTAAAACAGCAGCAAAAATCTTGCAGTATGGATTTTACTGGCCCACACTTTTTAAAGATGCCCATGTCTTTTGTTTAACGTGTGATAGATGCCAAAAATTAGGAAACATTTCAAAAAGAAACACGATGCCCTTAAACCCAATTCTGGTGATTGAAATTTTTAACTGCTGGGACATCGATTTTATGGGACCTTTTCCACCTTCTTTTGACTATCGATACGTTTTAGTGGCAATAGACTATGTTTCCAAATGGGTTGAGACAATTTCATGCCGAAATAATGATCACCAAACGGTTATAAAATTTTTAAAAGAAAATATTTTGTCCCGATTTAGAATTCCTAAAGTAATCATAAGTGATAGAGGTTCTCATTTTTGCAATCGTCCTTTCTGGAATTTGATGAAAAAATATCTGATTTTTCACAAAATTGCAACTCCTTATCACCTACAGACTAGTAGACATGCCAAATTAGTTAATCGGGAGATCAAATTAATTTTAAAAGAACGGTAAACCCAGATCGCAAAGATTAGTCGTCAAGACTGACTGATGCACTCTGGGTATATCGTACGACTTTTAAAATAATTTTGGGCATGTCTCCCTATCGATTAGTCTATGGAAAACCATGTCACATACCTGTGGAATTGGAACTTAGGGCATACTGGGTCATTAAAGCAATGAATTGTGACCTCGACAAAGCTGGACTATCAAGAAAATTTCAAATAAATGAATTGGAAGAATTGAGAAATGAAGCTTCTGAGAATGTGAAGATTGCTAAAAACAGGATGAAAAATTTTCATGACAAGAACATTGTACAGAAATCCTTTGAACCTTCCCAGAAGGTCCTGTTGTTTAATTCAAGACTCCGCCTTTTTTCTGGTAAGTTAAAATCAAGATGGACTAGGCCTTACATTGTCAAAAAAGTGTTTGATCATGGAGCAATAGAAGTAAAAAATCCGTCAAACGGTAATGTCTTTACTGTTAATGGCCAGAGGTTGAAACCATTTTTGGAGGATTTTGCTAAAAATGTGAAAACCATTATTTTAATGAAACCAGAGTATCCCTTCGAGAATCACACCCGTCGACACTCAAAAGGGTCGGATCACGTAAAAACCCGACCCGAGGAGACACCATCATGAGCCGCCCCCACTTTTTCTATTCTTTCTCATCTGTCTCCATTGAGCCCCCCACCACCGCCTTTTTCTTTCTTCTTTTTCTTCTTCTTCTTCTTCTTCCTCGCTTTCTGTTCTGCTTCGTTCTTTCTTCTTCTTAGTTTTTCTATTCCCTTTTTTTTTTGCAAATTCGACCATACCCAAGTGAAATCATGTCCATGTATCCCGAAGATCAAATCCCTATTCTCATGTTTTATATTATTTTACTACAGTTGTTTATGGGTATACTGTTGCTTTTCGCAATCATATACAAGCCTTACAAGCCTAACCGAGGCCAAGGTATGAACCGGAAGATTTAATGGTTGCATTTGGATTTGTAGGTATCTGAAGAAGCATGGGTCACTTCCTTTCAACCTCATTTCCAAAATTCATACTGGTAAATTCGAAACATTGGGGACAATGTTCAGTTTAGGTTGGGGGTGTGAGAACCTGCAGTTCATATTTTGTCTGTATTTTATTTTTGTACCCGTACCATAAAATTTTTAAATTTTTATTTTTATTGTTGCTGTTGTTGTTATTTCAGATTATACTGTGTACCTTGCCTTGTATTTTTGATGTCAGTGAGTCAGTTTAAATTGTCTTTGTGACTAGCAGACGTTAAAGAACTGGATAGTGGGTCTTAAAGCTTAGGAATCATAGATGTTAAACTTTTTTGGTTTAGTCTAGGAGCTCTACGCACTTTTCCATCAGATGTGCATACTGTGATCACCAGAAAAGCAAGACTAGTAAGAAAAAATGAGATCCGAGAACAGCAAGCAAAATCCCTCTGTGACAGAAGTACTTTTGCTAAACGCTGTCGTGCCAAGAGACTTGGTGCCTGTAAACAATGTGGTCAGGTATGTTATGATAAAAGATACAATCAGTGTTTTGAACCAATTTCTGATCGCGCACTCGATCGATTAGATTGGATAGTGAATTGGCAGAGTAAGGATTATTCTGATACGCTATCCTATTCCAGTACTTTGCTTAACCAATTTGTGCGACAAGAGATTGGACGAGTCACTGGTTATTCGAACTACACAGATGATGACTCAGATTAGATTGCTTTCTATCAAACTATGGAAAATTGTGTTTTGAGGAATGAAAGCCAATGGTCCGAATTTTTGTGAATAGTGTGAAAATCCTTTTTAGTTTTGTACATACTTTTCTACTTTTAAAATTGCTACAATAAAAATATGGGCCGAGTAAAGGAACGTCCCAAAATGCCAACCTCAAGTGTGGGTAGGGACTTATCCTGTGATGCCATGAATTTTTATTTTGAACTTGTGTTGTTTAGCCTTCTTTGATTGTGTAGTGTAACAGAGAAAATTTTATTTTTGATCCAACGTTCGAACGTGTGTTACTCGCAGTACTTTGTCTCTAATAAACTCTCTGTTGAAAATACTGTTGAAAACACAAAGTACTGGGAGCTAGCACCATTCGAAAGCCCCTTAAACTGTTCGAACGGCATTTTAAATTCTTCATTTCACGTTCGAACGTTTTCATCGTTCGAACGGTTTGACCCAGACTATTAAAGCCTGAACGCCTGATTCATTTTAAAACCCCCAAAACCTCTCAAATCCTAGAGCTCGTTTCTCACTCCCCATACCTCAATCTACCCTCAAACCCCAAGAAACCCTAATTCGACCCCCCAACTCATCTCCACCTCAAAAACATCAACCCCACACTAGGAAACCTAAATTTTCAGAACCTCCTCCAAGCTGCCAACGTTTGAACGCCATGCCGAGAATGAATATACTTGTTAGGAGTGATCCACCGGTGAACCAAGAGCCCAACTGGGTTGAGGAGGTGATCCAAGAAGGACAAAAGAGGGAAAGGAGAAAGAGGCACGACCGTACCTGATTTCCAAACGCCCTAAAGGCGGAAAGGTATGACAATTTCTTCAAAAATCAAGTTTTGGTTTGTGAGAGAGATGCTATAGTCTCCGACTTTGCTGAGTTGGGTTTGCTGCAAGATATGGAGAAAAGAGAGTGGGTGTGGCATATGAAGAACGGAGGGAGGGCCATTATTGATTTGGTGCAGGAGTTTTACTCCAACGCCGAAATCATCAACGATACTATCCGAACCTATGTACGAGATATCCACATCAATGTGGATGAGGCATATCTCAAAGATATTAGACAAGAGTTGCCTCAAGTGGACAACCCCAGTACCCCCCAAAGAAAAATATTGAGTTGGATAAGGTAGGCAAGGAATTGACTAGGGTTGTAGATTTTGCATGAGGGAAGAGGAATTTCTTGAAACAAGGGGAATTGACCGACAAGTACAGAATGCTCAACTTGATTGCAGTCTCCAACTTAACCCTTTTAAAAAGAAAAAATGAGATTTACCAGAGATGGCTCTCCTCCTCTATGCCACAGTAAAAAGACATAGCATTGACCTCCCCTTCTCTCATCCTAAATGAAATAAAGAAAGGGTGTAATGTAAAGAAAAGTACATTATCCCTGGCCACTTTGGTGACAGAGATTTGTTTAGAGAATGGAGTAAGGAAAAGGCCAGAGATGGAGATACAGTTGCCAATGGGACCACTAAACAAAGGATCGTTCAAGAGAAGTTGGGGACACAGTGATACCCCGGCGGTAAGGCAAGAAATGCCACCAGCCCAAGGAGGGGATAAAGTACAAGAAGAACTTGATCGAGAGGAAGAAATGGATATAGAAAGAGATATATAGGAGGAGGAGAGAGCACAACCAGATCATGCAGGACCTAGCTCCAGTACTCAGAGATCACTTAGGGATGTCATGATTGGGATTGAGACCAATCAATCTGCAATTCTCCGATAGCAAGCTGAGATCTTCAAACAGCAAGAGAAGAGTCTCAAACAACAGGAAGAGATTCTTGGCTATCTTAGGGGTGGAGCTAGTGGAGCTACTAGAGCTAGAGGAGATTGAGAGGAGATATTCGTTTTGTGTTGCTATGGATGTTTGTTCTTTTGTTTGTTTGTTTAGTTTGTTTGTGTGTATTGATGGATATTTTCAAGTTTATTTTTTTTTTTGGTGTGATTCTATTACTTCTTTTGGATAGATTGGATCATTAATGATTAGTGCATTGAATGATCATATTTGTGAATGGAATGATTCAGTTTATCATTTTTATCTATTTAAAGGCATTTGTAGAATTAGCACTTTAGTAATTTTTGTTAAACAGAACACATGTGGATGTTAAGATTGCTGGTTGAAGTAACTAATCACATGATCAGTTTGACACACGACTCATGAATCGAGACATAAAACAAAATCTCTTGGAAATTGGTATTTTCTCTATGCTTACATTATCAAATGTACATTAGTATTGGTTATTCTCAAGGTACACGGTGATCAAACTCGAAAATGGAATCACTATATAACCGACATTTCCTAGAAAACTTGACATAATCAGTGGAGATAACAAAGAATACCATGGTTAGTTTCAAGCCTTGCGATGCTTCAGAGAGAATATCAACATTTACTCAAGAAATATTTTTTTCACCACGCATCTTTCAATAATCTCATTAATTTTGTTTTGATTGATACAACTAATGTGATCTATTGACATATCCCACAAGAAATACAGGCAAGACGACATAGACATATGCACATACTTGAGAAAAGATCTTAGGTCATCTTTGGATCAACTTTGAGCCTTGGCTAATCCTTTCACAAAAGTATAACCCTAGTCAGCCATGATTGAGCCTTCAAAGTATGAATTCTTTTCCAAAAAGCCCATATGATGACCAAGCCAAAAGAAAATATACTTGACTTACCTTGCTATCTAATTTTCTTGCACCCTTGTATAAATCAGAATGATACAGAAAAGTAAGGAAAATAGAAAAGAAAATGGTGGCTACTGTTCCATGAAAGAAAAGAAAATCGGTGAAAACAATTGAAAAAGGAAAAGAGATAGAAAGATAAGGAATTGCCAAGAAAGTGAAAAATGGGAAAAATGAAAGAAAGAAATCTCATTCCCAGAAAAAAATATCGAAAAACCAAACAGAGGTGTGCTAAAATGCATAAAAGAGATAGCATTTTTGAAACTCCATTGACGTCATTTCGTTAGCCACTGACCTCTAGCCACATTACAACCTATGAAAGTCCTGATTGATCTCGAGTCTAATGCATATGCATGTTGTCAATCAAAAGTTGGGGTATGTTATATAGCATTTCGTTATTTGCATCAATATTCTTCCATGAGGTTATGCCAAGAACATGATTAGTCTATTTGCTAAAAAGTTTCACTCCTTTACTAAATTGAGCATGTAATTTCTAATTGGCTATCTTCTGATTACATACTCAGTGAGAAACAAGTCACCATATTCGGAGTGAATCTTTTGTTGAGAGCGTTCCTATGAGAGATTTGTGAAATCAAAACTATCCATGGAGGGTGGTAAAAGTGGAATGTTTGTTATATACCAATTCTTGTTTCTAGAATGACCATCCTACTACAAAGGAAATTTCAAATGCTAATGTGACAGATGCGAATTTTTGCTTAGGGATGGTACCAAAGGTAAAGAACATGCGGGATAAAAAGTCGAAATTGAGGGATGAGTGTCTCAATGACCATGATGATAATTTATTTTAATCAACAATCTCACATATACATTTGTTCGACCGAAGTTTGTGGATAGCTTTACTGAAAACCCTCAAGAGACAACACTCATCCACTAGGGTAAACCTTGAGGTTTAACGGCTTGTTGCATAAGCTAAATGCAACCGGATAGCCTACGAAAAAAGTGTTTGAATTAGATTTACATTTAATTATTGTTGTATTACTAGGGACTAGCAATATCTAGGTTGGGGTGTGTGATTAGTAATCAAATATAACATATTATTATACCATTTTTAGACTAATTGTACTTTGATAGAGTTTTAGTGATGATGTTTTAGGTCTTAAAGTGAACAAGGGTTCAAGGGCAACAAAAAGTACATTTGAATGCAACAACAACATATTAGGGAACAAATTGTAAAAGCTTGGAACAAGCAAGCAACATTCGAACGCAACATCCCGTTCGAACGGTCATGAGAAACCAGGCCAACTATTATAGACTGTGTTTCAGCTAAGAACCAAAGCCCTGAGGAACAGAGAAACCGTTCGAACGCCATGTCCACAGTTCTAACGTCCACTTGAACCATATTAGACCAAATACTGACAAGAGCACATGGGTGTTGCAGCATGGAGTGTAGAGGGAGATTTTCACAGAAGACCATAGGGCCATCTGACAGGCACTGACAACATCTGACGTTTGAACGATGTAGAGCAAAGACAGAGAAACCGTTCGAATGCCCTAACCGTTCGAACGGCCTTGACAGACTGCCTGCAGAGTGGTTGGCTTTCACTTTGACTTTGGCGCCAAACTCTACTCTTTTACCCCTCTCCCCGCCTTCTCCTTGCATATAAATATACTTGGTTTGTGGAGAGAAAGGGCATCACTCATCAGGGGAATCACTTGAGGGATTCATCACTTGGCATTCATCACATATAGCCTTTTTAATTCTTATCTTAGTTTTTCTCTTTGCTAGAAGAGTTGGGAAGTTTAGATTCCCACTCATTTTCTTTACATTAATGTTTATATTTACATTTGCTTAAGAGTTGTAGTTTCTTTAATTACTTCAATTCTTTACATTTATGTTCTTTATTTAATTTTAGTCTTTACATTTATGTCTCTATTTACTTCTAGTCTTTACATTTATGCTCTTACATACATGCTTTTATTTATGTCTTGCACTTTCATTGTTTGAGCTCCTTTCTTCCTTAGAAAAGTGAAACTCTTCCACTTTTCTAGAGCTTTACCAAAGCCGTGAAGGGTGGAACGTGATTCACTCATTCTTCGTTGAAGATTAGCGCCTTGTTAATTGTACTTTTACTTTGCGAAGTCCTCTACTTAGAGGGATGAGCATCACTCACTTTTCTAGCTTTACCAAAGCTATAAAGAGTGAGTAGTTTCTCATTCACTCTTTAGTAAGAGGTGAAGGACATGTATTGATTATCTAGAAGTTATATTATGCTTTGTTCTAATGCTTAACGTTTATATCCCCTTGCTTATCGGATGATTGATTACATCTAGCAAAGCTAAGGTACTTTGTATAATCGAGAATCTTTCTATGACACGGATGACTCTTGCATGGAAAGATTCTTCGTTTCAAGGCAAGTACCCCCGGTTAGATCTTCATGACTACTCTTTAATCATCCCCATTATTGAGCTTCATTCAAAAGGATGGAACATTAAAGCATTGGCTGGACTTCTTGTAGAAACACTTGCTTGTTTGTAGACGGTATAAGTCTCGGTACATGCAATTTTTGTAAACTTCTAGTAAGACATCGGAACCATGGCCTTAATCTCACAGCCCATCTTTGTCTTCTGATTAACTTGCTGTTGACATGGGAGTTAATTGAGTTATCAAGCATAATTATAATGAACCGGATAATTGAATGCATGTCCAGAACCTTGAACTAAAGAGTGACTTTATTTTCATTCGAATTTAGCTTGTAAACTTTCTTGGAGAGAATTTGATATTCTATTCAAGAAATTACCCATATCTCACAACTTTAAAATCTCAAGGTATAATCAATTGGTCTCTTTTACTAATTACTTTGAAACACCAACACAAACAAGTTCCCTGTGAATTTGACTCCGAACTTAAACCAGATTATTACTACAACTTGACCGCCTGCACTTGGGTGTACACATTTCAGATCAATTCAGTTCACCTATTGTAATCTACACTGATCACTCTACTTTGAAGTATCTTTTGTCTAAGCAGGATTCAAATTTGAGACTCATTAGGTGGATCCTCCCCCTATAAGAATTCAACTTGACAATCAAAGACAAAAAAGGAGTTGAGAACATTTTGGCAGACCATTTGTCCCGACTTTTAGTTCCAGATACCGAAAAGCATATTTGTATCCCAGAATCCCCCTTTTAAGAGATAGGGCAATCGTCCTACGAAATCTATGGTTATGCTTTAAACGGATTTTCACAGGCGAGTGAGATTGGAGCGATCCAACTTTAGGAAATCCTCCATTTTTGGCTTCACTTGAGTAATTGACGCAATCCAAGAGGAAGAGGAAGTCAAACCATGATCGGGCTCCTTGATATGCTGGCATTTGTAATTATCTTGCTACAGGATAAATTCCACCGCACTGGAGTCCAGAGGATAGACAGAGAATTGTGGTGGATGTGAAGTACTTTTACTTCAACCTGTACTTGTTCATATACTGCCCTGACCAAATCATGAGGAGGTGCATTCCTAAAAATAAACAACGGAATGTCCTAGCATTTTGCCATTTTGAAGTGTACGGTTGACACTTCTCTTCCAAAAAGACTTTGGATAAGATTTTGCAATCTGGTTTTTATTGGCCTTCGTTAATTAAAGATTGTGTTTTCTTTTGCAAAGAATGTGATAGGTGTCAAAGATTGAGTAGTGTGACCCGTAGGAATATGATGCCTTTGACCCTCGTATTAGTAACTGAGATATTTGATTGTTGGGGCATTGACTTCATGAGTCCATTCTCTATCTCTTTTTACTACCTCTATATTTTATTGGCAGTGTACTACGTGTTCAAGTGGGTATAAGCTATCCTAACCAAGACCAATGACCACCGGGCCGTGGTCAAGTTTCTCGAAGAAAATATTTTTTTGAGGTTTGAGATGCCTCGAGCAACGATAAGTGATGGTGGTTCTCACTTCTGTAGTATGCGATTTGCATCCATAATGCACAAGGTGACCACCACTTATCACCCACAGACCAATGACCAAGCCGAGTTGGCCAATAGGGAGATCAATAACATCCTAGAGAAAATGGTGAACCCTAATAAGAAGGATTGGTCACTTAGGTTGACCGATGCCCTATGGGCTTACCGCACTGCGTACAATACCATTCTAGGTATGTCATCCTATAGGCTCGTCTATGGCAAGACTTGCAATTTCCCAGTTGAAATGGAGCACATGGCCTATTGGGCCATAAAGACCTTAAACTTCAACTTGAGAATAGTCGGAGAGAATAGGAAATTGGAGTTGAATGAGTTGTAGGAGATCTGTAGAGATGCATACGAGAGCTTCAGAATTTCCAAAGAAAAGACTGAGATTTTTTGTGACAAATCCATTTTAAGGAAAATATTTGAGCTCGGACAAAAGGTGCTCTTGTATAATTCTCGACTCTCCATCTTTCAAGTTATTTCGTTTACTTACTTTCATCGTTGTGTAGTTTTCATTTTTTAAATGTGCAGATTATGGTGTTTTTGTCAAAGCTCTATGCGAGGTGTTCTCTAACCATACTTATTTTTTTAAGTCCATCTTTGCATATCATAGCTTTTTTGTTGCATTTAGGACAATGCATGAATCAAGTTGGGGGCTGAGGTGCACCATTTGTATGATACACTCAATTTTTGTGTGAAAATATTTGTTTGTAATACCATTTTGTGGTGGAATTCACCATTCACATGTTTTACAGTTTTTGTTTGAAATATGTGAAACTTTTAAAATTTTTTGTGAAAAATATCTGAATGTTGACCTATATTCCCCTATTCAAAGTTTCATGGATTTATTGATATTTTGATCTTTGCTTTGAATTGTGAATACAAGTGCACATTATAGAAGTTTATCCTATCCTAAGAGTAGCACATACTTGTTTGCTTTTGAACTGAACCACAAGTGCACCTTGAATGTGTAATTTCGACAATTTACGAATTGGATTCACATTTTAGTGCTTGACATGAACAGTAGAGATGAGTAAGGACCCATGAGAGCTTTAGTACCAATCCTTGTTGGAGGGAACTTACATTTACTCAAAGAACAAGTTTTCAAATTCAAATATGTTCAATGATCTCATTATGCTTGTTTTGGTTAGAGTGCATTTGGATGGTTGATTGACTTTGTCTTGAAATGCAATATGCCCTCCCATGCTTATTTAGAAATTATTTTAGGCCATCTATGATTTGCTTTGAGCCTTAGCCCCTGTTCTTGTGAAAATATTATCTCTACTGTCGTGATTGAGCCTTGTTGAAAATTGGTTTCCATGCCACATGATTGACCAAGCTAGTGAAAAATGATAAAAATTTACCACACATTGGTTGTTTTGAGAGTTGACTATGATTGAACATAAAAGAGAAGGAATGGTGATGTGGAAACAAAGGGATGAATGATGTGGAATTCAAATGTTGAACGAAAAAAAGAATGAAGAATCCAAGAAAAAGGAGAGAAAAGGGGTGAAAGAAGAAAAAGAAAGAGAAAGATAAAAAGGAAAATGTTAAGGAAAAGAAATAAAAAGAAACAAAGAGTGAAGTAATGGTGTTAGACTGAAAATCCCATAAAAGGGATATTTTTTTTTGAAATAAAGGTCATTCACTCAGAACAACCCTCTTTGTTATCCTCTATCATTCGTTTCACTTGCCTCAATATCACCCCAAGGTCTTATTACAACCTTTGAAAGTCCTGAATGATCTAGAGAAAGTATGAAAAAAGCATATCTTTAAAGAAAAGAGAAGTTGATTTTTCTATCTAGTGCCCTAACATTTCTTTTCTTGAGATATGCCAAGGTTGTTTCATTTTTATGCATGTACTTCATTTTTGGATTATATGTGAGCATACTTCATTTTATGTACAAGATTCTATCTCACACATATACATGGAGCGCATGCCAGAATAATCATAGTGTGATTCATTGTTGAGACAAACTCTTGGTGAGTTTTGCATTGAAGCTAAATTTGGATAGCCTGGTGAATGTGAATTATATTGGGTAAATGCTTAAATTACATGTCCATTTCACACACACACGAGTTTGAAAATAAATGTGTAGGTGCATACTCTAGAATAACATTTAAAGCCATAGTGATGCTCATGTGTACTTCGTTTGGGTATTTGAACAATGTGTTATGCAACCCTAAGCTTGTAGGATGGGGGAATAACGCTCCAATTTTTTATATTTTGATAGAATTAGGAATACCTTTATCACTTGAATATGTGCTTTACTTTTTGGGTATTTCTTTTGGTAGTTAAATGTAGAAATTCATGCCTTGTTTGTTGAAAGCATCAAAATTTTAAATCAAACCAGAAGAGTACTTCATGTTTTTGGTAGTGTAGAGGGCATAAATAGGGTGTTAGAATGTGTAGGGGTTGTTTTAGATTGGAGTGGAATTGAGAATGGGAGCACGTAGGTTTTTTTGCAAACAATGCAAAACCTACCGGTTGTTTTTTGTCTAGTGCACAAAATCTACCAGTAGGTTTTGATCGACCTATTAGTAGGTATTTCCTAGAAAGCTAAAAACAAGGGTTTTAAGTTCAATTTTTTTGGGAAACACTTCACATTCCTGTCATTTCTTAATCTCCCAAGCATCCCTCTCTCTGTCAAACCTTTTCTAAACTTCAAAGATCTCTCACCCACCACCCAAATCTCCCATATTTCACTATTAGGGTTGTTTATTACAGAATTTGGCCGAAATTTGTTGGAGTTCTCCTATAAAACCCTAGATTTCTCATTTTCCCCTAAATTTCAATTTCACTTAGTTCTTCTACAAAAAAGCTTTGATTCCATTCTAATGGCTCGCCTAGGGAAGGTCTCTATTGATGCTTTTGAACCCATTGAGAGGATTTTGATGTGGTTTTTTTATCATTCCTTGCGGTTGGTGCACTATTGCATCTCATGGCCTGAACAAAATGCACTGGGCCGAGTCCTCCACCACTCATGAGCACTAGTTCCCACAAGAGGAGTGATGAGGGGTCTAGTGGAGATAGGGGAGAAGGGAGAAATAAGGCATGGAACGATTCTCACAACCAAATCATAGATGAGAAAAATGTCACGTGTGAGCATTTCAAGGACATGATTAATTGTGGGCCGACCCATGAGGTGGTGAGAGTGATAGAGGGATATGGTATCGGGATTTGTTTTGAGCCTGTTAGCTGGTATAACCTGTCTATGTGTACAGAATTTTATAAGAGATTGCATGTGATGGATGATGATGGTTATATTCCCCGGACCAATGTGAGGGGTAAAGTTTTTGATGTGGCCTCAGACTTGATTGCTCGCTTGATGAAGTACAAGAGGCCACCTCCTACTACCTCGATGTATCCACACAACATCCAAGGGGTAAAAACAATCCCTGAGTATGTGCAGCTGTGCTACAAGGACCCGACCCAATTCAAGGAGACAATTTAAGTCGGGGGCCTCAAGCACTCTTACGAGATTATGAATAAAGTCTTGCATTATAATTTGATCCCCAGGGGTGCAGCGAAGAACCCAAATATAGAGAAGCTCGCCCTCCTTTACGCCTTTATGATTGGGAAGTCTATGGATGTAGCCTTATTGATCGGGGAGTTTATGAAGGAGTTCGCTCAGGCTAGAAAGCCGAAGGCGAATCTCCCATTTGCCAACCTAGTCACTAGGATGTTCAACAACAAAGTCAAGGCCTACGTACATGATGTGCTGACACCCCCTGAATTTGGAGTTATTGGGAAAACACATAGCAGTAAGTGGACAACGATGAGTAGGGGGAAAGAGAGAGCCTCGAGACCTGAGCTATCATCTGCTCGGTCGTCTACGTTTAGGCCTTCTACCTCTGCCCCTGTCCATACTATGTCACAGCGCTTAGATGCTTTGGAGGGGTCGATTCATGGGCTGAACTTGATGGTGACCAGGATCTTTCAGCACACCTTCCCCAGACGAGCTGATTCTGACGATGATGATTCTAGTGATGGCGAGGAGGAGAGTGATGAAGAGAGTGCTGAGGAGGAGATGGATGAGGACAATGAGTAAGGTGTTGTTGTGTTTTGTTTGTTTTAGTTATTGATGTTACACAAATAGGATTTGAATGATCAACCTAGTAGAAGTGTCTCTAGGATTTTTGGCTATTTTGTTTTGGAATTCTAAATGGTTGTACTGAACTTTTGGAAGAAAGTAATGAAAAGTACCATAGTAGTTTCATTTTATCTTGCCTAAGTTCATTTCTTTAATTGCATTGTGATTTTTGCATTTTTGATTGTTTGGCAATGTATGTGTGTAAATGGATTTTTGTAGTTTTACATTCTGCAGTTTGAAAATAAAGTTTGCTAGGGACTAGCAAAACTTAAGGTGGGGGTGTGATTAGCACAAAATATTGCACAACATGTTTGTTTTTGTATCCCTTTTATACTTGCTTTATGAAACAATTAATGAAGTTTTTGTGTGATTGTAGGTAAAGAGTTGGAAATGGCTTGAGTTAAGCCCCCATCATAGTGTTCAAAATCAATGGAGATGAAGGGGAGGCTTAACAGGTGGCTTGGAGGTGAAAAGATCAAGAAAGGAGCAAACCAAGTAAAAAACTACCGGTAGGTTTGCTCAAAAAACTACCGGTAGGTTTTGCACACTGGATTTGGACATACTGGAAACCTTTTGGAAGGTTTTGCTCATTGGAACAAAGCCTACCAGTGTGTTTTTCATCATCGACCTACCTGTAGGTTTTGCTGAAAAATGTCAAATTTTGTAACTCATGCGCCACTTACTTATGGGGCTCACGTATGCTTCTCCCACACATCCCCTGACATATTCTACATATAACTATGCTTACAAGACCCTAGAATCTGACTTTGGAAGATTGAGGATGGGAAAGGAAGAGAGAGAATGAGGGAAGCATTGTGGGTTGTAGGCTAGGCTTCTTGTAGCCTGTCTAAGCATCAAATCTCTTCCCATTGATGGGAAGTCTGCTCTCACTGGCCATACAAGGCTGATGGAAGAAAATGCAAGGGGGCTAGACCATTATTCAACATTTTAGAGGGAGAAGCTCAATGAAGAAGACATAGTTTAGAGAGAGTTTGGATTTTTGCATTTTCTTACCCATTTCATTTGTAGTAAGCTATAATACTCTTATAATCTTCATTTATTGCACTTTTATCTTAGTTATTTCAAGTTTAGTTACGTATCTTGGAATCTACCATGTTTTCATTTGAGTTTTTCACTTCAAGTTTTTTAGTTGGGTATTAAATGCACTTATCTTTGTAGTTTAACTTTTCTTTACATTAAGACAATTTTTAATCTTCATTTCTTCACCATGTCTCTTTGCATATTGTATGTCTTTGCATTTATTATGGGTAGCTAAGTTTTTAGTTTGTTAATCCAAGGGAGATTTCCTCTTGGGTATGCTAATTCAACTCTTTTTCATTCCTCCTTGTAGTGTAAGTTGTTTGGTTTGACTAGGTTGAGTGCGAATGGGGTTGTGAGCTCTTGAGACACCGAAGACTTATCACGAGGTATGCTTGAGCCTACACCTCCACATTAGTCCCTCACTTCCTATGAATCAATCAAGCACCGAGACACCATTGGAAGAATGTTTTGAGTTGATTTGGCATTCCCTTTGGATTAACCAACCTTGTTTTCATTACATTTTCTATCAAAATATTCACTCACCAAAACACAAACTCACAAGATTTTACACTTTTTATTTTTTTCAAAAAATCACCTTCACTACAATTCAACCTTCTTTCCCTGAGGAGACGACCTTGGAATACCCATTCCAAGTAAAACATGACACTAGAAATCTCTCTTCGCTTAGGGAGAACTTTTGTACACACACACATTTCCATTCACACAAACGTTTTTCCCATTTCTAGTATCAAACCTTAGAGAGAGTGACACTCACCTACACACATAAGCCATATACACTTAGTTCGGGTTAGTGTTTGGAGATTAGGGTGAACACGAACAAGCAACTTCCTTTCTTTTGCACCTATTATTCTGGCCATGATTATAAGTTTGCTTATTATTTAGGCAACTTGCTTGTCAATATTACACTACCTCTAATTAATCGTGACAACATAGTTTTCCCTTGATTCAGTCTCTTCCTTAGTGAAAATTATGTTTCAAATAAACACCAACTCTTATTCAATTCCAACTAACTAAAATATAATCCACCATTAAGTTTACATCCAAAAACCTTAAAGTAAACCAAATAACCATCTAACTAAAATAATGTCTATAACATTCAACCACCATAAACCAATTGAACCAAATTAAGTAAGCAAAAATCCTAAGCCTCGAAAGTTGAATCCACATCTTGAGTTGCCTCATACTCCACATCCACTTGCTCACCTAGAGTGGTATCCTTTCCTATACCAAAATTTGAAAAACATAATGAAGGCATCACTAAAAAAGACCTGTAGAGAAACTTTCTCAAACATAGATAAGGTTTACAAAACCGTATAAAAATATGTTAGTCTCAATTTACAAAATAGCAAATATAACTTTTGAAGTTAAATAGTGACAATTAATAAAGAACTCAAGTTTAAGGTAACTGCACAATAAAACCGTAAAAAAAAAGAGAATCATTCAGAAAACAACAATTCATAACAATACTATCTCATGTATGTAGGTTTATTCAACAAGAATCCACATAATTAATATATATGGCCCACAAAACATCACCTTCCCAATAATAATACACTACGAGGTTGCAAAGTTTAGGAAGTGCGTATACTGACTTAGCGTTGACGAAACCTTTCTAGGATTATGGTATACCAACCCTCAGCCCCATCCACCTTGAATGAATAATGATTTTGAACCCCGCAAGGAGCCAACCCCCACTATGAGTGACTGAAACCTTCGAATCCACCAAGGTTGGAAATACATCTAAACACTCTACAATATATATTCTCATGCAACCCAATATCATCAATCCCAACACTAGAAATATAATTCAATAAATTTCACATTTACCCAAACTCCATAATTCCCTAATTTTCCAAATACAAGAGTAATTCAATGAAAACATGCAAGAAATTGTTGAAAGAAGCATTCAAAAAACTAATATTCAAGGTCTAGGATTTTTACCAAGAACATGAAATTTTGAATGTAAAACATGTAATTTTTTCAAGAACACAGATCATTTAGTTCAAAGAATGTAAACACATTGTAGATCAACTATATATATTGTAATAGGAATAAAAAAGATACATATGTATAGCCCTAAGCCTCAATGAATAAGTTTGAGAAAGATTCCCCACATCAATTTGCAGATAATGTGATTCTACAATGTGTTTGATGTGATTTACTTGCATAAATCCTTCAAGATTTTTGCTCATTCTTCCTCTTTTTCTTTTCCTCGAATTTTTATAGGCTTTTTAGGGGTGTAAAACAAGTAAAGGAAAGTCAAATCACAACCCTAGGGTATCTATGAGTGAAAAATGAAGAGAAACGCTAAAAACTAATTCGGCTAACCTCGGAGGCACATCCAAATGGTCATATTGCATTCGAAAGGTCCAAACTCATTGCCCAGAATGTTTTAGGTGCGTCTAGATAGTAATCTTCACGACCATATAATCAAAACTAACTTTCAACACCTCCACAGGTGCATCCGGACAATCATACTTGCATCCTAACGTGGGTGGCTTTTTGTCCCAAACATCCAACTCAATTTTGAACCTAGTTCGAAGTTGATTCACAAAATTTTCATTGAATAAACTTTGTAGATCTTGAAGTCTACTATCAAATTCAAGAATAATTAACTCAATCGGGCATCAGGATAAAAATTTATGGTAAAAATACTATGTAGTGTCAAGTTCCTTCCTACCTAAATTCTCCCCAAAATGCATTTTAACCTCTTCCAAGATTTATGAACCTTCTGAATTCAATGGTAGTCTTATTTTCATCTAAAAATATTTAAAAACTTATCTAACTACCCTTCTCAAGTTTAAATAGTTCCAAAATTAAATTTGACCATAAAGTCAATATGCGTGAAACTCAAATTTCATGATCAATGTTTCCTCAACGATTTCAAGTTTTTATCATAATTTTAGAAGTAATATTATTATTATGTTGTCCATATGTAAATCTTGTATGGGATCTTACAGTCCACCCCATAAAAGAAAGTCTCATCCTTAAAACTTCACCATCGACCATGCTTAGGTAATTCCAATTTACCACAAGGTCTACATGTCTATTACTCCTTCAAGCATCAGATCCAATAATCAATTTTTTCTTTTTCTCATATTCTAAATTTTATAATTCATCCCCTCCAGTATGCACCCAAGTTGATCCTATATGTAAGTCGTTACCACTCCACTGAAGTTGTCAAAAATTCCTTCCCCCTGAGTTTGATTCTTACTATTACCTCATGTCTCATTTTAGTACCAACAATCACCCCATGTTTGTATTATCATTGTAGTTATTATGAGTTGCCCAAGCTTACCTTCATTTACTAGCATTTATTTATCACCTTCATTATTAATTTTTACTATGCATTATCCTCAATAATTATATGTGATTGTCCGAACTAGTTTCGTATTGTGCATAGGTACTAGGTTATCAACTTAATTGTCTACTTATCAAACACCACTCATTTGAATTCACCAATCCTTTCACTAACAAGGAAAATGCACAATAATTTAAATTTGGTAACCATTCGACTCCCAACTACACATTCCCCGTAATTCAATAATCTAGGATTAACTCCTAAATTGCGTAGCTCCTAATCTCATCGATGTAAAACCCTAACCTTCTTATATCATCTTAGGCACTAACATTTAACCTTAACAAGATTCCACACTATTAGAGATCATACCATAGTTTTATAAACTCTCATTTCCATTATGATAAACAGTATCCCCCAATATATATATATATATATATATATATATATGTATATATATCACTTTGTACTACCCAATCCTATGGGTAATCATAATTCCTTATGGCTAGTGGAAACTATGATGTTGACAATAGTTATAACCATCAAACTAAACACATAATTATCCAAGAGATTGATTCATATTTTTCAAGGTTGTACTCTTTACATTCACCCATATAATCATAGCTAGTGGATAGTCCCAATAATATTAAATCTAGTGAAATGGTTCTCTACACAATCTAATACAAATTATAATTCACCAATCTAAAAGTGGAGACTAGCCACAAGATAACATAGGTTCGAAGGGTTTGTGAAGATAAGTCAGATTACACCAAAGTGAACAATTAAAACCTAACCATACATGTCCTCGAATTATATGCTCTAAATCGTCTACACTAATGATCCATCTATTAACTCCAAAGGGGGAATCTAACAAATACACCAATAACCTTAAAATATCCAACGCCATGAGAAAAGTTCACATCAAATATTGAATATCATCCTCATTTCAACAATGGTCCACCATTCTTGATATCATCTTTTCCAAAAGCTATATTCTTTATTTTAGCAACATGGAGAGTCAAAGATAATTGACAATAATTTATCAACCTTCCTAGGTTTCATTTTCATATGTCTCTAAATCCATATCTATACGCTTGACCTCAATTTTCAATTAAAATTTGTGTGCAAGTCGACTATCAACTCCATACTCAACCAAGTGGTTCCTAACTTTAGAGAGTCTAAGGTGTTAGGTATATGTTTGTAATTGGCTAATTTTGTGGAGTCCATTGTAAATCTCAACCTATTTCATGGTCTTGATGCTATAAATATTGAAGATCCAAAAGCGTCATTGAGAGGTGGAGATCAAGCATCAAAACTATATCATTCACACACTATGAATGCACTTTCAAGCTTAGGACAAAAGTAATGACCTAGATACCCAAGATGATCCATTGGTAATTAACTTAGGAGGATTTATGGTTTAATGGAATCAAAACCAATCTATGTATGACTCAAAGGTGTTTTTCAATGAAAAGGTTTTCTAAAACCATTTTTTATTTTTGAAAATATAATTTCAACCAATATCGGATCTCTCTTGAGCAACACCCTTTAATCCTCAATAGGACAATATTTTTGTCTAGTTATAGGCTTAAAAATATCAATAGGGATCACCCTATGCTCGCTAGTCTTCGCTCGAGTGGTCCTTGTGGTTTTTTTAGTTTGAAACATAGTTTCATTCCAGAGACTACCGCCCTATAACCACCCTCCCCACCAATCGAGTTGTCATTCATAGATATGAGTTTTCTTGTTGACCAAGATTATCTCAAGAGAGCTTCCACCACAAATCTAGATTCCTAATACCCAAGGCTACCTTCTAGAGATTCTACTCAACCTCATAACTTGGTGCTAAATATTTTGAATGGTTTGAACCAAATACATTAGTGTGTGCATTCTGAGGATAGTTGGTGCACTCAAGATCGCTTGAGGCCTAAAGGATCCTTTGCGAAGGTGAATCCAAGTGAAGCTACACATAACGCCAAAGACAGAGTTTCAACAGAGAGGCTTATTGAAGGAAGAGAGCATCTAACCATGTTATTGGTTGATGTATAAAACTTTAGTATTTATAAGCTGACTTTGGGGTAGTGGATTAGATTTTTGTGAACCGGAAAAGGTTCCTTATGAATTTTTCTGAGGGTTTTCGCGACAATAAATTGGTTCATCATTTAGGACTTCAAGGGTTATAATGGGGCCTTAGGGTGATATTAAAGCAAGTGAAATGACGAAAATAGGATAACAAAGAGAGTTGTTCCAAGGCTTTGTTACCAGATGGTATGGATGTTGGTGCCTTTGTTACCCAACACCAATACCTCTTTGATTTCTTCACTTTTAAGCCTCCAAATCTTCATGTAATGTGTCCATGCCTTCACCACACATCCATGTATAGTTGCAAGGTTATAAAATCCATCATTTAAGCTATAATTACCTGCAACATAAAAAATTCAACATTATTCATAATTCGGCTAACTCTAAGTACTTATATGCAAAAGTTAAGTTAAAAATCATGAAATGAGGCCATTAAAAATGCAATATTTTGTGCTCATCAATTAGCTGAATAGGACTCACATCTTGAACAAAATTATCATGATACGACGTAAGCCTTTGACCATTTACTTTGAAAACATTTCCAGACAATGGATTCTCGATTTCAACAATACCATGTTCAAAAACTTGCTTGACAATGTAGGGGCCAAACTATCTTGACCTCAACTTACCAGAAAATAGACTGGAGTCTTGAATTATATAACAGGACTTTATGAGATAGTTCAAAAGAATTTCACACTATATTATTATCATGAAAAATTTTCATTCTAGATTTTACAATTTTAGCATTCTCATATGCTTCATTTCTCAACTCTTCTAATTCATTAATCTGGAGTTTGGGGGATGTACTTGCTTTGTCAATATCAAAATTCATCATTTTGATTGCCCAATATACTTGATGTTCCAATTCCACAGGCAAGTGACATGGTTTACCATAAGCTAATCGATAAGGAGACATTCCCAAAATAATTTCGTATGCAGTACAGTAAGCCCAAAGCTCATCAGTCAATCTCAAAGACCAATCTTTGCGGACCGGATTCACTATTTTTTCTAAAATATATTTTATCTCCCTATTGATCAATTCAATTTGACCACTTGACTAGTGATCATTATTCCAACAAGGGATTGCTTCTACCTATTTGGAAACATAATCAAAGGCAACAAAAAATGTATAGATAACCAAAGGATGGAAAAAATGGTCCATAAAATCGATGCCTCAGCAATCGAAAATTTTAATGATCAAAATAAGGTTTAAAGACATCATGTTTCTTTTTGAAATGTTCCTCATTCTTTGACATATGTTACAATTTAGACAAAGGACATGCACATCTTTAAAAAGAGTGGGCCAATAAAGTCCATACTGTAAAAATTTTATGAGCGATTTTCTTTGAAGAAAAATGCTTGCCGCAAGCTTCGAAATGACAAAATCAGATGACTTGACCAATTTCATGATTGGGTACATAATGCCTTATAATTTGATCTTTACAATACTTATATATAGGGGTCATCCCAAAAGAAATTGTATCTCTCTCTCAAAAATTTCTTTCTGTCGGTCCAGGTAAAATGAAACAAAATAGTACATGTAGCTAAGTAGTTGACTATATTAGCATACCATAGAGTACTTCTGTAATTGTAAAAAGTTGTTCATCTGGAAAGAAATTCTCTGATTGGAATGAGTTCCTCCTTCATATCATAAGTCAGCCTTGATAAATGTTCTACTACCACATTTTCAACTTCCTTCTAGTCTTTGATGATCATATCAAATTCTTGAAGTAACAATATCTAACTCAGCAAACGTGGTTTATTATCCTTCTTTGTGAGCAAATATTTCAAGGCTGCATAATAGTAAATACAATGATTGAGGATTCAACTAAATAAGTGCGAAATTTATCTAATGCAAACACAATAGCAAGCAATTCCTTCTCTGTGGTAGAATAGTTTATTTGTGCATTATTCAAGGTCTTGCTTGCATAATAAATCACATATGTTTTCTTATCTATTCTCTAGCCTAAGATAGCTCCTACTGCATAATCATTGGCATCACACTAATTCAAAAAGGTAAGGACCAGTCAGGAGGTTGCATTATTAGTGTAGAAATAAGCATACTTTTCAGTTTATCAAATGCTAATTGACATGCATTATTCCAACCAAATTGTACATCCTGACATAAGATATTACACATGGTCCATGATATTGAACTAAAATTTTCAATGAATCTTTATGTAGAATCCTGCATGACCTAAAAAAGATCGGACATCTTTTACAATCTTTGGCGAAGGGAGATTGGCTATCAAATTAATCTTAGACTTATCAACTTCAATTCCCTTTGAAGAAACTACATGACATAAAACAATACCTTGTGTGACCATGAAATGACTTTTTTCCCAATACAACACAGGATTTGTTTCTTCACATCGTGTAAGAACTTTTTCAAGATTTTCTAAACATAATTCAAATGAATCACCTGTAACACCCCATATTTTATTTTATATATATGTATATAAATATATAGAAACTACTTGTGGTAAAAGTGTAGATATGTGTAGTGATGTGTGTTTTAATTCGATGGATTGGAAAAGTAGAAATTTAGAATGTCAGTGTAAATCATAGTAAATCTAGTTTAGCTAGTGAATGGGTGACATGAATTGTAAACGAGCTTCTAGCAACTATGTTTGGGGTACAAATGTATGTTGTGAAAGTTTGGGTTGGATTTAGAAGGGTTTCGGAAGGATTGGAAATGAAAAACGGAGAAAAAAGGCAAAACTGGGTAAAACCCTACCGGTACAGCCTACCGGTAGAGTATTGTACCGGTACACTATGGTCCAGAGAGTTCGAGCTACCGGTACAGCCTAGCGGTAGAGTATTGTACCGGTACAGCCGAAAGAATTCTGAAACTTAAATGTCACGATCTTGGTCCCATTTTGGCCTTATAAATAACCAAGGTCGCCTATTTTGGCTCTATTTTTGACCCCTCCAACATTAGAAACCCTAAGAGAGGAAGAAAGGAAGAGAAGAGAGGAAGAAAGGAAGAGAAAAATAAGAGTCAAAAGGGGTTATCCAAGATCTAAACCTAGCTTCCAAGAACACAAGGTAGGGGTTTTCTCTCACTCACTTACATTGAGGCTAGAGCCTATATATATATAATCTTTTTACTTTAAAATTATACATGTAGGCTATGTAATCCTTGTTTCTTAATACCCTTGTGACTATTACCATGATTTAAACAATATCGTTGTTTTATTAACCCTTGAATCCTTTTCCTTGATTAAAAATCCTAGATTTCAAGAGAGACGAATTTTTCTCTAAATTATTCTAAATTATCGATTTTAATACCTTAGTGTTTCATATCGAACTATGAAATGATGCTATTGTGATCTCATGTATTTTCTTAGTGGGTTGTGAAATTGTTAAATGCTATATTTTGGGGATTTTGGATAGATGCTTGTAAATTGAGATTAAATGTTGGAATTGTATATTTGGTTGGGTTGTTTGTGATGCACATGAGTGAGAGGTTCCATGTAAGGATGCTCACACCTTCTCAAGAGGTTCCTAGTAAGGATGCTTGAGAAATAAGCCCGTTATAGTGAGAGGTTCCTTGTAAGGATGCTCACCCATTCCCAAGAGGTTCCCGATAAGGATGCTTTGGAGACAATGTAACGATTGGTGAGAGGTTCCATGTAAGGATGCTCATCCATTATCAAGAGGTTCCTTGTAAGGATGCTTGAATAACTTAAACCTTGAGGGTGAGAGGTTCCTTGTAAGGATGCTCATTCCCAAGAGAACAATATTGTGTCATGTGTTGGAAAATGGTTGATATTTTGAGAAATGGATGTTTAGGGGAATTGGTTGTTATGGTATCTTTCTATTAATATTGTTATTTAAACTTGAGATCCGTTGATAAGTGTCATTGTTTTACTTCAAACATTATGTATGCTATTTGTGAAATGAGACCGACCGCTTTATATGCTTTTCTAAACCTTGTCTGGGTTTGGGAGAATTTTTCTACAAAGCTTCGTGCTCACCCCCTACAGTTGAACCTTTTTCAGATGTCGGGCCAGGGGATGTACTCGGTACTAACAAGCCATACCTTGGGGAGCCTTCACGAGAGGGATACTTGGATCCTGAGTGGGACATCTAGAGATGCCGTTTACTTTTTGTTCTAGACTAGAATACTATTTTGGAAACACTGTATAGTCTAGATTTCTTTTGTAATTTCCGCTGCGCTATAATAGTAAATTTTCATTGGGAATGTAAAAGCCAAATATGGCATATTCTTTTGAGATATTGATGTAAATGTTATGGATTACTATTAGGAAGTCTTTTTATTGATGGTTTATCTTAGTGCTCTCATGGTATGAATGGTTATTAAATGTAATGCCGTCCAGGGTGTATTTTGGGTTGTTTCATCACCATACAAAGAAAAATCATCCATGAAAACTTCTGAAAACCGCTCCACCATATCACTAAAGATACTTAACATGCAACACTAAAAAGTAGCTGGAGCATTGCACATTCTAAAAGGCATTCTTTTGTAGGCAAATGTGCCAAAATGACATGTAAAAGTGATTTTCTCTTGATCATCAATTGCAATTTTAATTTGATTATAACTGAAATATCCATCTAAGAAACAATAATATGCATGACTGGCTATTCTCTCTAGGACTTTACCTAAGAATGGTAAATGAAAATGATCTTTTCTGGTGAGTGAATTCAATTTCCGACAGTCAATACACATACGCCAACTAGTGACTGTACGCATAGGGACTAACTCATTTTCTTGATTCTGTAAGACAATAACACCATATTTTTTTGGTACTACCTATGTAGGGCTGACTTATTTACTATCAGATATAGGATATATAATATTAGCATCTAATAGTTTAAGTACTTCAGCCCTGACTATTTCTTTTAAATGCGAGTTCAATCTTCTTTGTGGCTGTCGGGATGGTTTAGAATCTTTTTCTAAGTATATGCAATGAGCACATAGAAGAGGACTTATTCCCTTTATAGTTACTATTGACCAACCGATAGCACTTTTATGACTCCATGACTTCAATCAATTTCTTTTCCTAGTCTACTAACAATTTTGAGAATATTATCACTGGATGAGATCCATCCTCCCTCAAGAAGACATATTTCAGGTCAGTCAGGAGAGGTTTCAATTCTAGTTTATAAACTTCAACATTGAGCTTTACAAACTTGGGTTCAACATCCAGTAATTTTTCCAATTTTTGGATTTCATGCTTCAATGATTGACATATCTGCAGACTCATCATTATGTACAAACTCTAATGCACGAGAATCTTTCATTATACACTTTTTTTCAAATAGACTCTGAGTTAACCTGACACAATGTACTTCACTCATCACCTCCTCTTCTCTGGGCTATCTTGTCATTTTAAACACATTCAATTCCAAAGTCATGTTTCCAAATGAAAGTTTCATGATTCCACTCATACAATTAATTAATGTATTTGATGTAGCAAGGAATGGTCGACCTAGAATGACATGAACGTATGTGAACGCATTCAAAATTGGCTGAATGTCTAAGACAATGAAATCCACTAGAAAATAGAACTTATCGACTTGAACTGACACATCCTCCACAATTCCTCATGGGGTTTTCACAGATTGGTCTGCCAATTACAATGTGACATAGATAGGTTTCAACTCCCAACCTTAACTGTTTATAGACCGAGTATAGAAGCAGATTTACACTGGCTCCCAGATCAAGCAGGGATTGCTCAATCTAGAAATTTTTGATTATACACGACACTATAGGACTTCCTAGATCTTTGCATTTAAGAGGGGCCTTGTGTTGGATGATAGCACTAACCTGCTCAGTTAAAAATGCTCTTTTTTGAACATTGATCTTTCTTTTGATTGTGCAAAGGTCCTTTAAAAACTTGGCATAAGATGGGGCTTGTTTGATTGCATCCAACAGGGGGGATGTTAAAGTTTACTTATTTGAACAGTTCAAAAATTTTAGAATGATTGGTTGGTGTTTTAGGTTTCTTAACTACTTGAGGAAAAGGTAATGGGATAGGACATGAAGGTTCTTTTTCCTTTGAATATTTTGGTTCCTTTTCAATCACAGGTTCAGGCTCAACTAGTTCATTGACTGAGATTGTGACGCCCCAAAATCCGGGGGTCATTAATTTACCATCGACAACCCGTCAACCCGCAAAAATACCCGTGGATGTCGCATAACCCGACACCACGCCAAAAACATCCCTTAATCGAGATCATAACCTACAATGTAACTTGGATTCCAACATTCGTTTAATCCAATAAAAGTCCCAAAACACCATGATTCATACTCCATTAGGGTCCAATTTGGTCATTAAAAGGAAGGAAATTCAAAGCCCAAAGCATGGCAAAATAATAACAAAATTTAAATTTTTGGACTGACTACCAGTAGGTGTTTATCTGCTACGGTAGATCAAGTCCCTTTAAATATATATATATATATATATAAAACACTGCCAATTGACTACCGGTAGCTATTTCCTTAGGGGCCATGACTACTAGTTGACTAACGGTAGCTATAACCTTATGTCCCACGACTACCGGTTGACTACCGGTTGCTGTTACCTTTTGGACCATGAGCTACCGGTAGTTCATGCCTAGAAGACAACTGTTTACCTGTTAACTGCCGGTAGTTTCTACCGGCAGGTCCTGCCCAGATTTGCCTACTTCACTTATTTTTCATTTTCCATTCATGTCAAACCTTAATAAAACCAACCCAAACTCTTTCAAACATCTATTTGGACATCCAACATGGTTTTTATAAGATCTATTACACATTTGCATGCGATTTCATTTAATTACATGCCAAAATAAACATCCATTGTAATTTTTACAATCTACTCAAAATGAGTCACATTCCGGCTTCTTCATCTATGAGGCTCAAAGTGAGAACCATCCATCAGCACAAACCCCACACCTAAAATATTTTCTCATAAAGGGTGAGCCATGCTCAATAGAGTATTCCCTAAATAGGCTCCTCCCAAACCCAAATGCACATGAAATGCTCATATGAAGCTAATTCACCATTCATACATTTTAAACATAAATGTGCTATCAATGTTGGAAATTTATAATGCAATGCTATGGAATGAGATTAGACTCACTCTCAACAACCAACTCGAGCCCTTCCCGACTCTTCGACACATGAAATTGTTTATGTGCAATTAGCCATCATCCATGATCCCGAGCCCGTCCCGGCTCTCCAATACATGCAACTTCACATGTGTACAATTCTGTCATTTATGTTATACATCAAATGACATTATCAATCCGGGGTCTTGTATGGAGTGAGTATTTATGGACTTACACCAACGGCACCCAACCGACACAGGATTTATGGACTTCCACCAACGGTCCCGTGTACACTGACACACTTTATGGACTAATACCAACGAAAGTGCGTATCCAAATCACCGGGCCTTGCGCCCGAGAGATTTTCTAGCCCTTCTTGTAAACCCCAACCCTCAACACCATATAAACCGTGCAACTCGGCCAAGTCATCGACTTAGCTCACTCGAGCCCACTAGTCATCCACCCATGTGGTGTTGACTACTTCCATGCACAACCACCCATTTAATGCAATGTTCCCGTACATATGCAATGCAATGTCTCATTGCCACCACAATATGATGTTTAATATGCTATGTGTGCCATATGAACCATTTCAAACCCAATTCACACAATCCATGACAATTATATCAAAAGCGTATGATTCTCATAACTCACAATGTCAATAACCCAAAATGCATTTATTAACATTTTATCCAAAACTCAAGTCCAAGCATGTCATCTCATATTAAGCAACAACATACTTCCAAATCACGACATAATGTAAACACATAACATGCCCATAATTCACAAAATTCAAGAAATTACAATAAGCAAATTCTACATACCCATTTCCAGATAGAATATATTCTACCTAATTTCAATACCCATTTCATCAAAATCACTTCTATAGGCAAGTCATATATGTCTTTATTAACCTACCAATTTTTATATAACATTTAAAGTTGTGAATAGACCTAAGTAAGAGAACCCCCTACCTCTTTAGCGTGAAGAATGCCATTGGGAAACTCCAAGAATCAACCCAAGCTCAAATCCAATCTTTCCAAATTTCTGGTCTTCCCCACCTTCGGTGAAAGGATTTATTTTTGGTACGTAGGCGTAGCCCTCGACGAGGAGACCAACTTTAGTTCTTGGCCCGAGTGGATTCGAGCTCTTTAACTCCATAGATCGTAGATAAAAGTTGGAGAAAACCTTGAGCTTTGCTCTCATCTATATCGACTGTGTATCGGATGAACAATGGGGGAAAAATCTGATTTTTCCCCTATTTATATTTTTAGAATGCTTGACCCACAATTGGTCACACGTCTCTGTTAATTCCGAGTCCGTTTTCATTCCGAAACGATTAAATTTCGCTCCAGTTCAAGTTTAAAATATTTTTAATTTGTCTTGACTTCATATATTTTCAAAATCTCATAATTTTCCTAAAAATTTCGTATTTGGGTCTCCTTGGGGTCCTACCGCTTCGTAAAACGCAAAAAATCAGACTATCTCGAAATTCGATAAAATTTGACATGGTAACTAGATTTCGCGAGACGAATCCAACGGTGAGTTTTGTTTATTCATCCAAGTTCTAGAAAAACTCAAGTTTGTAGCCCGCATCTTAGTGATAAATTACCATTTTACCCTTTATTCATAAAAGTTCAATTTTACCCGGGTTTTACAGAGATTGACTCAGGTTTTGGTTTAGGAATTAACATATCACTAATGGTTTTTTCTATTACCTTGCCGCTTCTTAGTGTGGTGATTACTTGGACTTGAATTGGAGATGGTTCAGAAGACACAATATTGGTCAAGTTTTGACTATGTGGGGGTTTGGGTTGAGATGAAAATTTTCCCTTCTCTGGCGTACTTAAGGACTAGATCAATTTGGCTTGATGAATCTTGATATCTTCAATACTCTATGAAGTTTGAGCTTTAAAATCATAAATGCATGACTAGACTAAGTATTGAAATTAATTTGACTCTTGATGAACTGGGTCATGGTATCCTCTAGACTCCTTTTGTGTGGAGGTTGATTTGGCTGATATGACTGCTGAGTTTGAGGCTGATATGACTGCTGATTTTGGGGCTAACCTGAAGGTGGACCTTGTTGTTGACTCACTAGCTTTGTGTTTTTCCAATAAAATTCAGGTGATTTGACCAACCTGAGTTATAGGTTTTAGAATAAGGATTGGAATAGAGCTTGTTAAAGTTGAAAATGGTATTGGACTATTCCATTAAGACTTCTTTGAATGCAGGAATGGAGGACATTCCCCCATGGGATGTCCTAACAATGCACAAATTTCACATGATTGCTTAGTGGTGAACACTATAGACACTTCCTTCATTTGTTTTCATTTCTAATGCTTGTAACTTTTGGGATAGAGTAGTCATTCAGGCCCTTAGATCATCATCCTCTTTTAGCACATACTTCCATCCTTGGGATGTAGATGGCTTGGATTCAACAATATTTAGGGAGGACAAGTCTCACATTTGGGTACTCTCAGAAATGATATCAAAAAACTGGAATGCCTCCTCCAGACTCTTACTCATAAACTCTCCCTAGGCCATCATTTCAATAAACTGATGTAATGCAGGCAGGAGGGCGTCATAGAAAAAAACTACAAGTGTCCAACTCTCAAATGCATGATGCGGGCAAGCTTAGAGAAGATCTTAGAATCTCTCCCAACATTGATAAAAAAAATTCCCTTCTTTTACAAAAAAAAATCATGATTTGACTTCTTAATGCATTAGTGCGATGCACAGGAAAAAACTTTTTAAAAAACTCAGTCTGCAACACTTGCCAACTCAAAATAGATTGAGCTTTTAAAGAATTTTGCCATTGTGTATCTTTATCCTTCAAAGAGAACAGAAAAAGTTTCAACCGGGCCATTTCAGAATTATCTTTCAAAGCACCACCTACTTCCTTAAATTTTTTAACTTGCAAGTATGGGTTTTCAAATTCCAGACCATGAAATTGTGGTAACAACTATATTGTTCATGCCTTAATGTTAAAATTTGGAGCATTTGTGGAAAGAACAAAGCATGATGGGACACTAGTGCCTGCAAGATGTAGATATTCTCAAATGGTTTTATTATGAATGATTCTGATAAATGTCTTATATTCTAAAGTGTCTAAGAAGATATTTGTAATACTTTGTCGCTACATGGATAACATTCTAGTTTTTGGAACTGATGAATATGTAATTAATGAAACTAAAAATATGCTTTCGAATAATATTGATATGCAAAACTTAGGCCTTGCTAATGTTATATTAGTAATAAAATTAATAAAAAATAAAGATGGAATTATTTTAACTCAATCTAATTATGCTATGGAATTATTGAAAAAAATTAATTATTTTTAGTATAAACCAGTGACCACACCGTACGATCCACATTTACACCTAAAGAAAAATTTAAGTGAAAGTGTTTCACAACAAAAATATTCGCAAGTTATTCGATCATTAATGTACTTAACCAATTGCACTAGACCCAATATTGCTTACACCATTAATACACTAAGTAGATAAATTTCTAATCCAAATAAAGAGCATTGCTATTGAAAGAGTATTTCGATATTTAGAAGATACTTTAAATTATGGTCTTCATTTTCCATGGTCCACATCAATATTTTGGGGTGGAGCAAAGGCTTGGAAGTCAACAAATTATATTTCGGACAACAATGGAGGCAAACTTTATATTATTAGATTCAGTTGCAACAGAAGCTGAATGACTCAAGTGCCTTTATTATATACTTCTAGGACGTAAGCTTATTCTAGCAATTTCTGTAAATTGCTACAATCAAGTTACAATTGTCAAGGTAGAGAATGCCAATTACAATGAAAAAAAGAAGGCATACACGGATCCTTCATAAAATCTATCAAACCATTACTTACTCAAGGCATAATTGTTCTTGATTTTGTGGGGTCCGAAAATAATTTGGCAACCCATCTTACCAAAGGGCTAGGAAAGAGGTTGGTTCAAGATTCATCGAGGAGAATGAGATTGAAGCATAAAAGCACGTCATTGTAGTGGACACTTAACCTCTGTGATTGAAGATCTTATGAAGGAGGTTCAATAGGTAAGGCGAAACTGTAAAGTGACTATGGTGAGCACTGAAATTATCACAAGGGAAATTCCCAAGTCCCATTCTAAGGTGCTATGATGGTAAAAAGGAGGAGTAAATCTCTTAATGAGCTCAAGGCAAGATTTTGTAGGGTGTTGATCATAGCATATTCTTGGAGAGTTCACCTATATGTGTGTTTGTAGTGAGGCTACAACTATAGGATGGAGGCTAATCCCGAATGGAACACAATAAAAATCAAGATTCCCGAGCATGGTCGTCAAAGCACAAAACTGATTAAAACTTGATCTAATGTCTTTACCATGTGTATGTGCTTGAGGTTTCTCCTTGTTGTTCCTAACATCGTCCTTCAATGTTTGTATGGTGTATGTGTTAAAGGGGAGTGCCACTCTCCTTTTGGATGATGTCAAAAGAAAGGGCAACAAAATGGAGGAATATGGAATGTGTGTGTGTGGGAAAAAATGTTTCACAAGCGCAAGAAGACTTTTGTGTATCATGTTTTACTTGGGGGTATTCTAAAGTCGTTTCCTCGGGGAAGGATGTGAATCGTGTTAAAGGTGATTTCAATGAAAAATGAGGAAAAATGTAAAATCTTTTGTTGTTGAAAATTGGTTGGTGAATTGTATTTTGATGAAAATGAAATGGGAAACAAGTGTTGGCTAATCCAAAGGTTTCACTCCAATGAAGATGTCAATTCAACTCAAAGCCTTCCCCCAATGATACATAGATGGATGATTTGATTCGTGGGAAGCTCGGGACAAGATGGAAGTGAGGATCTAGGCATAAACTGTGGCAAGTCTACAAAATATCAACGACTCACAACCACGTCCACACTCTATCCAGTCAAATCAAACCACCGTACACCGAGTGGAGGAAAATTGAATCCTCATGGGGAGGTTTCCCTTGGATTAGTCAACTTAAAGATTTAGCTACTCATGCTTGAAGAAAAGACAATAATGTAAATAGAAGACATTCTAAGGAAATGAAGATTCTAGCTTAATACAGACAAGAAAACATAAACTAAAATAAAGTGCATTCAACACCCATTTCTAACTAAGAAATTGAAGAACATGGAAGCATTAATGGTGAATTCTTTAATGGAAGACTACTTGAAAACAACTTGAAATAAATGACATTAAAGACTTCAAACAAAGCTTAGAAGATTCTTACACGAAATTAGGAGATAATGCATAGAAGAAAATGTAAAAATCTCAACTTCTCTCTCTAACACTATTCATCTTCTTCCTAGACTCTCTCTCTCTCTCACTCTCTCTATTACAATGTATATGCATAATGGTCTCTAGAGCTTGTTAAAAATGTCCATGGCAGTCCTCTCAAATCTGAGTGATGTGATTCCAATCATAGGGGGCTGCAAGGGCTGACATGGTGCAAGGGGACAAGTCTAGCCTTGATCTCTTGTCATGTCTCTTATCTCTCTACCTCATTAATGCAAAAGCCATCCAAGTAGAGGTGAGGGGATGCTCCTAGACGTGTAGGGGATGTTAGAGGATCTGTTGGAGAAGTGTAAGTGGAACACCAAAATGACAGAGCTTGAGATGCAGGTTGTCTGTGCAATCTGGGTAAAACCTTCCGGAAGGTCGACAAAAAACCTTCTGGAAGGTTTGTGTAGGAACAATTAAATGAAGAAGTCAATAGACAAAATTTTTCGGAAGATTCATTCTAGTAGACAAAACCTTCTGGAAGGTTTCACTCCAGTAGGCAAAACCTTCAGGAAAGTTTCCCTCAAGTAGAGAAAACTTTTCGGAAGGTTTAGGCTGTGAAAAAGAAATCCTCTGGAAGGTTTTTACCCAAACCTTTAGGAAGGTTTTCCACTAATTTGAATTTCCTTGGCTTCTTCCCCCTTCAAACCTTCCTAGCAGCTACCCCTTCCTCTTCTTTAATCTAAAACACTACAATGGAGGTTTAACTCAACGCATTTGCATTATTTTACCTGCATCCACACAAAACTCCATTTAAACAAAAGTTAAAGACATTTCTCCCCTAAATGCACAACAAAAACAAGTATAAAAGGGTATATTAACATACAAAATATGTCATGGTTTTGTGCTAATCAGTATGACAAGTAGAGATTTAAATCTATGAGACTAGTTCAACATTTGTTCATTATTGTTCTTTCAAATGAAAGCTTGTTAATGCTAAGTGAAGGTTCAAGTTCAAAAGATACTTATTGCTTGGTATTGATGCCTTTTTTTAAAAAAAAAATAATTAAATCACGTAGGGGATTGTTTGTATGTATAATATAAAATGAGAAAATTTCAGTCACACCCCATTTACTTTACCATATTTTCAAGGACGCCCCTCTTTATTATAAAAAAATATCATTGACACTCTTTTTAGTTTATATTTAAATATCATTGACACCTAACCATTAAACCACTATTTATAACCAAATAAATTTCTCAAATGCCAAAATTGTCCCTACATAAACGCCAAACAATCTTTCTACATAAAATTCAATTAAAATTTATGCCAACTAATTTTTTTTCTACATATTAATTCAATTAAAACTCAATTCGAGCTAATTAAATTTTATTTTGTTTACATATTAAATTTTGAGTCCATTAAAAGTCTTTCTAAAATATATCAAGGCAATTTAGTAAAATTACATTCTAATTAAAACTTTAAATCTGACAGGGGTGTCAGTAAAAATTCAGAAAATATAAGGAGTGTCCTTAAAGATGTGATAAATTAGAATGAGTGTGACTAAAACTTTTCCATATAATATTAAAATTATTCTAATTTATTCATAGTAATTATTTCAGCCCCGGATTTAATTTTTTATTTTATGACTTTGAATATTCTTTTAACTTTGATTGTTAGATTTGTTTAGACAGAGTTACACGCAATAACTATATACAGAGATATAAATATCATTTCATCACCTATTAATATATGCATGACCGTTGCATATTCAAGTAATGACTGCCAACGCACCTAGCAGTAACATATGGCCTATGGAAATTGCATTTGCCGTTGGATTTCAAAAGGCTTTCTCATGTAAAGCTTTAAATAGTGCAGGATATCTATCACTGTATATGTTATTTATACACTGCTCAACTTTCCACTACTGGATACATTTTGTATTCTACTTCATGGCAATCAGTTTAATATATTTTTGGTTGATGATCGGTTCACAATAGAAAAGTTTACGTCTGAACCATATTTTCTCTCAAATTGTAATATCCTGAAAAAAAAAAAAATGTCAAAAAACTTTGCACTAAGGAGATGTATCTCTTCCAAAGACAATGTCGTTCGCACCATCAATTTAGGCTATTCTAAACTCATTTTTTATTGCAGTTTCCATTGAGTTTATTACATATATTTGCAATCAAGGGAAGAAGTTTCGGTTCTGGATATGGGTGTTGGTTAGGATATAAATTTCAAATCTATCATTGTTCATTTGGTTTGGACCAATCACACAAAGGGCAAGTATCATGTAATTTTTAAAATGTCAGGATGTTTGTATCATTTAGCCAAAATTCAAGGGTCCATCTGTGCAAAGAAAATCCTCGACATTTTTTGTATTTGAAAGGAATACTCCACGGCTTCATGTCATGTTGGATTCCAGTTCCGAAGATTTACAGAAAGAAAAAAAGTGATTTAAATGTCTTCATAGATGGATTAAGACTTGCGAAAGTCCTACAAACAGAACAACAATATTATGAACTTTGCTTGTACCCGAGCATTGAACTCATAATATAGCAGTTATGAAACACTTAATACACTTAGGTGGCCTTGACGAGAAGAAGACATACAAATTTTCTCACACAAACCATGTCTGTGAATCAGTAGAGATCTTCTTCATTTATAAACAGCATCATATTCGAGCTTCTATTTGTAAAGTGTCCGCAACTATTTCCTCATCTGTGTGAACAGCTCTGATGGGGGTCTTCCAGCTCCAGCAGTGCTACCAAAGGCAGAGAAGCCACCACTTCCTTGTTGATTGCCAAAAGCTCCAAATCCACCACCTTTACAATTTGCAGAACACCGTCGGTGCCAAATTTGATTTTAACCCAAAAGAAGGCATTCTAAAATAAAGTTTACCTGCAGCAGCTCCTGCAAATCCACCTCCAACCGTGGCAGCAGCAGCAAATCCACTTCCTGTAGCAGCATTTGAAAATCCACCAGTGGAATGATTGACAACAGATCCACTACCAAAACCATTTGGGGAAGCAATCCCAGTTCCTGGCAGACCAGCACCAAGCTGTCTTGACTGTCCAAAAGCACCAAGAACTGAACCAAGAGCTTGTTTCCCTGATCCAATCTGTGCTGGCTGGCCAAACCCACTTCCAGTGGGAGTTTGACCAGTGGTCATTGTACCAAAGCCAAAAGAGAAGCTACCAATATTTGTTGGCTGAGATGATTGGGAGAACTGTGGAGACTGGAAGCTGAAAGATGCAGGTCGAAAAAACTCACCACTGGGAACTGTCATAGTGAATGGAGAGCTTGCTGGATTTGCTGTTCCAAATGACACACCAAATGGACTTGGTTTGGATGCACTTAAATTAGGATCTGACCCAATCTCAAACCCACCAAGGTTTCCCAATGTAAGTTCAGTTGTCTGACTGGTTTCTGGAGCCTCCTCCTCCATCTCATCCTCCTGTGTAACTACAACATCTGAGCTCTGAGTCTTTCCACCAGCATCAGCCCTAGAACTTGCGAAAGGTGTGGACAGAACATGTGTGGCAAGAGGTTCTGGTTTGGAATTTGATGCTACATTTGCTTCAGGAGTTGATACACTACTAAAACTGAGCCAATTTCCAGCTTTAGAACTAGTTGACAATTCAATTGCAGATGTGGATGGCATAGAAGGACCAGGTTTCAAACCAAACACACAAGTGGGAAGTTCGGCAAATGGAGATGAAGCTTGTGTTAAGGAATTCCCATCTGTCATCAGACCAGACTTGGCCACTGAAGTTTGTGTGGTAGAGCTCTCCCTTTTGGAACTAGACTTGGCCACGAGAGGCTGAGACTCTGTTTTTGGAGATTCAGATGGTAATTTATTGGCAAGAGGGGTTATGTGCGAGGGCACCAGTTCTTCAGGAGCCTGAAAAGGGGCAGACGGAAATATTGAAGAGGAAGAAGCAGATGAATGGGGCAATGAGACTGACTGATTAGCATCTGTATATAGTTTAAAGTTGGGTAACAACCTGCTTAATGGCATTATTGGAGATGATGAGGTTGGTGCAGTTGGTTTAGGCAAAGAAAATAGGGGTGTTGATGAGTTGATAATTGTAGATTGCGATGTAGAAGATGACGTCATTTCACTAGGCCAGCTTTGGCTCGTAGCCGTCTCAGAATGGAAAATTTCCCCTGAGAGGCTGGGAGTGGAACCAACAGTCAACGTGGGAGAGAATGGAATTTCGCGTCTCTTTCCAAATTCAAACAATGAGCTTTCAGTGCTTATAGGCCCATGCTTCACATTTTCAGTCGTAGTTCTGGTAAACTGAGTTTTCTCATTATTTGGATTTGAATTCTCCCTGAAATTCTTTGGCGATGAGAGTGTCTGTGCAAGCAATCTCATGGATATTGATGGTGTTTCATGTAAGTGAATTTCAGACTGCTGAATAGACTTGGAGTTGTTATCTGCAAAGGAATTACACTTGTCAATAATAAGTTAAGGCACTCCATGATCTTGCAGTAGTCAAATCCTAAATCTTGTCTTCACTACTCGGACTAACAGTAGGTGTTGACCGGGACAGGCACTCTGATAAGAATGCATAAAGAATCATTCCTTGGAAATACTAGCATTGCAGGAGAAATAACTTGTGATAACTCTGAGAGGCTATCAGCCCATTATAACATGAGCAATGCTACATATCCCAAATTTGTATCCCAAATATGCATCCCAAATCAATGGGAACCATTGGATGAGTGGATCCCATCAACTTTTTTCATTGGGACCCACTCATCCAATGGTTCTCATTAATTTGGGATACAAATTTGGTATACAAAGCATTACTCTTATAACATAGTTGATTGACTCTCATGGAAATACCAACAGATTTTAGTAATAGCACATGACTGTTCCTTGGCATGCCAGTTTGACTTATTATTACATACATTCAGCAAACGTTCCATCTACTTATGCTGTGGCTTACCTTTGCTTTTGTTTGGGTACAAGGTTGAAGAGGTGCTATAAATCTTTGGATGAGCATCTGCTGATCCCTGCATCGATTGAGTATTAAGATGTTGCTTAGCCATTAGCAGAGATGACCTGTTTGTGCTCAATTGCTGGCTGTCTTCTTGCAAAAGCATCCTCTTTACAGTTGTTTTTGGAGGTCCAAAACCAGCCCAACTCTGCATTTGAAGTGCATATGGATTCACGTATACAAACCAATGACTATTGGAACAAGTCCCATAGAGACACTAGCAACAAGCAAAGATCTAGCACCTATATCTCTCAGCAGCTTGCTAATATAAGTTAAAAAAGATCAAAAACTATTTTCGTCTTTGATGTTTTGGATAAATAATTTGTTTGTTTCTGGATCAGAGATCAGTAGCTCTATTATATGAACAACAATAGTACAGAGTGGCTGCTTGGTTGAAAACCTTATCTAATCCCGTGTAATGTCTAAGGTGGGGAAACATGACCTTCATGTACAAGGACGCAATCTCCAACCCAGAAATTGTCCTATACAATACCACCATAGCACCCAACAAAGGTGGTCTAAAATCTCATGTACATTTGAGGTCGAGGAAGTTACACATTAAATCATATCTGGCTGACAAGCTTTTTTATGCTCAGAAAGCTATATGTTATAAAAGATCAGAATTAGCGAGGCTGTCCTAACATTATATGCCTTAACAAAATTTCAACCATTCTAGGTTAGCAACATGAGTCCTATTAGTTACTTACGCAAAAAACATGAGTCCTATACCTTCGTTGACATGTACAGAGTGGATCACTTCTTTGGAAAAGCATGACAAAGCCTATGCTTGTAAAAATATATAAATATTTATGTTATATTCTGTGATAACCCATACCAAATGTAAAACTAAAACATGTAAAGAGATAAGTGTGAAGGATTTTAGAAAATGACTAAGGGTATGATTGGGTACATCCTTAAATTTCTTAAGTATTCTAGTGATATATAACCACTGTCCTTAAATTTCTTAGGTATCCACAAAGTGATGTAGCCGATCATTAAAGGAACAAAAATAATGGACGTAATGGATGGGAGAGAGAGAGAGAGGTGACAGTACATATGGCAGTGGTATCACATATGAAGAGAAAAAGTAGGATCATACTCTTTAGTTAGGTATATGGGGCTGACTACTAGCCTTGAGTGTAGCATCTAATTGTAGACTAATAATGAACCCTTGCAGTAGCAAGAGTTTCACTTGGTATTTTGACTTAGTTTTGAGAAGCATGAGATAGAGAGAGAGGGGACAGACAGACATCTGAGAATAATCTAAGAGAGGCTTGGAGTATCAAACAGTGCGCAAAACAAGATAAAGAGAGGACAATTTAGAAGTGAATAGAAAGAATACAAACTTGCTGAAACACATTGGATCTAAAGATAAATCGATTAGAACATTTCAGATTTGGATGTGATTTGAGAGGATTATTCCTGATCTTTTGATCTGTGTATGCATTGGCTTCATTATGAATTATGCAAGTAGATTACTTCACAATATATTTCCTATTTCAATTCTCTTTACAAGGAGTAGCCTATTATTATCCTGTAATTCGTATTCTGATTGTTGTATTGTTATTATTTTGAAGGTCTTTCGGATTATTTCAAGTGACATTCCGTTGAATAGGCAATGCTGTAAATCAATATTGTGTTGGTGAATTACTTTGGGACTTATCGGCACATGCACCAGGCACATTTGGTGGCCTGTTTATGATTGTTAGATTTGATTGTTGCTCCGATGGGCGTGTGTGACAATGAAATGCACTGAGTAGTGTCTAGCATGTTGTCGAGAAGAACTGGGTAACAAGCCATGGGTGAATTGGCAGATTAAAGTGTTGAGTTTCATGTGATAGGTCAAATGTACTTGTGTTTGTAGAATAACATCTTTTTAAACCATGCCTTTGCTGTTGATCATCGATTGTTTGAGTACCATTTGATCCTCTTATTCTGTGTATTGCGGTTTAATCTGCTTACTGGGCTACCCAAGCTCACCCCTTTTACCCTCTTGGAGCAGGTTGGGCAACGAGTGAGAGATTAGAGCAGTGGATCAAGAGGAATTAAGGAGAACTGGTTACGTACTTTTCTGTAATAGATTGAGTAGTTGGTAATTTGTAACAGTTGCAATTAATTTTGACATTGAAAGATTATTGAGTTATTAGTCCTTTGTATTCGGTATAATTTGATGGCATTTTAGTTACTCCATTGGACTCTAGGGGATCAGTTTTTAGGAGTCACAAAATGGTATTCAGCTTAAGAATTAAATCTTACAAAGGAGTTGTGAGAAAATGGGTTGGATAAGAAATTCAGACTCATGTGACAAGCCAAGGCCCCAAAGAGGTTACTAACAAAATACCACATTTAGAAGCCCATTTACTCTGCAATTTAGACAAAAATGGAATTATGATGCTAGGATCTTGGGTAGAGACGGGTGATATTTTGGTAGGTAAATTAATGCCCCAAATGGTGAAAGAATCTTCGTATGCCCCGGAAAATAAATTATTACAAGCCATGGCGAACTACAACATCTTAGTAGCCAGAGGATATTGAATTGCGGATACAGAAATGATAGAATGGTTTTTGATTGAACCAAATAAGGTCCTAGACTTGGTGATATTTGTGTGGCATGGTTAGAAAGGAGATCGAAAAAAAAAGGAAAGACAACCTTGAAGAATGAGAATAAAGAGATTCTAATCTTTTTTTTATGTCAAAGATTTTCTAAACCTCTTTATGTTTTGAAAATATAATTTGAGTCATTATTGTACTCCACTTAAGCAACACTCTATAGTGTTCAAGAGTATTAGTTTTTTTCTTGGTTTTAGGCTTAAAAAACTAGCAGGGACCGCCCTCTGTCAACTAACTTTCGCTAAAACAGTCTCTAAAGATTGCTCATGGTAGAGAGAATCACCCTTTGGATTGCTCTCAAGACTGCTCGAGTCGTCTCAACCTCAAGTCCCTGCCCCACGGTTCTGGTTTGATTCCTAATTTCATTCCAGTGACCACCACCCTTCCACTGCTAGAGCAAGTCATTTGAGAATTTATATTTTCTTCAACCCCAAGACAAACCCTATTCCGAGCCTATAAATAGAGGAATACCTTCCCAACCTAGGGTAAGCCTTTTGTAAACTTTTTGAGAGAGAAATTAGTCTATCTTACATCTAAAGAGCTTCACCACAACCTTAGCTCCCTAAAACTCAAAAGCTATCATCTTCTGACTCCTATCACACCTTGGAAAACAAAAACTTGGTTAGCTAAACTAAAATAATTGGAAGTGTGCATACTAAGAACCTTGGTAGAGAAGATCGCACGAGACCTAAAAAAACCATGCGACAAGGAGTCCAAGTGAAGCAATCCATAACATCAAATAGAGACTTTCGACAGAGAGGTTTATTGAAGAAAATGTATGTCTAACCATGATATTGATCCAAGTATAAGTCTCGCGTACTTGTAAATTGACTTTAGAATAGTGAATTAGGTTTTGGTGAGCCCTAGAGAAGGTGCCCCACGATATTATGTATGAGGATTTCTATGTTAACAAATAGTTTGCGTTGTTTATTGTTTTTACATATACAATTGCAATTTGAGCACACACAAGCTCTATATGTTTGATAAATTGATTGACTGAATATTCATATCATATATAGTTACTTGGTTGGGTTTGTTGCCATTGGGTTAGGATTGTCGTGAGAGATTGAATGTTGAACATTGCCAATTTTCATGGATTTAAGGATCGTGGTGGTTGAAAACAGGTTGTCGCGTTTGTAATATCATTGTGAGAGGAGGTAATTGTAATAGAAGGAAGTTAAAATTGGTGTTTGTTTAAGAATAATTTTAATTAATCTATTCATTCCCACCATCTAAGTAGTGTCTAGCAACCCATATGTTTACTGTTTACTCATGAGGGAAGATCCACATAATCTCTCTCGCAAGAGAAAAGAACCCTCATGCAGTTTACGCAAACTTCCAAAAATCTTGCTTTGAATTTCTCAATTAAGGTAAGATAAGCATAACTATTTGACCCTCACTGTGAGTTAACACTATGAGAGAAATAGAAAGTGAAAAGAGAAAAAGAAAGGATAAGGAAAAAAGCCACGAAACACCATTATGAAAATTTGGACTTCTTCTCCACGGGAATTGGTTACATATCCTCATTATACTTTTACAATTAAAGCTATTGTAGCTCCAAAGTTTTTTTTTTTAAATAATTTTCTGGTTAGTCTTCCCATTTTTGTCCTTATATTTTTCTAACACAGTAAAACAAAGAAAGATGAATATTACATTTTTATAATAGCTTGCTTTTTCTTTCCCCCTAAATTTTGAGTTTACATGCAGCTCTAATCCTTCTTAGCACGCATACAAATATTTCTGATAGTTCTATCATAACCATTGATCTATTTTCTATGTCTATATGGCAAATTCCCCCCCCCC
>CM042187.1:26020281-26042820 GCA_023539305.1 Ilex asprella
ACCCCCAACACACACAAAAATAAAAACATGAAAATCCCACCCCTAAAAAATGGCCCAACTCATAACAAAACACAATACAAGGGTTTTTAATTAGTCATTCTAGTCAACCAAATCCATAGGATGATTTCCTAGACACAAAGCAAAGATTGGTCCATCTAAAATAATTGTGGCACTTCAGTGGTAAATTTGCAAACAGATAAAGCACATAAATCCATGGCAAAGTCAAAGGTAGACTACAGAAGATTGTGTGCTTGTCTAGATGGAATCCAAGCCAAGAAAATGTTACCTGGTCCAGTGAATCTCTTTGCCTCCTCACGGTTTCTGGTTCAGAACTCTTCATAGAACTTGACTGCTTTTGCCTCAGCTGTCCTTTAGCAGCAGCTGAATCTGAAGAAATGAAGACGTTCTTGTTTGAGGGGGTATCCCCAGCCATTTCTTCATCTGGAGAGTCGAAAGAAACACGTCTGTAGGAGATCCCAATGGTTTCAAACAACTTCTTCTTTACAGTCTGTTTTTTAATGGAAGGTGACTCTATACTTAGCATAGCCATCTGTTTCGAGAGACACTTGGAGAGATGCTCTGCAGCTGCTAATTGTGCATTCGTTGTGTTATGTAGACTATGTAAGGAATGAATGTGTCTGCAAAGTAAGTAGATTCATTTAGTAAATTACAATTCAACTGCTAGCGTAGACAAACCACAAACTGAACTTCTTGTGCATCTAGTTCACAACCAGTCTCAATGCAAGCTATCATGCCGAAAAAAAATTGAAAGAAGCTCACAACTGAAATCACACAAAGGTGTTCAAAGGGAGACATCAAAATAAAATAATTTTATTTGGTAACGCAATAGACACAAAGCAATAACCTTACGCTGTACCTTGAAGGCCCATGCTTACTTTCAGAAGTTCTTTGCTTCATTTGTAGTCTACTATTTTCACCAAATTTATTAAACTCCAGGGTGTTAAAATGCCTCTCCAATTCAATAAGCTGATTGGTCAAATCCTGAAAAAAGCAGGAGTGAAGTGATGCACTAAGCATCAAGCTGTGCAAATGCATGACAGAACAGTAAAATAACCGGTGACCACCTGATTTAGATCCACTATACGCCGTTGCTTCAACTCCAGTTCAGAATTCAACTTCTGCCGATTCCAAAGATCCCAATATATGTTATCTGTAGCTTGCTTGATGATTCCTCCCATGTACAATTTCTTTGCTAAAACTGAAAACAGTTTAGACAGTTATTCTGATGAATTATAGATGAAATAAATCGATTTATATAATTGCAAAATAGAGGGAATGAAGAATCAAAGTGTATTCAGTAAGTGGGATATGGTCATTTGGGTTACAGTTAATTATACCTACTAAAAAGTCTGCTGCCCACTGTTACAGGCTGCAGTTATGAATACAAGCATGTCAATTTACAATGCTAATTCACTTAATTAAAGCCCTAAAGCTATAGTCGTTAGGCATCAACTGGAGGTACGACACATCAAATCACTCGTGGTTAGCAGCATTGGCTTGCCACATCCCCAAGGAGCATAGGTTGTTGAAAGTTGACCTACAAAATGGCATTACCATTGGGGTTGGTTAACAAATGAATCCACTCTAAACTGTTAGCGGTGCTGAGACAGTTCCAGGTCAATATAAATACTATTACTCTTTTGCACAAAACCCTTTAATAATGGTCATCAAAACCTAACCCATAAAGCCTAGCCTCTTTGACCGCAACAAAGCCTCCAAAGGAACATAACCATATGCTCTGCTGTGAGATACTAGCCAAATATATGTTTCTTGAGAGATGGTAGCCAAATCTACGTCTCAACATAGCTTTGGAAATTGCTAGAAATTATTTCATCAATATTAGAAGAGCAAAAGATATTTAGCCAAAAATATCCACTTGATCTCTCATCTGCCTAAGCCATAGAATTATTATTAAGATTATGTTAGTTCTAAGAGAATAATTTGGATGATCAAGAAAATTTAAGTGCAATGAAAATTCAAATCTTGGAGCTTCATTGAGACGAGAAATTATGAGAAAGCAAAGAAACGAAGCTTTGAAGCAAGTTTACCCACCACAAATCCTTTTACAAACATTTGCAAGGGAAAGTGACTTTTTGAAACAAAAATTTGAGTCTCAAACATTTGACTCTAGACGCCAATATTTCTGATTGCAGTAGAATATCAGATTATTTTTAATCAAGGATATTATTGTAATTTGCAAATTATTATGAATTAATATAAATATGGGTGATGAGATGAGAGATAAGAGAACTCATTCTCCATAACCCTAATTTTAAACTACTTGTCTCCTCTCTTCCATTCTCTTTTCTTCCGTAGCCCCTTTTCCATGAAGAGAAAAGCAGATTGGTGTCGTTGGCTATTCCAGAGTAATGACGGACGTCAACCCTTCTTTTTAAAAAAAAAAAAAAAAAAAGTTCTTCTGCATTCTTCTGATGGTTGTCTTGTATTATTACCTATGTCTAAGAATCAAAACACCGCTCTAATACCATGTTAAGTTTGATACAATAAAGAAGAAAGGGGGAGAAGAGAGAAAAATGTATTATTGTAATGTTAGTCTTTTGTGCAACAACATAACTTAAGACACCCAATAGAAGCCTTTATAGTGCAACATAAAATAAATGGTACAACTAAACCACCCTTAATACTAATATAAGCTATAATACTCTAACAGGGAGAACTCATTTTCCATAACCCTAATTTTATACGTCTTCCTTCCTCTCTTTCCTTCTTTTTTCTTCTCTTGCCTCTTTTCCATTTTAAACCTTAAAACCTACTATTTTCAGATTTCAACTAACAAATGCCCAAAATTTTTTTTCCTCTTTTGGAAATCTAAACATAGCCTCTTCTAAATAGTCTTGCTCTTGAGGACCAAAGGACCAAATTACTCAAACCTAACCCTACTTCCTTAGGTAAATGGACCAACAAAGAAGTACTAACCATGGTTTACGGTCGTGGTATTGATCATTGACTCGAAGAGCATTGAGACACATCGTCGTGGATCACGATAGTGGATTAGCCGATATGCTCAAAACACTACATACAAGGCTAAAACATTTTCCAAAAAATCATGAAAAATTCTTAAAAAATATACATCATCCATTTATCATATGCCCAAAATACATTTTTTAATACATTAAACATAGTGAAAATTAACTATAAAATTGTTATAGCAAATATTTATGATCATCCAGCCGCAATCATTGCCACGTGTGTTTTTATAAATTATAATTTCATAAATACACTAGATTCTACCACTATCAAACAAGAATATTATATAAATGTAAATCTAAATTACTTAAATCCTTATTTTTAAAAGTTCAAGATAAAATATAAAAAAAATAAACTTAAGATTAGTATTAGTTTAACAAGTTTAAGTCCTAAATAAATCATAAAGTATATACCAGGCAACAAAACATGAATTAGAAGAAAAAAGAAAAAATAGACATGGCCATGTATTTCATTCCTTTGGGTTCAGTGAATTGAGAGCCATGAAGGGGAGAGAGGGGGGGAGCAAAACCAAGAATGGGCTCTCTAATTTAGGAGATTGTTTCACAATTTTAGAGGTTTGTGTTACAATTTTTCTCTATTCCTTGTTTTGTTTATATAATGGCAAAACGAGGTTTGATTTAAGTTAAATACTTGGACAATTGCACGTGAGTTTCAGCCATTAGAATTGAAAATTTATTTATATTTTGCAGATTATGGATCTCGTACTTCATCTTTTTTTACCTTTTCTGACATTTTTCTCCGGTGTCCAAGTTTCGAGTGAACGATTTGGGCGTGTCAGTTTGACTCAAATGCGAATCCTTCAATTTGAACGAGATGAATCCAAGTTGCACGCCGTGTTAGAATCAATTTTACCTAGATTGTGGATCAATTTAGTATGTGGTACGATACTTCTTCCAATATGCGATCTCCCTAGACCAAAGAAAATTTAATGGAACCTTTTTGGCCAAGATAGTGGCCATCAAGTGTATTTGAATCTGTGTTCAAATTAGTTTGTACAATAGCTTTCTTTGTCAAAAAATATTTTCATTACAATAATAAGCCCCATTTCACGATTCTCATGCTGACATTTAAAACCTCTTTGAAAGTTGAAGTAAAACCTGTTCAAGAACTCTCAATTTCTTAACGACTAGGTGGAATATTGCATCAATCATTCATTTCGAACTTTAGAATCCAATGATGTACCTTGAAAATTATTTTTCTTAATTTTTTTGCTTGGGTTTAGTCGTCTCCCAATTTCCCAGCTCATTGCAGATACAAGCACCAACACAAGTGCACATCCCAAATGAAATTCAAATATAAATGAGCAAGAATCAATTAATGAGTTTACATGACCCAAAGGAACTCTAAACATCCCAGCATATATATTTACAAAACGTCAAACATAGCCCTCTGAATACTAGCATCTCTCTCTTTTTCAACAGTAATTGAAACCCTAAAATTGAGTGTAAAGCACTCTTTCAAGCAAGGATCAAATTCTATTTTTAAATAGCCGAGATAGCTGAAACGTCTCCGTTTCCAAAAAGTTCAAAACAAATATGATTTAATTGAAATTCCAATGCTTCACTCTATTTCGAGATATTTCTGCACGTTTACACTAATGTTTAGAGCTGTTTGAAGATGTTTCGAAATATTTCGGATATAAATTCTCAAATGTTTTATTTGTTTCCGTTATATTTCTAAAATATTTTCATTTCCTAAGTGGCCAAAATAATGTACCTAAACATTTTTGTTTGCATTTCAAGTACTTTGAATAATCCATAGAACCATGACAAAGAGAATAATCCAAAAGCTCATCCATACGACCTAGTTACCTGCTCTCAAACACACAAAAGTTCCTTTAGAAAAGTAGGAGAGAAGACCACCACCCAAACACCAATAAGAAGAAAAAAGTACAAACTAACTATCTCACAAAGCAAAGTAAATAAACAAATGGCCTTGGCTCATTCACTCTCTAAAAGAACATTTATAAACTAATCAAAACTCAAGAAACTCGGATAATAAGTACCTCCGTTGTTCTTCGTAGGAATAGTTCCGCTTGAGTTTTACTTAAGCAAACACATATATAAGAAATTGTAGCAAAACTCAATTAAAGCATTAGGGCAAAAAACAGTAGGGGTTAGATCTTCAACCCCCAACAACTTTCTAAGGATTGCAACTAAACTCAAACTCATATTCTCAAGCATGACAAGCTAGGCTTTTCCCTTTGCACCAAGAAATGGCCCCTAACAAAAGTTACTCATCAAAAGCAAGCAATATCCATCTATTATCATAGATCAACCCACAAACCCTATGTTGGTTTTGTTCGAGTTCTTATTTTATATATAATACGAATTATATGCAGAGTTACTCATCAAAAGAAAGCAATATCCATCTGTTATCATAGAACGACCCACAAACCTTATGTTGGTTTTGTTAGAGTTCTTATTTTATATATAACAGGAATCATATGCAGAATGTAGGGTATTGTCGTAATTATTCTTAATATTTTTTGCATTATAAAACACAACTCGTACACATTATTCTTTTCAGTTTTTCTTCTCTCTTCCTCTTTTCCTCTTCCTCAAACTCAAATATCAATTTCATTGTTTTAACTTGGTTGGAGTAGGTTTTGACAAAGAATTGAAAAACAACACCCGAGAAATAATCCAATCACTATTCATTTACTGACATCAATGCCAGAACAATGATGCCATGTTGATATACGATCTTGTCTCTGGAAGCTTTCTGAAGCTTTTTTGTTTGCTTGAATCCACATCAAAAGGGTCCACCTAGGACACTAAAAGTGGCATGTGGTTCGCCCATCTCGGTTTAGGTGAGTTTGTAGTGGTGTTTTTTTGGTTTAAACCCTTTTCGACACTAAATAGTGATATCGACCTTTGCTTTTCAATCAATCCTTGGGCTGGGTTATTTGTTCATACATCACTCTTTGACAGATGTTATTATTCTTATTGTATTTGTTGCTGATATAATTATTGGTGATGACTCAAATAGTATTGTTCACTTCAACGTCTTTCTAGGGAAACCATTCCACACCAAAGGCTTAGGTCTTTTTCGATAATTTCTTTGCATAGAGGTTGCCTAATCAAAGGAATGTATCAACGGACGTATGTGTTGGATTTACTACCTAAGAATACTGCTTACAAGTTCAGTTAATACTCCATAGATTCCACAATTAAATTAGATACTGAGAGTAGAGAATTGCTTCATGACCCTTAGAAAGCACAAACACTTATTTTGGTCAAAGTGAAGGGATCGAATACGTCTTAGACATGTTTGACACACTAAAATGTGTGTTCGATTTTTTTATTGTTATATTTTTTTCAGATACCCAACCAACACGCCAGAAGACATATTTTTAATTTTCTTTCAATTTTTTTGAAACTTGTAGAGTAAGTTTATAAATAAGAAAATTATTTTTTGTAATTTTAAAAAGATAAGGGTCCAAATCTATCTAATATTATAGCTAGCAAGGTAAATTCTCAACTCATAAAAGCAAAACAGTCGAGATCGATCCAATTTTTCTCTATTTTGATTCAATGGTACAAAGTTCATCCCAAAATTTGTTTTCTCGCTTAAAAACCTTTTCTTCGCACTACCCTCAATATTAGACAATTTAACCTACACACTCCCAATGTAAAACCACCTCATTAATCACACATGTGCCTCTTTTCTCTCACCTATATCTCTCTTATATTACTTCCACTCAGTTTAATTTTGAATTGCATAATTAAAGAAAAAAATAAATTACTATTTAAAATATAAATATTGTATGATCAATGTTCGATTTTTTATTTTGCATAATATTTTTATACACGAGATCATTGCAAAAAATTATCACAGCGACGTTGAAGGATTGAACAATATTATTTTTTAAATAGTAATTTATTTTTTTCTTGTAGACATACAAAGAATGAACAAAAAATTATCACATCGACGTTTAAGTTTAATTATCTCACAATTAGCCATCCTAATATTATATACGTTGTTAGTGTGGTTAGCAAGTTCATGTACGCCCCTCGTAAACTTCAATGGAAGGTCGTTTGTCACATTCTTTGTTATCTGCAAGTATTGTAGGAAGAGGATTATTGCATAGCCCATCATCATCCACAACTGTGATCGGTTTTTATGACGCAAACCAAACAAGTTGTCATATTGATAAGCAATTTACTTAGCTACTATATGGTTATCGTCGATAATCTTGTTCCCTGGTGTAGTAAGAAACAAAATGTAATCACACATTCTAGTATGGAGGTTGAATGTCACGCTACTCATATTGCATGTGAGATGTGAGTTCGTTCTCTACTTCCTGATTCAAGTGTTAATGTGTCTTCTCCTAAGCAAATGCATATGACAACTAGACAACTATTTTCATTGCGAGTATTCTCGTATTTCATGAGCGTACTAAGCATATCGAGGTAGATTGTAATTTTATTTGAATTCTCCTGATGTGATAGCAAGATTATCACTCCCTATCTCAAATATGGTGATCAACTAGGTGTTATCCTTACTAAGCTATGAAGCACGAATACTTCAAAAGGGTCAAAGTATCAGTATCAGATACTTGCTGAATACGGATACGTGTCCGATACGGTCGAATATGTATCTGATATGACTAGAAAGTATCCTAGAATTAAAAATAAAATAAATTTGAATTTTGGATGCTATAGGATAGGCAAGGGATATGACGGGGTATTACTTGAATTTTTTTAAAAGACTAGGGGCACCAAAACAAATACGCATATGCCCTTATTTGCAAGAAAAAAAAAATTATGAATGTATGATTTCTGAATGATAAAATGATTAGTTATTATTAGATATCTTTGATAGTTGTGTGACTCACTTTATAAATCATAATTATTATAATAAATATAGTAATAAAATGTAAAAAATATATATTTTATGGATGTATCATAACCGTACCAGTATCCTATTTTTTAGATTTTATCGTATCACCATATCCGTATTTTATCGTATCCGTATTCGTGTTTCACAGTTACCAAGTCATTAGTTCGATCTACCTTCAATAACCTATGTTCCAAGCTACGTATATCCTTATACTCCAACTTGAGGAAAAATGTTAGAGCTCTTATTTTATGTGCTAACCACAAAAAGCAAAGTATAGATTATTATCGTAATTACTCTTGATATCCTTCTCCTATAAACATGGGGGTGTAGGGCAACACAACTTAATACACATATAATTCTTCAGTTTGTCTCCCTTTCTCAAACCCCAACAATAGCAATTTCATAGTATTAATTGGTTTGTTCAAAGACAAGCATACCATCTGACTTTCTCAATCATTCAAGTTCTCCAAACTATAGGAAATTCATCATACCATGTAATATTTAAGCCTGACTAAATTGGGATTGAAGACACTAGCGAATCGAAATTTAAATGAAAACTAAATCATACAAACAACATTAGTATTCTTCTAAATCACACAGGCCACCACTTGACATTTCCAAAATTACAAACACCTCGTGTAGAAAATAGTGACACAACAAAGTTAACAAAGGTGATAATATTATCTTTTTACCTCATATACAAAGATGATGTAAATATGCAAAAGTCATTTCCAAAGTCTATATTGCCGATGGTCTTCTTCTTCTCTCTCTCATATGTAGAACGAAATCGGACAAAATATTTATCAAAAGACCAATAATTAAACGGAATGTGATAAACCATAGTCACCACAACCATCAGCATCACTATCAATATCAATTGAACTTATAATAGTTACAACCTTTACTAATCACCCATCACTCATGTTCATTCAACAAAACCAAAACTACTTTCTCAATCTTGATCACCATTTCCAACTTTCCTAGGAATGAGTTACCAATTATCATTTTCTCTCTCTAGAACTAGAATAATTCGTTGCAAATCAAAACATCTTTATTTTCATGAGGAAAAATGAAGATTAAAATATAACTCTTTAGAAAATGATGATTTCAACCTTTGATCCTTCCTGAATAATGAAATAGATAATTCAAGAGGCCTTCCAGGTGATGTTCTTCAAAAACTTTATTAGCAAGCTCTCATAAGCACAGTATTTCAAGCCTGTGTTTTAAAGATTCATAGGATTGCAAATAGAAAAAACGTTGATTTCTAAATTGCCATTGTATCCATCTATGTATGAAATGGTGTGTTTAGTTCAACAAATGTGGCTTGGTTGCAATCATCATGGCATTACATGACAATGAGCCAAGGAAATGGGTCTGATGATGAACATAATTTTTTAGGTGAGCTTTTCAAAAAATGGTCCAGTTCTAATAAGAAAGATAGGAGAGAAAGAGCAAGAGGGAAAGATACAAAGTTAGTTTTACAAGGTAATGGAGTTGGTATAATAGAGAGATGTGTACATATATAACAACTTAGGGTAAACTCATCGGTAAGTTTTAATTGGCATTATGATTCTTCATAGTCAAAGAAAACATATCTTCTAAAATTTATAAAAAAACCAGAAACAAGTTTGTAACTCATTGGCGACTTCTTTCATCAGAAGATTTAGTGTGGGTAAAATAGGTACCCAAGAATGAAATTCTCATTTTCCCTCACAGGAGGCAGCTGTAACCAACCTCAAAAACTTAAGAGATGTCAATTTCATTTTCAGAATGTCAAGGGTATCCTTGTAATTTTATTATAACCCAGGTGGTGCCAACATTACTTGAAGGAAAAAGAGATCAACTGAAAAATAACCAATAGCCTGTTTCTGTTATTTGATAATGGCAACTCCAATTTTACCTTGTACTGTCTCATCAAGAAGAAATTGAATCTTCCTAAGCCGCTCATCCATTATGCCCTACAAAATCAAGACGAAATCAGATTTCAAAATTCATGTATTGGTAACATGTAAGAAGGAATGTAATGAAAACCAAATTGTAGCAAGCCAAAACACAAAGCAAGATTGATTACTATTGCAACAAATGTAATATATAAAACAAAAACAAAGGTAATAATGTAGGATGGAAGTAACAGATTCTTTTGATTAACAAGGCATCTTTAAGCCAATGCTAAATGGATTATCAAATTAAAACACATACGCTTATATTACATTTACACGAGATTAGAGTTATTTTTTAGACATAAAGCAATTAAGATTAAAGATATACAAATTCTCATCTTCAAACAGAGGCACGATTATTACACACGTGACTTAATTGTGAAATCTATTATTGGGGTTTTCAGATTGGGCAATGCGGGTAGACCTTGCACAATAAACAAGGATATCATTGCTCTGTTAGGAGCACTTCTAGTTTGGTATGCCTGACTTCGCTGACAAGTGTTTAACTGTCGGTCATAACAAAAAAATGACTTGCAATATGGTATTTCTCAACTACTTTCCCACATAGGTCATTCCCATAAAGATCATCATTAGAGAAATCAGCAATAGATTTCCTTGTCAAACTTGGTGCTTCTACTTTGTGTTATAGAGTATTCTAACATAGTATTAGGGGTTACTTTATTTTATGGTGTCCGACTACATAAGGGCCTCTACTGTATATCTTAGTAATGTCAAACTGTTGAGCCTTAATGATATTTTCTCTTTGTCTCTTCTCTTTTCTTTCCTTGATCAAATATAACAGTATCGGAGCATGTCTCAATCCAAAACATATTTACCATCACAATATTTTTCTGAATGAAGTGTTTGTTCTTGGAATAGGGCTGATGTCATCTACACATGATGATGTCATCATTTGGGTGTGAGGCGCCGCTGCTGTTAGGGTTTCAATGAACCCCCTCTAGTGGAGAAGACAACCACACAGTATCAGGTCGGATTGGGTATTACAAGCCCAAGTCCAAGTATGAGCTTAAATAATTTTGAAAGGTCCCCAATCGCGTTTTGGTCCAGCCCAAACCCAAGTTCAAGACCAAGGTCTAGTAAAACATCATTGGCCCAGTTAAATTAAAGCCCAAAGCTGCTTGGGTCCAGCCCTAGTTCACCTCTGGTTCACCTGGTTCAAACCCAGGCCGTTTTAGATCCCATTCAATGTCTTTTCAGCCCTCTTTAAACCCGTTTAGTCCAGTTTCGTGCTTCTCTGCTTGGTTTTGACCTATTTCAGTCCAGTTTAGTGGTTGTTTGGTTCGGTTCAGTCCATTTCAGTCCGATTTGAAGTTGATTGGCCGGTTCAGCAGCTGTTTGGTCCGGTTCAGTCCATTTCAGTTCGGTTCAACAGCATCCAAGTGGTATTCCAGCCTTATGCTACACTCTTTGGGAATCGTTCTCCTTATTTCCTCTCTTTTTTGGCTATTATTTGGCTTGTTCCTACTTTTGGTCCCACTCCTATAGACCCTAAGCATGACACTACCTCAAGTTCTTCACTTATCCCACCCATGTTCTCCACCTTTTCACCCCCGGTACTTCTGAAGGGTCTCATGACTTTAGTTAAGCTTAATGTGACATATTATGTTTTATGGTCCCGTTCAGTCCGAGTGTTTCTTGAAGGCAAAGGTTTTATAAAATATTTGGTGGGACCTAAACCCAAGGAGAGTGATCCCCGGCAAGGATCGAAATATCGTTTCGGTCAGCTCAAAAAAGGAAATGTTACGGAAACACAATGGAAATGCAAAAAAAATATGAAAACACGTTAAAACATGTAAGAATACAAATACAATTCATTCATTTATAAAGATAAGCTAAATACTTGATTAATTTAACATATTTATTTGGTTAACATCCATTTATATAAAAATAAATTTAAATTTGAGGAAAAAAAAAGGTTTAACATGAGGCAGAAATCACTTAAATTAGAATATTATCTAATTAATAATATAATTTTATTATAATACTAATATACCAATTAATAATACTAAGTTTAGCATATTATTATAATACTAATTTGTGCAACATATTATTATAAAACTAATTTATTAATTTAAATCGTGTCTTCAAATTAATAAATAATATTATTTCATTAATATTAAAATCATTGTGTACACTATGATTAAAACACATAAATACTTAATTCTAGATATTTAACACATTGATGTTTCGTCGAAACGGTACAGTTTTGACATGTTTCGACCTAAATGATTCGACATAGTGACGTTTCGACCGAAACTTTAGAATTTGAGGATTCAACCTAGATTTCGCGTTGGTGTGTTGAAATTCTAAAACGTTTCAGACGTTTTAACACGACATTTTGATCCTTGATCCCTAGGTATGATCGGCGAGCATAGAAGGATGCTCAAATTATCTCTTTACTTTTGAATAGCATTAAGACCAGTATTAGCTCTACGTTACTTTATCTTGACACGGTCAGAGAGATATGAGATCACTGGCCACCATATCTTCTGGCACTGGTAATTTTACTCGTGCATATAAGGTGTGCAAATAATATTATTGCTTGAAGCAGAGTACACCAAGTTTCGAGGATTATTGCTCTTACATTCTGGGAGTTTGTGAAGAATTGAAACTCTACCATCCATTCACTACTGATGCAATAGTTTGGGCAAAACAACATGAAAATTTGAATATTTTTCGTTTTCTGATGGGTTTGAAACCTACATATAAGTCTACGTGATCTTAAATTTTTTGTGACCCTAATTTTTCCTCTTTACTAGAGGTTTTCTCCCGTTCACAAAGTGCTACCTTGTATATTGACTCTTCAGGCATTGATCATGGCATTCCCACCAACCATTCATCTCTTGTTGTTCTTACTGGCCATAGTGATGGTCTTCGAGGTGGACGTGATAATCGTAATAGTCGTGGAGGTAGGGGAGGTCGTATTGAAGGCCTTACTGGCAATCGTGGAGGTCGTCCTAGTCCTCGTTCTGACACTCATTGTAGTCGTGGAGGACGCACGATTGATTTTTGTTGGGATTTACATGGCAAACCTACCGGTGCAACTAATTAGGTCTTATATCCGGATGACACTTCATCTCTGCCTACTCCCATCTCACAGTCAGCTCCGCTAGAATCTAAATTAGTTACTATCATAAAAGAAAAGTATGCTCAGTTCATGTCTTGGCAGCTGTCTACTCTATCTTCTTCCACTGTTACTTTTGCCTAATTAGATATCACTTCCACTTGTTTACTATCCTCCACCTATAGTCCCTGAACCATAGACACCGGCACTTCTGACCACATGACTGGTTCTTCTGGTGTCTTTTCAACTTATCATTATGTTCATTCTCCACACAATGTTACACTTGCTAATAGTACTTCTTCTAAGGTTATGAGTTTGGGACTATTCAATTAAGTCCTAATATGTCAAGCTTACCCATTCCCTAAATTGTTTAATAACCATTTATCCTTCTTATTGTGTGCTTCATTATCTCCAGACGAAGAGAAAAATTGTACGGAACTTGACACTGATGGTCTTTATTACTTCGACTTTGATCCACCTCTTTGGACACTCTAGACCTCGTCATTTCCTTTTCAGCGGCATTCTCCTGGCCTATCCCTCTATTAAATTCTAAAACGTCAAGTTCCAAGTCATAGTTATGTGCCGTTCGTGTCCTGTGCAGCATGCCAACTTAGTAAGCATCATCGTATATTCTTTCAATCTAGAGTTAATAATCATGTGTTTAATCCGTTTGAGTTAGTACATTTTGAAGTATAAGATCCAATAAATAATATTTTATCTAATAAATATCTTTATTTTGTGTTATTTGTGGATAATTATTCTCATGTGACTTAAATATTTCTTTTGAAAGCTCATTTTGACTTTTTTTTTTTTATATTTGAGACCTTTCGTAAAGAAATAAAAACTTAGTGTAATTGTCGTATTCGTATTTTACGTCCTAAGAATGCTCGTGAATATGAATCTAATCATTTTTTAACTTATCTTGGTAAAACTGACATTATTCATAAGACTTCTTGTACTTACACCTCTCAACAGATTGGTATCGCTGAGTGCAAAAACCATTGTCCTTTAGAAGTTACCCATGCACTATTATTCCAGATGAATGTTTTCTATTGTTTTTGGAATGATGATGTTCTCACTTGTCATCTTATTAATCGTATGTCATCTTTTTTATTAAATAGACAAAGTCCATATTTTATCATTTTTCCTAGTAAACCCTTATTTTTCTTAACTCCAAAGGTTTTTTGGTGTATCTGTCATACACACAACTTGGGCCCTAATTTTGATAAACTTGACCCTCGTGCTGCTAAATGTGTCTTTCTTCAATATTCCCGCACACAAAAGGGATATAATTTCTATAATCGTATCTTTTGTTAATACTTAACTAATGCTGATGTCACTTCTGATGAATCTATTCTGTATTTTTTGGCACTTGCTCAGCCAATAAATCTTGACTTTAGGTCGTCCCCTAAACCAACGCATCCTCACTTACCGTCGATTATTCTGATGGCTACTATGCTATCATCTACTTCTTTGATCCATGGATACTCTTGTCGTCCTCGATCCTCGATTGAGGTGTCTATACCGTCTTCCTTGTCGTCTCATTATCATGGTCCCTCAAATAATTTCGACTCTTTATCTATTGCTCTTTGGAAATGTACTTGATCGTATGTTACTAACCATCTCATTGCTCATTTTGTTTCTTATAAAGTTTTGTCTACTGTCTTCTCTTGTTTTACCTCAACACTATCTACTATCTCTATTCTTAAGCACTTACAGGGTGTGTTGTTTGATCTAGATTGGAGGAAAGTTAGCAAGTGGAGATGCATGTCTCACGTCATAATGAAACTTGGAATCTTGTTCATTTACAACATGGTAAACGAATTGTTGGTTGTCGCTGGATGTGCGTTGTTAAATTTAAACTAGATGGTTCTATTGAGCGTCTCAATGCCAATCTCGTTGCTAAGGGTTTTATTCAAACCTATGATGTTGATTATGAAGAGACTTTTTTTCCTGCCCTATTCTCCTATGCTCGTATACTGATTTCTTTGGTTGCTAATCTTGATTGACCTTTATTTCATTTAGATATCAAGACTGTCTTCTTACATGATGACTTGGTTGAAGATGTTTACAAGAAGCGGCCACCTGAGTTTACTGCTTAAGGAGAGTACCATAAGAGTGTGTCAGTTAAAAAAATCTCTGTATTGTTTGAAGCAGTCACTGAGGGCATAGTTTGGTAAATTTTCGAATGCAATTTTATAGTTTGATCTTTTTCGATGTCAGACAGACCATTCTATGTTTTATCGACAAACAGATGCCAAATATATTCTATTGTTGGTTTAGGTATTGAGGTTACTAGATCTAAACAGGATATTTGTTTACCCCAGAGAAAATAGGTACTTTACATGCTAGAAGAACCAAGTTTACTGAGTGGCAGACCAATTGATGTTCCTATAGATCCGAATCAAAAATTGTTAATGGATAATGGTGCTTTGTTTGAGAATTCGGGTTTGTATTGCAAGTTGGTTGGGAAGCTTAATTATCTCACTATTATCCGACCGAATATTTCCTATGTAGTTAGTGAAGTAAGTTTATAAGATGCACTAAAGTACCACATTGGAGGCAGTAACTCGTATTCTTTGATACCTCAAGTATGCTCTTGGTCTTGAATTGTTGTATCAAGATAATGGACATCTTAGAGTGAAGGGTTTTTCAAACGCTGATTAAATTGGCTCTCCTTCTGATCGGAGATCAACTATTAGCTATAGTACTTTCTTGGGAGGTAATGTTGTCTCATGAAAAAGTAATAAACAAATAATGATAACAACATCCGGTACTGAGGTTGAATATAAAGCAATGACACATACAACTAGTGAGTGGACGTGGCTACTATACTCTCTCCAACAAATAGGCTTTCTAATTTAATCTCCTTTACAGTTGTTCTGTGATAATTAGGCAACTATCCATATCACTGTCAACCTGTATTTCACGAGAGAACCAAACATATTGAGGTTAATTGTTACTTTATTCAAGACAAGATAATAGTTTGAGATATTACAACTCCATTTCTGAGATTTGAGGATCAACTTGCAAACATGATTACCAAAGCATTAAGTCGTACGCGTCTTACTGCCATTTGTTCCAAGCTTGGATTATATGATATCATAAAAGCAATTATATCTAGAACATGCAACTCGTCAAAGTGAAATGAGATTCTAGAGTCAAATAGTTGACTAACTAAAATTACATTTGTTAAGTTTGGAGAGTTAACATAATATTATGGAGAGACAGAGAGTGGTCAAAACTTAACCTACCTTTCACAGACCACATGTATTTGTCTTCTTTTCGTTTGAGTCCACGGTCTTCTAGTTTTTGTTTATGGCATTCTGATCTTGGTAATGTTTCTCATTCTTATTTAAAAAATTTAGCCTCTAATGGTAATTTGTGTAACCTAGATTGTCTTCATATTTCCAGTTGTATTGGATGTTGATTAGCTAAATTTACTATATTACCTGTTAATAAAAGTTCTACATGTTTTCTTGTACCATTTGATTTGTTCATTCTGAAGTAATAGGATATTCTCCTATTCCCACAAAATGAAGGTCCAAATATTATGTCTCTTTCATTGATGACTATATTAAGCATTGTTGCATCTATCAAATGAAACATCGTTCCAAATTTTTTTTTGTATTCGCTACTTTTCGTGCTATAATCCGTACTCAATATTTCCTGATTATTAAATATTTTCGATGTGACTACGAAAGAGAATATTTTTTCAATTCCTTTCATGATTTGTTAAAATCTGTTGGTACTATTTATTAATCTTCCTGTACCAACACGATTGAATAAAATGGTGTAACAGAACGCAAACAAAGACATATTATAGAGACAACACCCTCTTTTGCTATCTACAACAGTCTCAAGAACTTGTAGATAATCGAGAGCGGGAGTAGGGACGTGAGTGAGAGTAGGAGTGCAAAAGCTCCAAAATTCAATAAAAACTTATCATTCATGCCTTATCTTTATTATTAGTAAGCCCCTTCATGCTTTTAATCGGTGAGAGCAAGAATGTCGTGAAAGAGTCCTATATGCATATGTACATGTTTACATCTATAAAAGTTAGTAAATACAATTTAAAAAATTAAATTGTATACAAATATTTAATAATTTTTTTAAATTTTGTTTATTATTAATTTGACTTTTGAATCAAAATAATATATGTTATTGAATGATTAAACAGATCAAAATTGGAAGGCATTTCTAGCCTTAGACCTTGTCCCATATTTGAAATAAAGGAAAAATGGACAGTTCAACAAGCTTGCTTTATTAGTGCATTCACGTGGAACCTTAGCTGCAAAGCTAGCAGAGGCAACCACGTGATGCCTTAGCGTGTGACTTAGTTTTTTTTCTCACTGATCAGGGACTATTTGAGTTCAAAAAAAGAAAAATGATGATTTATATTTCGAATTCTCGAGTTGAGTATATTGAGAGCACAAATTTGTCACAATTTCGCTCACAGAGAACAAATATACACCCGTAGCGTGACCCATTTTAGAGTAATTACATGACTCAAGTTCTTACTACAGGTCATCTAATTGATTGCATTTCTACTATCATCACCTTTGGATTCTTGCCCTTTGAAAAATTATGTGATGAGCAGTATAAATATTTCTTCTTACATGTGTTTGGATACACTTGTTTTCTCTTACTTTTAGTACTCTTTGTATAAAACTTCCTGCTCATTCAGCTTTTTGTTTTTCTTAGTTATGATAAGGGTCAAAAAAGATATCATTATTATAATCAAATTATACACAAACTCTACGTCTCTCGTCATGTTATTTTCCTAGAACATATTCCCTTGTTTTATATGCCATAAAATTCTTCACATTTGCATAATAACACTTATGTTGGCAATATGGTTGTTTTTTATATGCTTTTCTCCGGTCACTCACCCCTTATTGTACATACATATGCTCACAAGACTCAAGTTATCTCTTCTACAGGTGTGGTGCTTCCCTTCTCTATTGTCACTCAGTCAAGTTTGGACAACGTGGGTCATATTCCTCACTCTCCTTAGTGGCCTCGTAATCGAAATTGTTTTGATTTCTATAACTATTACTATTCTATTATTTTTGTTCTCGCGTAGCTTCTATCTCCTATAAGAAGGTTGTTCTCCTCTTTGGCAACAGACTATGAATAAGGAGCTTGCTACGTTGCATAAGACTGACACCTGGAAGTTGTTATTCAGTATTCAGAAATGGAATCTTTCTCTAATAGATGTGAAAAAATGTCTTTTTCAATGGATATTTGACTGAAACAATCTTTATGGCTCTTCCTCTTGGATTACCTCATAGCCCTAGTTAGGTGTGGAAACTTCACAATGCACTATATGGTCTTAACCAAGCTCTAAGTGGTTAATTTGTTAAATTTTTTTCAGTAATCTATGACTTAGGTTTTCATGTCAATAATCATGATTATGTTCTCTTTTTGTAGTCTAATTTCTCAATGTTAGATTATTTTTTACCTTTATGTTGATGATATACTTATTACAAGTAATGACACTACTGGCATATAACTATTGAAAAACCAATTGTAGGATTTTGAAATGTTGGATCAGCTTTGGTGTTTCTAAGGGCTTGAGATAGAGGAAACAGATTATCTTTTCTCTCAATCCAAGTATACATCAAATGTTATTCAGCAAGATAGTTTATGAGATAATCGGACAATTATGACACCCTTAGAGCTCAATATTTGTTATTCTTCCTCTAATGCTACTCTCTTGTCTGATCCTACCCTCTACAACATTATTGTTGAGAGTTAAGTATATCTTACAGTTACTCATCCAGATCTCTAATGTTGTTCATGCAATTAGTTAGTATATTGACTCATCTAACCGTATTAAATGAGTTGATATTTTTCGTATTCTTCAATATCTTTAAAATACTCTATATCAGAGCATATTATTTTCTTCCTCCTTTTATATGGAACTCAAGGCTTACTCAGATACTTACTAGGTTGGTGATGCAATAGATTGCAAGTCCACCACTGGTTTCTATCTCTTTCTTAGGAATTCTCTTATTTCCTGAAAAAGTAAGAAAAAAAATTGTTACTGCTAGTTCTTAGCAGAGGTAGAGTACCATAAAATGACATCTACCATTGCTAAGATAGTCTGGTTACGATAACTGCTTACTGGCTTACCTTAGCATCTCTTTATCTGCTCCTATTCTTATGTATCGTGACAACACCATTACTATTCAGATTTGCTCACGACTCGGTGTTTCACAAGCTTACAAATCATATTGAGATTGATTACCACTTTGTGCGCCATCATTTTCAGTTACGCGACATCTTTCTCGTCTTTGTTCCTTTTACTCTGCAATTAGTTAGGGGAATTTTTTACAAAATCTTACACTATAGCACACTTCTTTTTTTTAGCAAACTCTTGATATTTTGTGCTAAAATATTATGAGTTTTTTTTTTTTTTGGGGGAGGGGGGGGTTTGTTAGAGTATTCTAGCATATTAATATTAAAGGTATTATTTAATGTTCCTCTACTATATAAGGCCATTAAACGTGTACCTTAGGTATGTCATTGAACCTAATAATATTTTCTGTCTTTTTTTCGTCGCTTCTTTCTTTGATCAAATCTAACACTTTGTACTTCTCTTAACCTCAATCGAGCTTAAAAGTTCTCAGAATAAAAGGTGAGTTTTCTTTGATGGCCAGTGGTTTCCTATTCTTTTAATCCTTCAAAAACGCTTTCCACGGTCCATCACGTTAAAGGTGAGGTCCTGGTGAGGTAATACAAACCTCTTCCCTATGTATTCTACATTTCACTCTTAGGAAATTCATTTACCTGAACAAGAAAAACAAGAGGATGTCACATTGAGCCAGTAGTCAAATGACACAGAACATGATGCAGTAGCCATTAGTTGATTGGAGAAGACATATCCACTTTGCGAACCTAGAGATAAGGTTGCAGGCCTCACATCCACACAAGAAGGCTTACTGGTCCAAAGGTAAATTTCCTTAGCAGTCTCTGCTACATTTTCACATAGCACGCGGCTCGCTTGATCAAGGGTATTTTGGCAATATGAAAGATAGGCTACAATTCTGTTCCATGGGTTGCAAACCAGATCAAGTTGTTTAATCCAGATCTTAAGTATAGTCAGTAATCTAAACTGTCCAAATTTATCAAAAAAAAAAAAATCTAAACTGTCCAAAAGGTTCCAACTGTCCTATTATGGAGTCCTAATTCCTAGTAGAGTAGTGAGGTCTAGACTGTAATCTATGTAATTCAATAAATTAGACCAATGAAAAGTGTGATTATGTTTAAGTCCTTCTTCCTAGCCTTGCGACCGAAGATTAAAATACTCCTCTTTTCTTCTCTCGTTCTCCTCCTAATTTTGTACAAGTCTTTACCTGCAGCAAGACCTTGTAAACCATTGTTTTCATGGCTAAAACATAACTTTATTAAGAACCCATTGTTCTCCTCTAAAAAATCAACCCTAGTAACCTAAAGCCCAAGGAAACCACAAAGTTACTGTCTACTAGTACTTTTAGAGCACCCTATACAAGCCTCGAACACTTATTTCATAATGTGCTATCAATCCTTAGTCAACAGCAACATCTTTGCTACTAGAGAGTTTAGCTTCGGCGACTAGTTCAGCGACACCCAAACACTCTTCAAGAGACAAGTGGTACGATGGTGTTAACCATGAAACCCATGAAATTTCGAGCAGATGAGTATCTCCTGTGGCTCCTCATTGATGATGTCAGCATTCCAGCTGATGACGTCAGCCCTAACTGCCTTCAGTTTCTTCCCCTTACTGTACTGGTTTTTGTGTTTAGGATCTTAAAAGCTCTAATACATGATAATATTGATCAAAACAAAGAAGAGAGAAGAGAGAAAAGGATGATAATATATTACGGCAACAATAATCTATCAAAACATAAACCTGAGATACACAATGCAAGCCCTATATACTAGGACAACATAGAATGACTAAACTAACCCTAATAAAGCTCATAATAAGCTAAACTCTCTAACACACTGTATAAAATTTCCAGCAAAGTTCTTTAGATTTCCTTGCAACCTATGAATCCAGAAATCAAGCATAACTGGTAGGAGAGTGTTATCACACTCATCCCATATCAACATAACATTAAAAGGAAAGTCAGCAATTGTGTAAGATAGTATTTAAAACAACAATGATAAAAACAGTAAAACGAAATTTTTAGAATATAGAAATATATATATATATATATATATATATATATATAGGAATGACACTCTAGTAATAAAATACTCCTTAAGGCAGATTTCTCTCGGTTCTCAACTTTTCTAACCCGGTTTAGCACTTTATCAGCCAGGTTCAGGCCCAAGGTTACATGGCTCATTTTCATCAGTCCCATTCAGCTCCGGTTCTGACTTTCGCAGCCTTACACAGATCTGATTCAACCTTTGGACCACACTGTCTGGTTCAGGTCCCATCTGCATCAGTTTAGGCCTCTCCAGCCACCTGCTGCACTGATCTCTTCTTGTTCAAGTTAGATTTGTTGATTCTGTGGGAATGGATTCAAAGGCTGATCCGTTAGCAGCACCTCCTTCTACCGTACCACCAAACTTCTCTAATGCTTCCCTCTTTCATGACCTGATGACCTTTGTTAAAGTCAATGGTAGTAATTATGCTTTGTGGTCTTGGTCGGTTGATGTTTTCCTCAAAGGAAAAGGACTTTGTACACATTTAGTGGGAGATAAACCATAAGAAAGTGACTCGGGTTTAGCACAATGGGAACAAGAAGATTGACAAATTATTTCACTCATATTGAATAGTATTAAACCTCATATTAGTTCTACCCTACTTTATCTAGACACTGTTAAGGAGATATGGGATCAATTGACCTAGATGTGTTCTAGTACTGAGAATCTAACTCGCATTTATGAGGTGTGCAAAATAATATTTTAGTAATGAGTAGGATACTTTGAGCCCCCAAAAGTAGTTCTCCAAGGTTATGGGGACTTGTCGAGAACTTAGGATGTATCAACCCATTTCATCTAACATTTCTCGTATGCGACAATAACGTGAGGATCTTAATGTTATTCAGTTGGTAGTTTGGTTGAAATCTAAGTATGAGCCTATCCATGAACAAATTTTGGAGAGTAATAAACTTCCCTTTCTCCCAGATATATTTTCTCAAGCGAGCTACACTAACAGACTATAACTCTTCTCCCCTTATTGAGTATAATGGTGATCTTTTTACTTTATTTACCTCTCAGGGTAGCACTAATGGTTCTCGTGTTGGTTGCGATGGTAGAGGAGATTGTGGCAATTGTGATGGATACATGGTTCTCGTGGAGGTCATGGTGGTAAGGGAGGTCGTAAATGTACTCATTGTGGTCGTAATAATCGTACTCTGGATTATGGTTGGGACTTGAAAGGTAAGCAATTTGTTTCGGCTCATCAAGCTTCTTTTCGGGAGGATGTTCCCATAGTGGTTCTACGTTTTGGATCAACCCAATCACCCTCTCCTGGTCTCATTACTATTTGTAAAGATGAGTATGTTTAGTTTTTGTGTCAAAAACAAGCCATGTCTTCTTCCACTACTACTTTGGCCCAATCAGGTACGACATTTGCCTATTTAATCTCTTTCACGCCCAGCCCATGGATCATTAATTCTAGAGCTTCCAATCATATGA
>CM042187.1:26042830-26073161 GCA_023539305.1 Ilex asprella
GCCATGTTATAGTTGCTAATGGATCGTCATCTCAAGTCTTAGATTTGGGTACTATTCATCTTGACCCCTCCGTCCTTCTCTTTTTCTTTATTTTGTTTCTCAGTTTTTTTTTAGTTTGCTATCCATTAATTAGATCACTTACTCTTTTAACTGTTTAGTAACATCTTATCCCTCAATTTGTGCCTTTCAAGATCTCAAAATGAAGAAGAAGATTGGTATGAAGCACAATTTAGCTAGTTTATATTACCTTGACTTCGAGCCTCCTCCAAGAGCCTTGCATACCTCACTATTCCTTTTTCAGTGGCATTGTTGTATGAGTCATCTCTATTCTAGTTTTCAAGTCACAAGTTCCTAGTCTTAGTCATGTGTGCCATTCAAATCTAGGGTAGATAATCGTGTCTCTACCTTTTTTGAATTAGTTCATTTTGATGTATGGGAACCTCCCGCATATTCTTCTATTAATGGATTTCGTTATTTTGTGACCTTTGTGAATGATTATTCTCATATGACTTGGTTATTTTTACCGCAATCCCGCCCAGAATTATTTTATATCTTTTACTTGTAAACAAATTAAAACACAATTTGACTACAATATTCGCATCTTACCATTTGATAATGTCAAAGAGTATACCTCTAAGCCCTTTCAGACTTATTTTTGGGAATGAGGCTCGTCCATCAAACTTCTTGTGGTTACACACCAACAAAATAGTGTGGTTGAGCACAACAATCGTTACTTATTAGATACGACTTGAACACAATTATTTCATATGCATATTCTTAACCATTTTTGGGATGATATTGTCTTGACTGCTTGTCAACTTATCAACTGTATATCCTTTATTATCTTATAAGGAAAATCCCCTCATTTTGTCATGTTTCTTGATTCTCATTTGTTTACTCTTCCTCCCAAGGTGTTTGGATGTCTCTTATGTCCAAAATCTTGGTCTTGATTTTGATAAGCATGGCCCTCGAGCTACTAAGTCCATCTTCCTTGGTTACTCTCGTATACAGAAAGGCTGCCATTGCTATAGCCCTACTCTTTGTAAATATTTCGTTAGTGCTAATGTTACCTTTTAGAAATATACACCTTACTTTTCTACTCCTGTACCTTTTGAGTGCCCTATGGAGTTGCCTTCTATGTCTACTCTGTTTCTCATTCTAGTTCCAGTTCTCTTTTCCTCTATTCCTCAGTTGACCATGACTCAAAGTTCACATCCTCCCACACCCTTTCGCGTTTACACTCGCCCGTCAAAACCACCTACTCCAACTCCACCACCGGCTTCTTCATTGTCTTTGGATCCAACCTCCACAGATGTGTCTAATTTTCTATCTATTGTTCTCAGTAAAGGTATTTGTTCCTGTGTTACTAACCATCTCATCATTACTAACTATGTTTCTTCTCATTTGTTATCTCCTTCTTTTCCTATTTCACTTCTCAATTATCTAAATTATTTGTTCCTAAGAATTTAGTAGATGCCTTATTAGATTCGGGTTGGCGGATAGCCATAGAGGAAGAGATGAATGCTCTCCATCATAATCATAATTAAGATCTTGTCCTACTACCTCTAGGTACGCATATCATTAAGTGTCGTTGGGTATACGCCCGTTCACGAAAAGGTGACCTATCCGTGTCTGACAACGATACTCTTCGGACACTCTTGGACACATATTAAATACTCTTTTATCCGTGTCCATAATAAAATGAAAAAATTTTAATTTCAAACACATGTCCGACACTTCTTTGGTGACGTGTCCGACACTTCTTTAGAATATGTCTACTATTAAACAATAAACCTGTATTGAAATGTGATTAATAAATTTAAAATTTTGAGAAAATATAATTACTAATACTAGATATGCTAAAACTGTACTCCAAATATAATCATAAAAAAAAATATGCACAAAATTTTTTAAAATGAGTAATTGAGAAAATGAGAACAATTATGTAAATTATATGTCAGGTACATATGGTCTGCAAAAAAAATTATGATTATGGACTACTATAATAATGCTTTAGTCTAAAAATTTACACAGATGTTTACACGTAAGATTTACTTATCATACAATACTAAATCTTTTATGAATCGAATATCATTATCATTATATTTGCGATAAATTATATAATGTTATATATAAAATATAGTTTTTTGTAATGTCTCCCCAACGTATCCGTGTACTATTTTTTTTAGATATGTGGTGTTTGCGTGTCTGTATCGTATCGTATCCGTATCCGTGCTTCTTAGGAATATAACATTAATTTCTTCTAGATGGCTTTGTGGATTGCCTTAAAGTTCGTTTGGTTGACAAAGGATATATACTCAAACCTATGACATTAACTATGCATATACCTTCTCCCTAGTTGCTAAAATCTATTTTTCCTGATTTTTTATTATACTTGTATCTAATCTTGATTGGCTCTTATTTCAATCAGATGTTAAGAATGCTTTCCTACATGGTGATCCACCAAAGTTTGTTGCTCAGGGGGAGCATTAGGCTAGTGTGAGCAAATTAAGCCTTGTATGGGGGCTAAAATAGTCTCCACTCATGTGGTATGGGAAATTTTCAGAGGCGGTGATGAATTTTGGTCTTTAAAGATGCCAAACAGATCTTTCGGTATTTCATTTACAGACTAGTGTTGATAATATCCAATTTGTTGCGTATCTTCATGATATTTTGATTATGGATGATGATTATATGGGACTTGCCAAGTTGAAACAACTTTACAACATTACCTTTATACAAAAGATTTAGATAAACTTAGATACTTTCTTAGTATTGTGGTTACTAGATCTAAACACAATATTAGTCTGTCTTAGAGAAAATGCGTGTTTGATATTTTAGAGAAAGCAGGCCTTTTAGGTGGTCAACCAGTTGACACTTCTATAGATCTAAATCATAAACTCTCAAAGATTCAGAGTGAATGATCCTGATCTTGGATGGAATCATCACTTAGTTGGGATCAGTGTTTTGAAAAGTGCGCCTAGGTCAAAGGTGAACGCAAGTAGCTACAAAAAAGAGCAAGCGAGGTGAAGTTTCGTGAAGCGAGCAATAAACGAACCCAGGTGACAAGGCGTAGAAGCAAGCCTGACTGACCGATGATTTCTAGGAAGCTCACCAGATTTGCTCCACACTCCGAAGGTATTTTCTCTTCTTTTTCTGATTTTCTAATTCTTCTTCTGATTTTCTAATTTTGATTTTGATTTTTCTTATTCTTCTTCTTCTAATTTATCTACTTTTTCTTCTTTTTCTCCTCTTCTACTTCTTTCCCCCTTCTTCTTCTCTTACTGGAACTATGTTTCTGTTTTTTTTTTTTTTGTGATACTATGATGCTAGAATCCTGTATTTGTTTCTTTTTTTTTTGTGATGGTTTTGATGCATTTGTGAGAATTTCGTTTCTTTTTTTTTTTATGGTTTTTTTACTTCTGCTAGAATATTTGCTTGTTTTTAAATTGCTCGCTTCGCTTCGATGAAGTGCTCGCTTCTCGCCTAGGCCTCAAGTGACCGATTTTCTTTACGCCTTACATAACATTGATTAGGAAGTTGAATTACCTTACTATTACCCGATCAAGTATCACATATTCAATGAGTGAGGTTAGTCAGTTTATGGTGACTCCTCGAGTACCACATTGGGACGACATTGTTCGCATTATTCACTATCTTAGATTCTTAAGCAAGCTCTCGGACATAGACAGTTCAGTTGGAAGGGTAAGAGATAGTCACCTGGGCATCTTTGGTAGTAAGGTTTCACAGAAAAAATATTGGGCAGGATCTCCTCCATATGGACGATCAACTGCAAGATATTGTTTCCTTCATGGAAGAGTAAGAAGTAAAAAATAGTAGCACAATCTAATGCCAAGGTTGAATGCAAGACAATCACTCATCCATGTAGTGAGTTAACATGGCTACAATACTTTCTTTAGAAAATTGGTTTTTTCAGCTCAAACTCTACTTCAGTTGTTCGGTGATAATCAAGCGGAGGTTCATATAGTTTTTAATCTCGTGTATCAACAATATTTGGGATGATTGTCACTTTGTTTAAGAAAAGGTGCTCTGAGGAGACATTATCACACCATTTGTCAAGTCTAAGGATCAACTTGCTTATATGTCTACTAAGTCTTGAGTAGTACTCGGTTGAGATATATTTGTTCCAAGTTTGGATTATATGATATATATAATCGCCAACTTGAGAAAAAGTGTTAGAATATATATATATATATATATATATATATATATAGGTATGACACTCTTGTAATAAATAAACTCCTTATGGGGTATATAGGTCTTTGTTTTATACTTTGCTATATAGGAATGACACTTGAAATAAATATACTCCTTAAGAGGTATATAGGTCTTTGCTTTATACTTTGCATACACATATATATATGCATGAAGTAGGGAGACGTGTATAATCACACTCTCACTCTGCCGCCTTCTCAATTCTTCTGCCCAAAATCCTAGCTCCTATAGAGATAATATATAAGCTACTTTGTAGAAATCTCATTTCAAATGAAACAAAAGATGTTATCAAAACATCTAACCCTCCACATTCTGGTTCTGTCAGAAAGAGTCCATATGCCTTCCTCTAATGCTGCAACTGAGCTTTTCTGATGTGCAATAGAGGCATCCTTGAAACCACCTGCTCCTTCTATACATTTCAAAAGTGTATCCAATTCTTTTGCCATCTCTTCAACCTGAAAGAATTTCAGAGACTAAGACTAAGACACAAAAAAAATAGAAAAATCCTCCCTCTCATAAGATACCACAAGTCATGTGCTTGCAAAGTTTCAAGCAAAGATTCTACATGACAAAAAAAAAAGGCATTTAAAAAAAAAAAACAAGATACAGGAATGCCATTGACATTATACTTATCAACTAGGAAGCACAAACACTCTATTTTGGTCAGAGTGGGTAATGAAAAAAAAAACAAAAAAATTGGTCATAAATTAGCATAAATGAGAAAATGAACAAAGACAGCTTTTGTGGATTAAAGAACTATTGAAAATAGTGAATTTGGTCATAGCAAGAAGGGAATTTGGTTAAATAAAAACTTCAACTTTCATGCCCCAAAAGTGGAAATATTAAGCCTGAACTCAAATTGCAAATTAAAACGAAATACTTCGAAAGAATTTTCCATCAATAGAGCAAAGGTTGAAGATGACATACAAATGCATATCAGCAGAGGGAGGGGGAAAAGGCAACCAGAACAATAACTGAATGTTGCATGATAAATAAGAACAGTAAAATTACGCTGCGGAACTGCTTTGACAAGATTGGCTCAGAATTTAGCAGCCCATATTCCTTGGGAGAGTGAAACTTAAAGCTTGAAGACTTTCCTTGGGCAATATTTTCCTCCAATGGCACTTCAGAGCAGCCAACATCAGAAAATGATTGGATATTCTTGGCCCCTGTTGAAGCTCTCTGTCTGGAAAGATTGGCTGCAGTTGAGGGGCAAGTTATCTCTTTTGAATATGAAGTATCTTGAAGTGGACCTCCAGGTAAATTTGGAAAATTCACGCTTGTAGCAGAATTATCAAATTGACTCCTTTGAACACCACTAAAATATAAAACTGGAGATCTTCCATGAGAAGTTATTGGAGAAATGAGATTTCCACTAGAGCAGGATACAGATGAAGCATTTTGTAAACTAGTTGATACCATCTTTCCCAGTAATTCTGTGCCAAAACCTTTTTGGGTATCTTTGCAAATTGATTGGCTTGACACATCAGTTAAAAATTTACCTGAAACAGAATCAGTACTGGATCTGACTTCAGCAAATTTTTCTGTTTTCTTGAAAAAATCTTGAACAGGTGCAGGACTCTCAATGTGAGGTGTCTTTAATGATGACTGTTCTAAATTTGTGTGTTGCTGCCCAGAAAGAAGTGGTTGTTGGCCATATATATCCTGATTTAGATTTATAACATGAACTTTTTGTTGCTCATCACCTTTAGTTGTCTGTGAATTCGCAAGAGGTTTCATTTCCTGGTTCACAGCAATACTTTCCCCATCAGATTTACTATTGACAAGAAGGTTAACTGTTGACGACTTTTGAACTGCAGGAGGTTGATGGTAATTTTTCGTAGAAATTTCATCACGTCCTCTTGTGTTAAGGTCATCATTGTTTACATTATCATGGTTCAGCTTTATAACAGGTACCTTTAGTTGTTCATCACCTTCAGATATCTGTGAATTTGCAAGAGGTTTTATTTCCTGGTTCCCTGTAATACTTTCCCTGTTGGATTTACTGTTGGCAAGAAAGAAGTTTTTAACTGCAAGATGGTCATTTTTCATAGAACCCTCGTCACCACGTATTGTGTCAACTCCATCATTGTTTCCTTCCTGGGATTGCAATACTAGAACTTGTTCTGCATTATGTTCCCGAATTACTGAAGAAATGGAAAGCCCACATTCTGAAGGTACAACGGATAAGTTATCCTCTTCCTCGTCAGAAATGTCAGAGACTTCATCTGGTGGAACTGATGTACTTCCAGCACTATAGAAGAGAAAGATTGAACTTCTAATATTTAGCTACACTACGATGTAGATGCTTGGCATCCCCGGAAAAAACCTTACAGTTCAACTCAAGCAGAATAGTCAAATTATCAACAGTTGGGAAGAAATACCTGGCAAAGTGAAACATAGTAAGCTTTCCATCATACGTAAGACACAGAATAACACAACATGGTGAAACTTGTTTCTCTTCTTCTCCACATAATAGTTTAACCTTCTCATTATGGGAAACTCTGTCAATGCAGAGCCCCAAGACCAAATTATCATCACCATTACCTGAAGCAAGAAGTGGGTGGTATTAGAGAAACTTGCCTTAAAATATAAACCGAGTCTCCAGATATATTCAAGTATAGATACTTTAGTTGTAACCTCTTTAATAGCTTAAACTTTTACAGCATATGTTGATTTAATATGGCATCAGAATAGAAGATCTTGTGTTTGAATCGCTCTGTCAACCTGATAACAAAAAGGTTTCTGCGTGCAAACGCAAATACTAGCCTCCACGCAAGAGGGCATGTAGAAGTATAAATATTTAAGTTATAGATAGATGGTAATTTAAAATAAATGAGGGGTCAACTACCCCAAAAGTCATTGTCAACAACATGGACCGACTAACTTGGATGCAAGGATCACAAGCAACCCAAACCTTCACTTCGGTCACTTGCTGATCTTGACAAATGAAGAGAATTGCTTACAAACAACACCAGATAATCTAGCATATATTATATTTGCATCCATTTATTGATAAAAAGAATAACAACTAACAAAGAAAAGGGGGAGTACAAGGAGGAAGAGGATTCATCCCTAAGGAAACAAAAACAAGGAACATACAACACTAAGCCACAAGAGTTTTGAAAAGTTTATTCATCCTCAAAAGTAATTATGTTACAGAACTTATCACCCGTTGCAGAAATCATACTCTAGCGCCTAAACTTCTTCAAGTAAGCCAATAACAGCAATGCTAGCTACATAGAGTCCCATTCATGATAAAGACATTCCTCTCTAAGAGCTCTAATGGCTGGACACATGCACCTATTTCAATAAGGGATATCTAGTCTCCGAGAATAGCACGAAGGAATGTGAAACCTTACAGCAAAGATCCTAACAACTCACTTAGGCAAAAAAATTGCAAAGAAGAACAAGTTCCACAAGAGCTTTCTTTTTGGGCCTAGAACAGGACACCATCAAGCAGAACCTTCCAAAAAGGAAGTAGAAAATCATATACATTGGAAAGAGAGCCTTGGAGACCATAAATAAACCCCTTCTCAGAGAACAAAAGATGACGGATGTTTTAGAGTATCAAACTTCAAACGAATTGGCAATAGACAAAGTGGCCTCTCAAACATATAAATAAACTCGAGGTGGAGTGGCCACACAAACATATAAACTAACCTAGAGTGACTTTAATCATTCGATATGGGATACAAGCTCTGTTTACATCTTCCCTCACACGAGACTCAGGCTCATACATGGGACTAACAAACAAACAAACAAACAACCATGCATACCAAACAATTTAAATAGGTAAGAGACTTGGCCAACTAACCTCGCAAAGCTTAGCTCTAATATCATGTTAGAGAATCCAATTCAATACCACTTCGCAATAGGTGGACTGGTCCCTCAAGTATATAAACCAACATTGGGGGGTCCTAATAATTCGATATAGGATACAAGTTCTTTTGTCACAATGAACTTAACATTATCGACGTCTGGAAGTTCTATTTTTTAAGCAATACTACCTGTTGGTGTAAAATTTGCCCCAACCATTATGCAAGCTGGTTAAGCGATTTCCTACTCCTTGTCACCTTTCCGACTGGTCTGATTTGCTTTTTGATGGATGGTGAGCGCTCTTAGGGCTCCAAATGAGATTTCTACAAGTTGAGAGACTTGAAAAGAAGTTGATGAGCGGAGAGGGGGACTCCGAGGGTAGACCCATGTGGTGCCCTTAGATTCAGGGTCCATTTATCAACCCACGTCGTTACATCCCCCTTAATCGGATTTATAGCCAGAACGAAAATTCAACGAAATCTCCTTTGCACGGAGCTCTACCCAACACCCCACCTATTTCACATTAATTATACGACAATTTCAAGGTCCAATCTCCATCAATTTACCCTTAACTTTAAACCAATTATATCCTTTAAACAAAAAGGCTCAAGTCTCGAAGACTTAGGGTCCGTTTGATAGGAAGGATGGAAAGTTAGAAGGATGAAAAGTTGGACAGAATATATTTTCCTTCATTATGTTTGGTATGATGGATGAAAAATTGAAAAGATGCATTTTTCTTTGTTTGGTATTGAATGAAAAATTGGATGGAAAGAATAAATATATATACCAAATTTACCATTATACCCTCACATCTAATTACATGAATAAGATTAAAGAAAATAAACAAAAATGCATGAATTTTTTTTATAAGTATATAATATTTAAACCCCCTAAAGTTTATAAGTATATAATATTTAAACCATTTTTAAGTTTAAAATATTATACTTAGATCAAAAATACTCCAATTAAAGATGAAATATTAAATATTTTAAATTTTACAATTAAAATTTATGTTCTATTGTTTCATTTATTGAAATAAAATCAAAAATAAAATTTACTTATAAAGAAATTCTTCATTTAATTATTTAATGTACATCTAACTAGAAATTATATACTTTTTTTATACAGGCTTGACTCGTTGGTGGTAAACACTGGAAGCAGAGAGAGGTGGATAAAATAGTCAATTCACAAAAAAACCCATCTTTCCTCCATTTTCAGTCCATTTCTCTCTCATTTTTTTGGAGGAAAATGTTTGGTGGGCTCAAGGGAAAACATTTACCTTCCATTTTCCATTCCCTTCCATTTTCCCTCCATACCAAACAAGGGAAATATTTTCCTTCCCTCTCCACTTTCCTTCCTCCATTTTTCATCCTTCCTATTTTCCCTCCAACCAAACAGGACATTAGCAAAGTTATATTTAAATTTTGAAAATTGGAAGAGATACCGGTACCCCTCACACGTGGTACCAGAGCTTTCTGTTTACTAGGTACCGGTACCTAAGTGACGTGGTACCCGTACTTGAACCTACTGTTTTTCATGTTCCTTCAAATTGTCAAGTACCGGTACCTTGGTGACATAATATCGGTACCTGAGTCCACTGTTTGTTAGGTACTGATACCTATATATCGTGGTATCAATACTTGAGCCCGTTGGAATCCAAGTATTGGTGCCTACAAGCCTAGGTACCGATACCTGGACCATCCAACAACATGGTACCGGTACTTAATCATTCGCATGTAAAATCTATACAGAATCTCTACTTCCAATTATGTTTTTTGACTAAGACATAGGCCAACCATACTGATTAATGCACCTCTTTGAAGGACTTAGCATGTAGGAGATTATCCACTTGTTCTAATATAGCATTTGCTTGATGGGACGAATACCCTCACCTTCTACCTGACTGGTCTGAAAGAATGGTCTACATTGAGATTGTGCACCACTACTTTGGGGTCAATCACAAGCATATCTTAGTGAACACATTCATATTCCTGTGGAAGAACTCCCCTATCTTGCTTCTGACATGTTGGGAAAGCTTGGATCCTATATATATATATATATATATATATATATATATATATATATATCACTTAATTAGGGTCCCCCTAGTCATATAGGGATTAGCTCCTCCACCAGGCGAGCTTTTTTCTCTCCTTCAGGCTCTCTTGGGTCTATTCCTTCTACTTGGCACGTTTCAACTAAGGGACTGTTCTTAGTTGAGGCCACATAGAATTTCCTATCCATGTTTTGATCACCTCTAACCTCTCCTATCCAATTCTTTGCTGGAAATCGAAGCAATAGGTGATTTGTAGAAGGGGCTGTCTTCATTGCATTGAGAGTAGGTCACCGGAGGATGGCATTATATGCTAGTTGGCAATCCATCACCAACAAGTCCACCATATGAGTAACTTGCATAGGGGGACTCCCTATGGTTATTGGAATAGAGACTGGTCCCGGCGGGTAAGCTTTTTGTTGTAAAATTGTAATAATGGTGAACAATCAAGAGTCAAGAAAGTCGAGAACACAACATTTAAGTTATTTAGGGTAATTAACAGGTGCCGATAAATATGTTGATAACCTTTTTGGATTCTGAGATTAGCAATAAAGAAAAACCCTTCGTGTGGATGTAAGTAAAAGTCCTACTGAACCACGTAAATCTTATGATCTTGACTTTTTTGATTCTTGATTGTTCACTGTTGGAGTTATAGTAGCCTAATTAGCCTAATTTTCTTAGAATCTTTTTTATTTCTTTTTCTCTTTTTTACCCTTATTATGATTTTATATTTTGCCTAAACTATACGGGTGTTTAGGTCACTCTGTAACATTATTTGGCTATATATATGGGGTTTTACACCTAGTTTGAGTATTCTCTTTCACTTACATCTATCTCAAGTTGGTATCAGAGCCAAAACCCTAGCCTCCATCTCTAACCCTAACCTTTACCTTAACCCAGCCTTCATCATCTTCCCAGCAGCAACACAGCAACACAGAACCAGCAGGAGCAAAACCATAGCCACAAACACCAAACACCAGCAGCGAACCAGAACTCATAGCATAACCATAGCCACAAATTCCAAACACCAGAACTCCATCAAAGAACCATAGCAGGAGCGAAACCATAGCCACAGCCACACGAGCGAAACCATAGCCACAGCCACAGCCACACACACTGTCCAAATCAAACAAAGCCAATCAAACAAAGCACCGAACCCAGCCAATCAAACAAAGAACCGACAAACAAAGTCCAAGATCCCAACCGACTGCCCAAATAAACCAGTCAAGACCCCACCGACTGCTCAAAACCAGTCAAGACCTTCCTAGATTATTTCATGCGCTGAAGTTGGTCCAACCGAACAGATTTATTAGCCCACTCAAATAGTACATTATTTGGGATTTTTTTTAAGAGGACATGGATCCTCTTCTTCGTTGATCTGCTTTTGATGCAGTAAATCACTTTTATATTTCCTAGATTTCTGGATACCGTGACCTCTTCTTCGTTGATCTAACTTTAATGCAGTAGATCATTTTTATATTTTCTGAATTTTTGGGCACTGTGACCTGATTATTTAGGAGATCTCTGGACCTTCTTTATCTGTCGCTATTGTTCGACTTGAGGTACATTGTTCTCTCTTATTTTATCTCTCTATTTATCTTAGAATTGTTGTTTTCTGTCACGGGTGCCCACGTATTGTTGATAAGATTACTACTGAGGGAGTTGAGACATCTACTGTCAGTACTTCCACTCGGAATGGACAGCCTGGTTCTCCCACTTTTATGTTTGACCAGTATACAGTACCCACTGGCACAGTCGTATTACCAGCACTGCCAGACATGATCTCTCAGAAAGTTACGGCATAGTTGTTGAATGGCAGTAACTTCGCTGAGTGGTCTCGCTCTTTCTAGTTTTTCTTAGGTTGTGTAGGGAAGCTTGATTGGCTGACGGGATCCCACCCAAATCCGGCTAATGACGACCTTGGATATTCTAGGTGGTTCTCAGAGAACTGCGCCATTCTTGGATTGTTATGTGGCTCGATGGAGCCATCTGTTTGCAGGATTCATCAGTTTCATAGCTCTGTTCCGAAGCTATGGAGCGCATTATCAGAGATATATTCACAGTCAGAACGGGGAGTTCGTGTTTATGAACTTTCTCAGGAGCTCTCATATGCTCGGCAGGGAGATCTGACCGTTCAGGATTATTATGGATATTTGACCCAACGCTGGTTTGAGCATGAGACTCTACGTCTTCTTGCAGCTATTCCGAAGATAGAGCCCAAGGGAGCAACATTCTTGCATACTCGAGAGGAAGAGGATATGATTCACAAGTTCCTTATGGGACTTCGTGATGAGTTTGAGGGCCCTCGTTCACAAATCTTGTCGATGATGAAGCTTCCGTCTCTTTAGTGTATGCAATGATTGAGCAGCATGAGCGCCGCGTCCGAATTGCATCACTTCCAACTACGACCTTGACTCCTTCGGCCGACCAGATGGTCTGTGCAGCTACTACCGGGACTCGTTCAAGATCCTCAGCCAGAGGTGGACAACGCTTGGACCAACGCCGTCAGGGTGTCCTAGATCAGCGCAGACAGGGAGATTCTCGTCAGTGTGATTATTGTGATCGACTAGGACATCTTAGGGCTACTTGTTGGAAGCTCCATTCGGAGCTTAAGCCGCCACCGCGTGGTCGTACTGCTGCTATTGCTGAGATACCACTACCTACTATCGCTGCTCTTGCTGCTACTCCTATTGTTCCTCCTTGGCAGAGTGATATGGATTCTATCACTTCCCGATTAGATATTCTTATGTCCGCCCTGAGTTCTCAGGGTCCGACCTCTGCTATTGCCACCACTACAGGTATACCTCGTGCTTTTCATGCTCGCGCCAGACCGTCTCCTCTTTGGATGTTGGACTCGGGTGCGAATGGTCATATGACAGGTGAGGCCCATCACTTCAGCACTTTTGACGAGCAGTTACATACACAAGTTCAACTAGCCGATGGGACACATGCCCCTATTATTAGTAGGGGTACAGTCCGCCTCTCAGATGGCTTTACATTACATTCAATTTTTCATGCGCCGAAGTTGGCCATGAATCTATTATTCGTAAATCAGTTAACTAGAGATTTTCACTATGCGGTTGTGTTCTTATCTGATTCGTGTTATTTGCAGGACCTGAGTACCAGGAGGATTAATATCAGGGGACATGAGAAAGATGGATTATATTATCTAAGCGATTCACCTCCAGTTCCTCCACTTACATCACCTGCTCTGTCTTTATCTATTCCTAGCTTGCATGCTAGTATTTTACTTAATACTTGTCGTTATGATTTTTCGTCACAAACTGTTCAGTTGTGATATGACCGTTTTGGACATATAAATTTTAAATATTTATGTATGTTGTTTCCTGCTTTGAGCAATGTTTGTGTTGGTGGTAAACTTGACTGTGTTATATGTTCTCAATCGAAACATGTTAGGACCAGTTATATTCCTCGTATGCACCAATCACCCAAGCCATTTGACCTAATACACTCTGATATTTGGGGACCTTCCACTGTGACTGCTCTATCAGGTGCCCGATATTATGTGACATTTATAGATGACCATACTCGTTGTACTTGGGTCTACCTTTTGCATAAGAAGTCTGATGTACTTCCTATAATCACTCAGTTTCTTCAGATGATTAAAACACAATTTGATGTCATTGTTCGTGCTCTTCGATCGGATAATGCCAAAGAATATGTGTCTAATGCATTAGTATCCCACCTTTCTTCTCAAGGTATCCTTCAGCAACTCACTTGTCCATATACTCCTGAACAACATGGAGTTACTGAAAGGAAAAATAGGAATTTGATGATATTTTGACCGGGATGGTACGTTACATGCTTAGAGGTATGGGGGTACCAAAATCTTATTGACATTTTGCTCTTTTGACTTCTACTTTTCTGTGCAATCGTAACCGAGTCGTGTTCTTCAGCATAGGGCTCCCTTACAGGTCCTATTCTCTGAACAGACACTTTTTTCGGTCCTCCCTCATATTTTTGGATGCACATGTTTTATTCAAGATCGGTCTCCTACTCGTTCTAAACTTGATGATAAAGCAATTTGTTGTGTCTTTGTGGGCTATTCTCATCAGTCTAAAGGGTATCGGTGTTATGATCCTGTCAGGCGACGTATGTATCACAGTCTAGATGTTACACTTCTTGAGCATATTCCTTATTTTTCTTCGAGTCCTGTGTCTGCTCCTCCAGTTGATGTTACTCCTTTTGATTTCCCATTACCACTGGAACCAGAGCCATTGGTCACAATCACTACCGAGTCCTCAGTCTCTCCTTCCCAGAACTACCCATTCCTGTCCATACAGAATCACCAATCTCTCTTCCTTTGTAGGTTTATGTTCGTCGCCCTTGCTCTCATTTCCCTGTTGATGTCTCCTTTACCTCAGGCGATGCAGGTAATACTTCTCAGTTCGTTGAGCATATTGATGCACCCGTTGTTAGTACTGATGAGATTGCAGGTATTGAGTCAGTTACATTACCCGCTGAGACATTGTCCGTAGAGAATGATGATTTAGGGCGCCGTTATCCGCGCCGTGATCGCCGTCCAGTTGATCGTTATGGTTGGATCGCTAGAATTTTATATCCGATCTCTGCTTATGATGATCTATCTCCTACATTTCGAGCTTATAATATGGCCTTATCAGATACGCCAGTTCTTCGTTCTGTTTCAGAGGCTATGTGAGAGCCCTAGTGGGTTCTTGCCATGCGGACAGAGATGGACGCTTTTCAGCGTAATCATACATGGGATCTTATCTCTTTACCTTCAGGGGTGAAACCTGTTGGTTGTCGTTGGGTTTACACCCTGAAGTTTCTGACGGATGGTACTATTGATCGTCACAAGGCTAGGCTAGTGCCGAAGGGCTTTACTCAGGTACCAGGTCGTGATTTTAGTGCTACATTTGCCCCTGTGGCAAAATTTACTACTGTTCGATTGATTATTTCTCTGACTGCGGAGTACTCTTGGCTTTTTCATCAATTAGATGTGAAGAATGCGTTTTTTCATGGTGATCTGGATGAGATTATTTATATGGATGCACCACCGGACTTTCGTGGTGAAGGGGAGTATGCTAGAAAAGTATGTCGACTGCGTAAGTCTTTTTATGGACTGAAACAGTCACCACGAGCTTGGTTCTCTTGCTTTAGTGATGTAGTCGTACGATTGGAGTTCACCAGATGTCATTCTGATCATACCTGTTTTATTCGACGGAATACTTCTGGACAGTGTGTCATTCTTTTGGTATATGTTGATGATATTATTATTACTGGGTATGATATTTCTAGGACTGTGCAGATCAAGGTAAACTTTGGGAAGGTCTTTGATGTGAAGGATCTTGAATTTCTTTGATACTTTCTTGAGATTGAGGTTGCCCGTAGCAGTAGGGGTGTTGCTCTTTCTCAGAGAAAATATGTTATGGACCTTCTCTCAGACACTGGGATGCTGGGGTACAAACCGACATCATCACCCATGATTCCAAACCTGAGGCTTACTACTGAAGGTGAGGAGTTGAGAGATCCAACTGTCTATCAGAAGTTTGTAGGTAGACTTATCTATCTAGCCAACACTAGGCCAGACATTTCATTTGCTGTTAGCCGAGTTAGTCAGTTTATGCACAGGTCATGTCAGTCTCATCTTGATGTAGTTTATCATATTCTTGGTACCTCAAGTCTTGTCCTAGACTTGGGTTGTTCTATGCATCAGGATCTCAGACTGGTTCTCTAGCTTGTTATTCAGATTCAGATTATGGGGGAACGTGTGATGGTTGATCTACTACAGGTTTATGTGCTTTTCGAGGAACTCATCTTATCTCTTGGAAGAGCAAGAAGCAAACAATTGTCTCCCGCTCATCAGTAGAGGCACAGTATCGGGCATTGGCACTGGGCACGTGTGAGATTATCTAGCTACGATCAATTCTTGGCGAGTTGGGATTTCCAGTGACTTCTTCATCTACATTATATTGCGATAATCGGTCTGTCATTCAGCTTGCTTCTGACTCTGTATCACACAAGAGGACGAAGCATATAGAGATCGATGTTCACTTTCTTATGGAGAAGGTTAGCAGCGGTATTATCACTCCATTATTTGTGGGGACCAGTAATCAGGTTGCAGATATTTTCACCAAACCTGTCACTCTGTCCATTTTTCGGGACTCCGTTGTCAAGTTTGACTTAGTTGATATTTTTACACCTAGCTTGAGGGGGAGTGTTGGAGTTATAGCAACCTAGTTAGCCTAATTTTGTTAGAATCTTTTTTATTTCTTTTTCTCTTTTTTACCCTTATTATGATTTTATATTTTGCCTAAACAATAAGGGTATTTAAGTCACTCTGTAATATTATTTAGCTATATATATGGGGCTCTACTCCTAGTTTGAGTATTCCCTTTCACTTACATCTATCTCAAGTTTCACCATTATTGCACTTTCACAACAATTGGTATCAAAGCTATTGGTTAATCGATCTAATGTTTGGGCATTCTTTATTGCCTAAGTACGAAGTTGTGAAATTTGATAGCATAAGAAATTTTGGGTTATGGCAAAGAAGATTTAAAGATATGTTGGTGCAGCAAGGATTGGTGAAGTCTTTGGAAGAAAAAGTGAAGAAGCCAGAAAAGATGTCGGTAGATGACTGGAAAGATCTCTAGATGAAGGCGGTGAGTACAATTCGTCTCTCTCAGGTGGATGATATTCTATACCATGTCATGGATGATGAATCTCTTTCAATTGTGTGGAAGAAACTAGAGAGTCGATTCATGTCTAAATCTTTATCGAATAAGCTCTATATCAAACAGAAGTTGTATGGACTTAAGATGGTGGACAATTCGGATCTGGCTCAACACATCAATCTGTTCAATCAAATTATCAGCAATTTGTTAAAGATTGATATCAAGTTCAAGTAGGAAGATCACGCAATAATGTTTCTTACTTCTCTTTCTGCTTCATACAAGAATCAGTTACAACCCTATTGTATGGAAAGGAGACGTTAACTACTGAGGAGATTACGAGGACCATGTTGACGTATAATCAACGTAAGCAAAGTATTTCTAAAGGATCCCAAGGTGAAGGGCTCGTGGCAAAGGATAATCAGGATCGTGGGAAAAACAAGGATAAAGGAAGCATAAAATACTTCAAGTTTCAAGAGAGAGGACATGTGAAGAAGGACTGTCCTAAGAGGAAGAAGGATTGTCCCAATAGGAAGAAAGGTAAAGAATCAAAAAAACAAGGAGGGACAATCAAACACAACAAACGTAGCAAGACAATACGCGAATTTTGGTGATGGTGATTTTCTTTCGGTCTCAAGAAATTTTGAACACATGGCAAACTCATGGATTCTAGATTCTGCATGCTCTATGTCTACTACTCGAGATTGGTTTGACACCTACAAGTCAATTATTTGTGATACCGCTCTAATAGGTAATTATGCAATATGCAAAGTCATTGAATTGGCACAGTTAGGGTTAGGATGTTTGATGGTGTTAGGAGAACTTTGGGTGATGTCACACGTATTCTAGATTTGAGAAAAAATCTAATTTCTTTGGGAACCTTAGACTCCAATGGTTGTGGTTACAAGGTAGAAGGTAGAGGATTGAAGGTAGCCAAAGGTTCCATGGAAATCATGAAATGATAGAAGATTGCAGAGAATATCTACAAATTGAAAGGGAGTTCTGTTGTAGGAGGATTTGCTACAAGTATATCTTTTATGACTGATACTGAAACTGATGACACTTTGTCAGGGCATATGCGATTAAGGACATATGGGAGAGCGGAACTGCATAAACAGAAATTGTTGCAGGGATTTTAATCATGGAATCTGGATTCTTGCAACCTTTTTTGTTATGGAAAAACTGGGCAAGGTAGTCAAGGGGATCTTAAGATACTTAACAGGTATAGCAAACTGTGTTATTGTGTTAGCTGGACATCGTGATTGGTGGTGGTTGTGCTAGGGTTCTGGATGACATAGAGTTTACTATTATAAGGTATTTGTATACATTTGTAGGGAGACAAATATGTTGGAGATCCATGTTACAATCTCTAGTAGCTCTATCTACATCTGTGCCAGAATACATAGCAATGACTGATGTTGCCAAGAAAGCGATGCGGGTGAAGAGTTGGTAAAAGAGCTTGGGTTCAAGCAAGGTGGAGTTCGGTTGCATTGTATAGTCAAAGTACAAAGCATCAAGTGTATCATGGCTAGGAAAAGCACATTGATGTGAGGTTTCACAAGGTGAGAAAATCAATTGCTACTTGGGAGTGATACTAGAAAAGGTGCAAACTCTTGATGATGTAGTTAACATGTTGACGAGACCAATTCCAGTAGACAGGTTCAAGCATTGGTCGGACTTGGTTAATATTTCTCAATGTTGAAAAAGATGGCATCCCCAACCTATGTATTCATGGTGGAAACAAGTTACAGTGACATTTCGGAGCGGTGATTTCTTTGACAAGGTGGAGATTGTTGGAAATAATGAGTGGCTAATATTCACTACATCTTGCTAACTTTGATGTGGATAATGTCCATTCGGTTTTTACTTTTGGATAGGGATGTGTTCCTGACCAAAGTCAATGGGATAGTCTAGTAGTAGTAATGTCCATCCAAGCCCTCCGTGCATAGGCTTGCCACGCCAAACTGCTCTTTCCTCCTGCGACTACCCCACCTGAGATCACTTTTAATCTCCCAAGGGTTACTAGTGCTCACGGCCTTCTAGAGCTTAAGGTCTTTCTTTTTCTCTAGTTTCTGACTACAAATCTTCCCTAGTATCTCGCCCGATCAATTATTCTATCTAGTCCTTAAGGTTGATACAGTTCTCGGTATCATGGTAATGATTTCGATGAAATCATCAATACTTGTCCCTCACTCTTTTGTGAGGAGGTATCCTCAACTTTCCCGACTATTTGATGATGTTATCATCTCGTATTTGGAAGAAGACTTGTTCCACCAAAATGTTCAAGGGGGCATACCCCTTAAACTTACCAGTTAGCTATTGGGCATGGATCAATATTCGATGTCTATGAGATGCTTTATTTTTTAAACTAGGCTGAGAATTATTCAAAATGGCCTTTGGGCGTAGATCAAGCCTCAATGCTTGATTTCATTTCTTTTGTACTTTTTTTCCTTTAATCTCAATTTATATTATCAAAAAAAAAGCTATAAATAAGGGCCTTTTAAAAAATGGGATATTAATCTACAACACACATATATTGAAGATTTCATAGTGAGACTGAAGGATATGCATTGGAATTCCTTGGAGGATGACCATGTGTTTCCTATAGATGTTGCTAAGGAGGATTAGGGAACACCATCCTTACATGCCACTTTATTGCCGGACCACCACCTAATTCTAGCGGGCCACCTCTTTGTCACACCGATCTATATCAAACACAAATTTTTAACTTTGAAAGAGGAGGAAACATAGCAAAAAATAAAGGGAAAAGAGATGTAAACTAAGCACATTACTTTAAGTTTATGTTGCATTATGATTGAGTCATTTTGATTTTGAAATCATTAGTTATATGAGTATTCCTTTATTTTCTTTTCAAGTTGGAAACTACTTAATTACTCTGTAGTTCTTTATTTAATTTTTTGTGATTCCTAATCTTATAATTTAATAGTTAAGGCCCTGTTTGGTAACGTTTCCGTTTTTTGTTTTTGAAAAACGAAAAACGGAAACTAAAAATGACTTTTTTTGGTTTTTGAAAATCGCCCATCGTTTATCAAACGATAACAGAATCGAAAAACATAAACGGTTACCAAACGAGTTTTTTTTTTCTCGTTTTCTCTAAATATAAAAATAAAAACGAAAAACGAAAAATTTAAACGTTACCAAACGGGGCCTAAGCGAACTGAATAAGGGTCCTAGAGCGAACCACGACCCAAAATAGCATCATGAAGAAGTATATCCCCACCACACTGCGAACCCAAGAAAGTAGCGTACCATGCACCAAATTGATCGGCAATCAAAGTAACATTGAGCTCGATAATGTGCTCTTATAAGAGTGAGTCTACCTCCATTAAATAGTTATTGTTACATCTAACAAACCAATCTCCTCTGAAACCCATCCACAATAAGGTCACATAGTGCTTTAGACTTAAAAGGACACCTCAAAAGAACCAATAAGTAGAAGGCACAGTATCGAGCTAAGTTTACTCTTTCTGATGTTCACCTTCAAGATATCCTAACTACTTGGCCTCTACTCCACTAAATAATAACTACCATTGGGGAAAAGCACGGACAAAAGACTCCTCTGTCTCCTACCCTAAAGCCTACTATTATACACCCCTCTACCACAACGCCTGAAATGTTAGTGCCTTCATCACCAAGATCATAGCAAAAGGGGAGAGAGATCCCCCACGTCGATGCCTCAAAGAGCAAGTAAAACCCCTTGGGGCATTCATAAGCACCGAGAACCAAACTGCTGAAGTACAAGTCCAGATACATTGCATCCACTACATATCAAAGCCCATTCTTTCCAACAGCAAAATCCAAAAGCTCCATGTAGGATGGTCATAGACCACCTTTATGTCCAATACAAAAATAACCTCCATTACCCCAAAATGAAGACTAGCTTCTGAACATTCACTTGGAATAAGAGTAGCATTTGAGATACACAAAACTCCAACAAATGCATTGCACGTCTCAAAAACATGTTTCCTAGCTACTTTGCAAAGTCTAACAAAAAGATCTTTGGCCAATAACTTTTAAGGATCACCCACCAGGTAATCAGCCAAATCCCTACGTTAACACTTCCTTTGTTCTTAGCCACCAAATCTTTTGAAATAGGAATTCAAACCATTGTAAAAATCTTTGTAATACCCCGTTCTATTTTGGCAAGGAACTAGTTAGGGAATATTATCTTGAAAGGAATAAGAAAAATTTTAAAGAAAAAATTAGAATAGTCTAGAAGAATGTAGAATATTGGAGAAGTTTCTAGAAAAATCTAGAATAGTCTAGAAGAATCTAAAATGTTGGATAAGTTTCTAAACAGTTCTAGAAGATTCTAGAGAGTTCAAGAATAACCTAGAATAGTCTAGAACAATCTAGAAGAATCTAGAATGTTGAAGAAGTTTCTACAAAGAATCCGAAAAGTTCTAGAACAATCTAGAGAAGTTTAGAATATTTTACAAGGTTCTAGGAAATACTAGAAGGTTTTAGAGGAATTTAAAATGTCCTAGAAAGTTCCGAAATGACTTAAAAGGTTGAAGAAGACTTTAAAATATTATAGATGAACCTAGATACTTGTGGAATTTTCATGTGCAAAATAAGCATGAAACCTAGAAGGATCTAGAAGAAGAGAGATGATAGAATATTTTAAGGAATCTCCCCTAACAATGTCACATGTCAATATTCTAAATTAATCCTAGGATGCTTATATATAGGGCATTTGGGGATTGAATTAAGAGAAAAGTGCACAAGTAGTCTTCCACTTTTAAGAAAGAATAAAGAGTAAAAGAGAAAAGAAGGAAAGAAGAGCACCTCATCAAAGGAGAAAAGAAATTGTCACTCTACTTCGGGTAACAACCAACACTTAAGAATCATATCATTTGAACTTGAAGTGAGTGGTTTGGCATGCTACGTATTTTCAGAAATTTCCCGTACTCCTAAACATTTAAAAAAAAAATACAATATGCTTGTTCATTACTACCTTTGCAAAATATTTTTTTAAGTGTCTAAATACTTGTCGCATACGATGAATTCTTTTGTGAAGTATTGTGACTCAATCACTTGTTTATATGGTGAGACTTTGTGATAGTAAATGGGACCATGATTAAAAGTCAAGGGAACAGACCCGGGAGAGGCTGTGGTGACTCTGGCCACTAAGGAACAGACCTGGGGGAGGCTGAGGTGACCCTAGTGCTCAACGGTTGAAGGAACAGTGTCTAGTGCGTCCTGGTGACCTTCATCGGATCGTCTTAGGGAACAGATCCGGGTGAGAATGTGGTGACCTTAAGTACGATGTTGGATCCAACCTTGAGATCTTTTGGTATTTGGTATTGGTTCCCATCAATTATTAGATATCGTACAGTCTCCACCATTATGATATGATACACCATTGTGGTATGATTTCTTGTTGAAACTCGATTGTGTTATTCTTAAGAAATTGGTTATTTTGGTGAAATAATTTTTCCAAATCTTTGATTTACATGTCGTATGCCAAAAATATTTTTCAGCCAATTTAAATATGCATGCCTTTCCATTCACTGGGCTTTTTAGCTCATGTTTTCAAAATAAATTTTTTTCAAGATTGGAGTGTCAATAGCAGACTCAGAAAATTGATTGGGAACTAATAGTGTTGTGACCTCCATAGCATATATCGTCTAACCATCTTTACTTGCTTGGATAATTGGGGCAAACAGGTTTAGATATGTTGACTTTGACATATTGACATGAGATCAATTTAGTATTAATATTATTTTTCACTCCTATATTATTAGTTTATTGGTTAGATTTACGTGTTCCATAAGTTATGGATCTATGGTTCATGGCCGGTCATGCCCTTGGAGTTGGGGTGTAGCAATCCCCATGCCTAAAAAAAAACAAATAGAATGTACTCATCAACTATGCTTCATGGATGCCCTATTATTCAATGGGATTGGAAAATGCTTTGAAACTAGCCTAGGAAGGCAAGCTTGGGACACACCACAAAGGCTTCCTCCCACCAAAGGGAGGAACCCACCTAGAGTTGGTTAGAGACTCCCTACTATTAGACCACATAAATTTACCCATCCAAGAGGAAGATCAAACATATCAGTATCATTAACGAAGTTGGACAACTACATCATACACCTTGGGACTCTCCTGCTTGTTCTATATACCAACTACCCAATCACCCTAAAGCCACCCTAACAAGACAAAGACGAAGGACACCAACAACCGCAAATTCCTCCTATATAACAACCTTTTCTTTGCATCATCAACTAAACTTCCATATTCTTGAAGAGCCAAGAAATCTTATAAATTCCTTCCAAAAGATACTTTTTTCTACCTCCTACTATCTTACACCAAAACAATACCTCCCAATGCACCTGACGACCTCCATATGAGCCTAATCTACCTATTCCCTCCACAATGGTTTCACCACTTCCCTAGTTATATCAGACGCTTAGTTTATTGGAGGTTACATTCCAGAGAATCAAATGTAGGATCTTGAGCTTGACAATCACACTGACAAGGAACTTTTCCTAACTTTGCACTCCTCCTTTTGTCCATTTCATACCATCTTAATAGTTCACAATAAAACTCAAGCTCCCTCAATCCTATCTCCCTATTTTCCGTAGAATTCCTCTTCTTCAAACTAGTAGTGATTTCACCCCACTCCATTGCCTCCGAATTCTAAAAAAATAAGCGAGGGCTTCAACTCTCTTCCCTCACAAACACAGATCAAGGCATTTACTTAACCTCATAATCATGCCACTCATCAATGCCATCAACTCTTCTAATAGTACCATATCATTCTTTGCATACCCCTTTGCCCCTTGGCCCAGCCAAGTCTGCAAACTACTCCACACCATCTCACTAGCTTCATCCATCAACTACCTATAAAATAAATAAACACGTAGAAAAAATCTTTTCATTCCAACTAGGAGGTGTTAGAGCCAAGTAGGGGTCACCCTACTGGAGAAAGAGGCCACATATCCCTCCGTACCTACCCCTTTTGGAACTACACAAATTTGATGATCATGGACCCCATCCGTACCTTAAAGCGAAGTAGGAACAATTCCATCTTCAAAAAAATAACCTCCAACCCAGCCCTAGGAATACTTCCATCCATGTATTTAAATATTGCCTTTTACGGAGGGTCATAATACACCAATAAAAATCACCTGCGTAACAGCCAGATATATATCATACTGATCCAACAGGGGATAATCAAAATGCAAAAATTTGCCAGTCACAATTTTAGAAACACATCAATTTACAAGATAACAAAGACCCACTTAAAACTACTACGTAGACTAATACCTAAAAATTGATCGGCTATCATCAAATGAAGATTTCAAGATGACGGTAAATGTCCACAACCCCACCATATAACATCTGAACAAATATTATTTCCAGTGCATGGTTTTCTTTCATATAAAGTATGGACTACAGTTTTCTCACTTGCCTTTCATGTGAGCTTCTGTCAAAATCAGTGTTTCTATGAAAATGAAACTAGTTTGTTCCTTGCACAAGGTAAACTTAAAGATAAAAATGAAGAAGAGGGAAAACATCTACTTTGCGCTGTATAGGATACAACTTTGAGCACCTTGAGTGTCAATCCTGGGAAGCCACGAGTCATTCAAGATCTCAATCATTGCAGCTTCATCCTTCTCAACATCCACTGGCCAACCAAATAATACAATGTGTTGATCCATATTCTTCCTGTTAGCAATAAATGCAACCTCCCTGGGACCAGACACAGAACCAAAGCTGCATCAGTAACACCCTTCTATGCAAGATTAGATAAAGACCATCACATATAATATAACTACACGGAACTAATATGAATAATTGCTCCAAGCAGAAGTTTGAAATATAGAATAATGTGAGAGAGAATAATCAACAATTTTATCAATTTAGAACAATCACTGCAAAAGAATTAGACTAGCTCCATCTACCTAACGCGTAAATTTATTATCTACGCAGGATTTGAGGAAGGAAAAATTCCAATTGGCATGGTGGAAAGAAAAGGTGAGCAGCCTGTTTGACAAAAAACACAATCCGAATACCAGTTTCAAAATATGGCAGCTAAACAAGATAAACCTATTTTATTAGGACAATTTTGTCAAATCAAGAAAAAACCTTTTAAAAGTACTAATATAAGACGGTTTTCGGAAGAAACAAGGTGAGAGTAGACGGCACACTCAGCCTCTAGCAGTGCTACTGGGGTCATATACTCTTATGTGCCGCAGAAACAATCAAAAAAAAAAAAAAGAAAGAAAGAAAGAGTGTCACAATTCAAAGTGCAGCAGCTAATGTTTCAGTACTTTCCCACCACTTGGTCTAAAGTTTTCTCTTGGCATAATATGGATTTGAAGGGTCTATAAAACCAAACCTACGAAGTAATTACTACTCTCAAATAGCCAATACATACTGATGCCGAAATTAAGACCAACAGCTACCTGAAGTCAGGTCATTCCACTTATCAAGAAAAAAAAAGTAAAGTCATTCCACAAGGACTGCTGATTTCACTGACCCAAAGCTTTCCTCTCATACAAGTCATATCGATCTAAATAAGCAGGAAATGATAGTGCCAAACATGGATTGTAACCATAACTTTGTTATACAAAAAAACAAAGCTCACTGAACCCAGAGTCTTACTTAACTCAGATTTTCACTAAAGTGTATTAAGCAAAAGTCATCGAATCAATAGTACAAAGACATTTGGAAGAAAGGTGCGCAGTGAGGGAATCAAAGATTAAAGTTGATCAGAAAATCTTAGCAAAGAGTAGCTCACACACTCCATGAGCCAAAATTCAACATTCTGTCTTTGCGCAACCAGAAACTATCATCAATGATAATTTGCTTCTTATTTTTCTAATGAAATTTTCCATGTCAACAGTGGGATAATTAGAATATATTGGCCATCTAAGCTTCAATTTTAAGGTGACGGGGGTTGCTTAGTGGATACCCCAAGCATGAGTAATCAACCATGATTTCAAAGACTGAAGATAACTTGCCACAACGCAGTTATTTGAAAAAGAAAAGACATGACATAATCAGCAGACCACAAGTTCATGGAAAGTGACCTGAATTCTCTGAGGCTTGACTGAGAAAATCACAAACCTTATTCTAATATATACACACGCATGTGCGCGCACGTACTTTACTATCTGACAAACCTCGCTATATAGTGCAACCAAAATAAATATGAGATGTCAGGTTTTTGTTAGGAAATGAGATCAGTGATGTATCCTACATAGGGAACAACAATCAAAACTTTTAATTGAATCACCTCAATTCTCAAGTATATCAGGACCTCTAATCTCCACCACTTCTCCAAAAGACTTCTGAGCCATAGGATTTCACCAGTACCATCCATTTGCATATCATTAGTCAAGTGCTTCTGGAAGAGTAACCAACATGGAGAAGTACCATATGTCATACAATCTAAGGGTGAGGTTGTTCTTTTTCTTCTTGAATCTCCAAAAAATTGATGATTCTACGAGAACCTATTTATGTCTCACATAATATCTTCATTCTAAATAGCAACATGTCCAATGTCTCTCCTTGCACTGCAGCGAAGCATCTGAAACACTAAAGGGCATAGATTTGAATAAGAGGTTCTTGTTGGACAAAATAGAAGCTCAAAGAATAAAGAGGGGCAGAGTGACCAAAATATCAACAAGAGCAGCTAAATGAACACTTGAATTCAAGGAGGACAGGCTAGGGAAAGAATGCTTGCAGGTGCTCTACTAATATCTACTTCACCACATCCATGAAATGAACTCTACCACCATCATCAGTATGTACCAAACACAACGGAAGTAATTTGGGCCCGTTTGAAGAAGTTACAAAAAACTTCTCTCTTAAATTCTGTTAGAACCATGACAACTACGGAAACATGGTGCTTCCAAGGGTTTTAGTATCTTTGATAGGGAAGGAAAAAAATAAAGGCAGATAAAAGCTAGCTATTAGGTGCATAAGCTAAGATGTATAAAGTAGTTATTAGGCTAGCTATTAGGTGCATAAGTTAAGATGTATCAGGAAGATGTCCCGCAAAATATTGCCTTGTTCGGGTCCCGCAAAATATTGCTTTGTTCGAGTTTGCATCTACCTTCTCGCCTCTATCTATATCTGTATTGACAGCCAATGGTACTCAAATGACCTTAGCCGGTGATGGGTCTATTATTTCTTCGCAACTAACGCTTCTTAATGTTTATTACATTCAACAGCTTATCTTAAATTTAAGTTCAGTTAGACAAGGAGGGTCGTATGTGTTAAACGAGTTGCATATTCCAGATATTGTTGCCTCTATTGTTGATTTGTCTTCTTTTCATATGAGTCCACAGTCTTTTAGTTTTTTATTTGGGGCATTCTTGTCTTAGTCGTGTTTCTTATTCTCGGTTGAAATTTTTAGCCTCTACTAGTAGTTTGGGTAATTTAGGTTGTTATGGCATTTCTAGTTGTTGTGAATGCAAATTAGCTAAATTTACTGCAGTACCCTTCAATAAAAGTTCTACTGGATCTCTTGAACTATTTGATCTGGTTCATTCAGATGTATGGGACTCTGCTCCTATTCTAACTAAAGGAGGATTTAGATATTATGTTTCTTTCATTGATGACTATACGGAATATTGTTGAGTCTATCTAATAAAAAATCGTTCAGAATTCTTTTCTGTATTCACTACATTTCGTGCTATGATACATTCACAATATTTCTATGTTATTAAATGTTTTCGACGTGACCAAGGAGGAGAATATTCTTTCAATTATTTTCTTGATTTGTTAAAATCTGATGGCACTGTTCGTCAATCTTCTTGGACTGACACACCTGAACACATTGGTATAGCAGAGTACAAACATCGACATATTATGAAGACAACACGCTCTATCTTGCTGTTTGCAAATGTCCCAAGTTTTTTTTTAGGATAACAGTTTTTATTTTAGTTCATTTGATTAATTACATTCCCACTATCATCACCTCTGGAATCTGTCCTTTTAAAATGTTGTGGTAAGTCACTTAATTATTTCTCCTTACATGTGTTTAGATGCACTTATTTTGTCGTGCCTCCTAGTGTTGTTCGTTCAGTTTTATGTGTATTTCTTGGTTATGGTGAGGGTCAAAAAGAGTATCGTTACTATGATTCTGTTCCACACAAACTCTATGTCTCTCGTCATCATAGTTCAAAGTTGCGGTATTGACTACAGACTCGGAGGGTACTGATACACATCGGTCGCGACGTTACGGCGCGGTATCAGCCGATACACAAAAAATGCTAGGTAGAAGATCCAAAACTTCTAAAGAAATAATGAATTTTTTATAAAAATATAAACAATAACATTTAAACATTATATTGCCAAACTATATCATCTAACACATTAAAGTTGGTGAAATTGAAATATAAGAACGTTACCGAAAATATTTAACATCATTAGCATTTAGTTTTCAAATTTTTTGATATTTTAAAATACAAAAAATGCATATAATTACCATCAAGTATTTAGTATTTACTTTTTGTGATATTTAAAAATACTAAACATGTAAAGATGTACCCATAAATTATAAATAGCTACATAAATTATAAATCTACATCCAAATCTAATGTAATTCAGTAGTTAATTTTAGATTAAATTAATAAATAAAAATAAATCCAATTATATGACACAACTATGATTTAGCAATTATAATGTAAATTATCACAGTATTTTTACCCAACAAAAAGTAACTATTAAAAAATTACAAAAAAAGACCAAAAAAAAAAAGAGCCCCTATTTAAAGCTTGTGTTGGCTTCTAGGAGACGCCTCGTTTACATTGAAGAGAGAGAGAGAGAGAGAGATGAACGAATGGTAAATCGTAGAGAAGAAATCTCATAAGGCTACGATCGGTGGCTCTCATCCTCTATAGTGTGTTACCCAATTGCCAAGTGGAAGACTTCTTTGGCATGCCTTATGAATTTAAGGTTCAAAAATAGCTGATTTTCAAGTGGGTTTTTGCTTCTACGTCTATGATTTTTTATTTTTTTTTCTTATTAGTATTTTTTGTTTTTTTTGCATAGTAGAACTAAAGATTCAAGTGGATCTCATGTTTTCTTCTTCTTTTTTGTTTTGCTTTTGGTTTTTTCTATTTTATTGAGAATTTGAAAATTTTGAAGAAGATTGAACCATATCGGACCGATTTCGATATGACTCGTCTGAGTTGTACCGAGTCAATTCTGAGTTGTACCGATACGACCGAGTTATTACTGTGTCAATATCGATTCATGTGAGACTCGGGATATTTGTGTAACATGTATCGTTATCGGATCAATGGTGGCCAAGTCGGATACGACTCCGACTCGGCCAAGTCGTATCGGCCTCAGCCAAGGATCAAAATGTTGTGTCGTCACGTTCAAAACGTGATGAGAACTAAGGTGGGCCTACTTTTAAAGATCCTTTGCATGTCTAGATGGACCAATTACAAGATCAAGAGCCATGAAGATCAAGGAAGCAATGCAAGGATTGGTGCAATCCACTTGGGATAAAGCTAGCAAGAGCCCAACACTCAAGATGGGTTTGAAAGAAGGAGAACCAATTTTGATCCACTTGATCCATGCTATGGAAGACATAAAGACATGACTTAGAGATAGGGTCTTTTGTTGTTAAGGCTTCCAATTTATTTAAAGGATTATTATTTTTAGAATAAGTGGGCTTGAGGATGCTTGGTCCACTTGTTTTTTTTTATTTCTTCTGAACTAGGGTTGTCATAGTTACTGTAGCACCATTACTGTTCACGCTACAGTAACGTGCACTATTCACTTTTTTTTTTTCTGTTTGATTTGGGGCGTGAATTGCAGCTGGAATTTCAGTTGTTCTTTCTATATTTTTGATATCAATTTGGGTTGCATAATATGGGCTGAATTGAATGCATAATCTTCTAGTGAATCGATTGTGAAGTTTACTGCCCAATTATGCGTAGTTTGCCTCTTGTGATCTGATATCCAAAAAAAAAAAAAAAGTGTTGGGCTCTTGCTAGCTTTATCCCAAGTGGATTGCACCAATCCTTGCATTGCTTCCTTGATCTTCATGGCTCTTGATCTTGTAATTGGTCCATCTAGACATGCAAAGGATCTTTAAAAGTAAGCCCACCTTAGTTCTCATCAAAACGTTTCGAAATTTTAACACACCGACACGAAACATGGGTTGAATCCCAAAATTCTAAAGTTTCGGTTGAAAAGTCACTGTGTCGGACCATTTCGGTCGAAACATGTCGAAACACTTGTGCTACTTTTTATATATATTTTTTTTATATAAGTAATGAACAATTACATTTAATATCCCACTGCATTATAATTTTTTACTTTTAACTATACATAACTACCATTAATTTAATTTGATACCTTTAATTATTTTTTTCTTCTTTATAATTATTCTTTTATGTTATTATTATTTGTTAAATTTAGATATTAAATAACTGCAAGTCATTTTATTAATTATAACTTATTTTTTAAATATCTAGAATTAAGTATTTATATATTTTAATCATTGTGTACACAATAATTTTAATATTAATAAAATAATATTATTTATTAATTTGAAGACACAATTTAA
>CM042187.1:26077790-26093190 GCA_023539305.1 Ilex asprella
GGGGGGGGTTCTTCATTCTCACCATAATATATGTAGAATCTATTCAATCAAATGCACCATTTTTGCCAACATTTGGAAACTTAAAATTGGCTAGAAAATAATATGGATGCACATCACTAGAAACATACCTTATTGTTAAATCTAGAACTTGACCATATTGCAAGACTTCTGAACTACGAAATATCACCACCCCCCAAATAAAAATAATAAATAAATACCTTATTTGCAGGACTTGAACTTAAATTTGCATGGAACTATTAATCAATTAGAAGAATATATCATATGAACACCCCTTTACTTTCAATTTTTCCTACAGACTTGTAGATTTAAAGATCTCTTACACACAATGCAAGAATTAAAATTTTGGATAAGTATTACATTGCAAGACCACAAATAAAACCAAAACCGTAGATATGCCTACACCACAAGAATGGATCAATATACATGCAAACCAGAGTGTTTTCAAAACCAGTATTTTATCAAGAGCAACATAATGGCAGAAAAAGACTGATTACGCATGAATATCAAATGAGAAACCAATAAACAACATCAACAATATGCGGTCTTAAAATATATGAAGTAACACACATACCACTGTGATAAATAACTCAAGAACATATGTGGTCCACTTGCTAAGGGCACAAAGTCACCATTAAAGGCTAGAAACACATCATTGAAGCATAGTATGATTGGCTTGGAGGAGGCCTACAACAAAAAATTGATGAACAAATCAGAGTTACCACAATTCACTAAATCCTTGACGACCCACGATCTGGATACATCGATCCCAAAAAGGGTAGATTCGATATCCAGATCATCAAAATGTACGATCCCGAATTGTACACGTAGCACAAATATAAAAATACATATTAATTAACTATGTCTATATAGATTTATAATTATATACTATTTTAGATAATAGAAATCAAGCACAAATATAAAATAAATGATAACTGACTTGGTGTTTATGGATGTTCTATAATATATAGTTTTGTATAGTGGTAAAATGATCTAGATAAAAGTTCTAAAACAAATTGCGACCCAAAATACCGTAGCAGTTAAGTCTACCCTTATCGTACCGCATACCTAAAAAAGTATCGTCCAGCGTACCCACACCCGTCCCACACCCGTATCACATACCAAAGCGACCCAGGATCTAGGTAACATTGGAACAAATCCAAAACATTTAATTCAAATATAAAATGCAATGAATAAGCATACTAAATTTTTTGACACTATTTAATTTCTATTGCATCAATGCAGGCAATGCATGAGCATCCATTCTTGAACTTATATCAAACCATCAGATTTGGAGGCATTCCTGACATGAGAAAACCCTAGAAGTCTTCTTTACTTTGTTCCTTTCAACCATTAATGTGTTGTTCAATTGTTCGGTATTCTGTAATTGAATTCTTGCTGCTGTTTGACTTCCTTTCAGAAAACTACTGTATTGGAATATGTTCGCTGCTTCATAAATCTTTACTCCAAATACAAGCATTATACCATTGAGAAGCTAATAGAGAGCAATCTATAACCAAAATTCTAAAAACATACAGAAAATAAATAAAAAGACTAACCTCCTACAAAATGCTGAAAATTTCCAAGGTAAAGACAGAGGAGTTCACAGTTTGGAAAAAAAAAAAGATAAAGGAATTCAACACCTTTACATTTTAACTTCAAGATTAGCAATCCAATTTTATCAAAGACACCTTTTCCAATCTTCCCAAAAGACACCACCAAGTATATAATGGCCCTACATGTCACATCTAGCCTTTCTTGTTAAGAGCCCCGATCCTTTCTACCTACTCAATACATCTAGCACCAACATAAGCATAATCACATGAACATCAAAAGGGGGAATATGAAGAGAATGCGATCTCATGCCATCAAGAAAAGGATCAACAAATGGTTCATGAACTCTTTGAAGCTGTGTCGTGTCTACAACACCATTTAGGAAGAACTTCCATCTGCCTAGTAAAATTATAAACAGTTAGGATCCCAACGTCTTCTCTATCACAACCGTCCACCCAAACAACATTAGCTTGAACAAAAGTTGGACCCAGATAGCTCTCCAAGATATGCCTACCCCACTGTCGAAAGAGCACCCACCCCAATTTCCACTTTCCAATTCACATCACATATTCTTTCCATTTCCACATAGAACCATACGCCATCCAAAAAAGCCGCGAATCCCTGTTAACTCTTAAGCCTACAACACACTAGGACTAGGAGTATCAAGCACAGACATTGAACAAAATGGGAAGGGCACAACATGATACAGACACGTTGACACAACAAATTCTGAAAATAGGACATGCACACGAAAATGGCTAGGACAGGCAACACAGAATTTTGTTTCACATTTCAAACTATGTATTCTATAACCATACATAGACATAATTATAGTATTGCAAATTGTACGATTACCAGTACTTTACAATAAATGATGCTTATGTCTAAGCCTCTAATATTAACTTTTAAGTTGCTAGATCATAGAAATCCACAATTATAGATTGTTTATATACATTGTGTAGCAATCACACAAAATTATAATGATCACACTCACCATTTCCAGTTTTCTTCTTTTTTTTTGATCATAAACCAAAGACTATTATTAATAATACTATGAAAAGTGTACAAAAGAGGACAAGTAGTCCTCTACTGGTACAAAAAAAAAAATACAAAAAATTAAATATAGTTGTTAAAGTGTTACTTTTCTCTTATATTATGTTAGGATTATATTTGCAATTGACTAATTTCGTGAAGTCTTTTGGAAATCTCAACATATTTTATGGTCATGATGCTACAAAGAAGATCTGAAAGCATCAATTGAAGGGAGGAGTTCAAACTACAATGACACATCAAAGACTCTCCGAATACACTTTCATGTTTAGGACAAAGGTAATGGTCTTACTCCTTAGAGGCCTAAGAACCCTTTTTTAATTCTAGACTTTGGATGATTACAATAAAATGGAATCAGTGACTAATCTGTTAACCTAAGTGTTCTTCAAATAAAATTTTTTTTAAACATTTATTGTGTTTTGAAAATAAAGGATTCAGTTATTAATCGTACCCTATTTGAGTGTCACATTTTAGTACTCAATAGGACAAGTTTTAACTTGATTTCTAGCTTAAAAACCAGTAGGTACTGCCCTCTACTCGCTTACCAAATGATATTTCTTTCCTTCTGAACTACCCTCTCATCAAAGTTTCTCATCATCTTCTCTATCAATTTCACTACTTTCAAAGGCACCTTAAATATGGACAAATAATATATCGGGATACTTTCAAGCACCGAGTGAACCAAAGTCATTCTAATCCCCCTTGACAAATATGTTTTCTTCCATCCATCTAATCTCTTGCCAATCACTAGATCTCAAAAAGCTAAGGAATTTGTCTTACCTCCTAGTGGGAAGCCCAAATAACTTAAAGGCCACTCCAAAATAAGGCACCCTAGTTCTTCTACCAAGCCTATCAATTTATCTTGTTGGACATTAATTCCCCGAATTGCACTTTTAGACAAATTAACCGTAAGACCCGACACTAGTTCAAAGCATTTCAAAAGTACCTTCCTAAAAATGTTTGTGATTCTTAAGAGAATAAGAGACCAAAACCACCCCTTTCTCTAGTTCTGCAATAAACATATAGTTTTAGGATATTCCAGCAGACACAGAGGCATTTGAACTCTGCAGCGGCACAGCCCATGCAAGTTGAACTTCAGATTGTTCTATTTTTCTATTTCTCAGAAATAATTTACCTGTTGAAAATTGACACCATGGCTCACTCCGCAATTATACAATGAATAGAAACATGAAAATAAATAATAAATAATAAGAAATAGCGGAGAGAACTTATACTGTTTATGTAGGGAGCTCCAACCATCAAAAAGTTACCCAAGAAGTCAACAAACAATCCAAAAAAAATGATGCCTTCGAAGACAATGATATACTCCATCATAGACAAAGAAAACCACTACAGCACCTCCAACCCTCTCCTCCGACCACATCTTCTCCAACACCACAATTAGTCCACAACACTCCAATCAATTAGAAAACAAGCACCCTCACCTTCCTAGCCACCAAGCACTAGCTTGTGATTCAGGGTTTCATATGCTCTTTTGAAATTCCTACCAATGCAAAAGGAAAAGGATCCAAACATACATCCAATGCAAGAAGGACAGACACGAACATGGGACACCAATACAACAAGGACATGCCCACACGGATATAGACACGTTGAGGGACACGTTACATATTAAATCTAATTAGGTATATGCATAAATGCAACACACTTACAACCTCACCACCCACTTGTATCCCCTCTTTCAATCGTACTTTTTTGCTCCAACAATCATCTTACTAAAGAGATCAACCACCAATTAAACGTGTCCATGTCCCAGACGTGTCTGAAACCGAAACTCTGACCAAAATAGAGCGTTTGTACTTACTAGATGCAATCGATACATTATGAGACCAAGATAAACGATATAGGCAAGGAGACCAAAGATGATAAAGAGATCTCTCCCTCCTAACATCTTATGAAACCGAATTTATCACCAATCTAACAAATTTAGATAGATTAAGACAAAACCTGTAAGGTGTACTTCCAAAGGACGACAAAAAGAACTTCTACCCAACAAATTATATCTCATGCGTTAGACAGTAGTTCATTTTCACCTATTCTAGCAAAACCATGATTCAAAGTCGCGGTATCGGCTATCGACTCGGAGAGCACTGATAGGCATCGGTCGCGGTGTCACGGTGGGGTATCGACCGACACGCTCAAAATGCTAGATAAAATCTCCAAAAAACTTTAAAAAAATTTTGAAAAATTCTAAAAATATAAACATTTTCATTCGTGCGTCATATGTCTATAATATACCCAAAAACACATTAAAATAATTAAAATGAAACATAAGGACGCTACCGAAAATAATTATCATTATCAATGTTTAAGAAATATCATCATTATTACTGTCTCTAGGTGAATACAAATTGGAATAATTTTCACCATAAGGTTAATAATTTAACATTTGATTTAAAATACAATACTTCAAATATTTAGTTAAAAAATAAATAATCTGAATATCTAATTATTGCATTAAATATTTTAATGATTTATTAAATAGTAAATTTAATCTAAGTAAATTTGGGTAAAAAGTGAACCCAAAAACCAATTACCCACAAATAAAATAAATTATCCTCACTGTGCTAATAAATTAACCACTAAATAAAATAAATTAACTACACTTTAATAAATTACTCACACTAAATAAATTAAATTAATCATATTTAAGTTAATAAACTAACCACAGTCAAATAGACTGAATAGTCTTTAATGGATTGGGTTATTGGGGTTAGCCATCTTGGTTTTGAGAGAGAGATAAGACGAGAGAAGAGAGAAGAGTGACGAGAGGCAAGACACCAACAGAGATGAGGAGAGAGGATTAGAGAGCTGAGTCTGGATCTAGTCTCCAGAGGCGTGGAGCTAAGTCTCTGAGACTCTAGCACTGGTCGACGACGAAAAACGCAAGCGACCGCGAGAGAGGGAGAAAGATTCTAGATCTGGTTTCTAAAGGGTTGTTATTGCGTTCGGTAACAGTGCCCGCCGCTACTGCTACTCCGTCTTCTAGGGCTTTTGTGATGAAGATGAAGAGGAAGAGAAATTATAAGAACAACTACAAGAGCTTTTGGTCTGGATGTCATACAGGTATGTGTGTAAGTTTTAATTCTTCATCTGTTTATATCATGAAAAAAAAGGGGTTGATTTAGGGTTAATTTTCTATCACATCTCCCATGCCTTTTTTTTTGGCCTTTTTTTTCTGTGATATGGGCTTTGAAAGCTTAGTCGATTCTGTTGGAATGAATCAGGTCAAATCGGTTCAAATCAGTGACAAATCGGTGACGAATCGATTCCTCGCCCGAGTTGTACCGATTTTGGCCGAGATGGAACCGATTTAGGTTTGATTCGGGATTTTTTCGTTACGAGTATCGTTATCGTCTCAGCCATGACTTGGCCAAATCATATCGGTCTCGGCCGATTCCTTGAACCATGAGCAAAACGCCATAAAGAGTCTTGTTCCAAGAGAGACTTCCACAACTATTTTCCCAAATCCCAGCAGCACAACATTGTTCATGCCCAAATTATCACTGTTAATTAAGGATTAAAATTTCGTTTTGGTGCATTGTTTCGGTCACCTAGGAAACAGAAACATTTCGACATATTTCGAAAACGTTTCGACTTGTTTTGAAAATAGAATGAAAAAATAAATAAATAATTTAAGAATTATTTTTTAAAAATATTAATCAAAATATACTAAAATATATTGAAATATATTGAAACATTTTGAAATAATTGTGCAAATACATTGAAATATAACAAAATATTTTAAAAATTTATAGAACACCTCAAAGTATTAGAATTTCGATTTCATCAAAGATTCGTTTCGGTCTCCTTAAAAACAGAAACACTTCATATATTTTGACTATTTCGAAATAATATTTTGATCCTTGTTGCTAACCCACTTTTAGCTCTTGATATAGTAACCATGTACTCTGAGCTACCCTTTTATCCAACAACCATGTCTCAAATAAATAAATGGTCCTTTCTGCCTTCACCACTATCCTCCGACACAAAATCTCTCCTAATATTGTAACTTCTCCATCACCATTGTGGGGATTTTAAAGAAAGACAAAAATAATATATGGAGTTATTCCCACCTCGAAAATATCTATCCCCACCCTATCAAACTTTGTAGTGTAAAATTGCTAAGTGAACCACATCTTATACTTATCCCATTAATATCCAAGCTCACTCTATACCTACACCCATCAGTTTCAAGCTTTTCTTTGTCATTTATATGACATATAGCTAAGTAATTGCTTTCTTTTTCTAGTTAGGAAGCTCTCTACATGGAATAGAGAAGCAACTATTATAGCCACTATGCAAAGACTTCTCTTAGAGTCCTTGCCTCTAGGTCACTGTATTGTTCAGTTTTGCCTTGATTCTTCCATTTCTTAATGCGCGATTAATGATTTAAGGAAGTTGAATGTAAAGATGCATTAGATTGTCAATATTTGTTTGACCGGAAAACATGCTTTAATAAAAAATTTCACTAAAAAGAAAGAGTAGAATGTTTGGGGTGAGAGCATGAGACCCAAATAGGAAATAGATTACGATTAAGATGTATAAGAGTATGGAAATATGTTTAACATGTTATAGAGGGGATTTAAATTGTGGCGCACTCAGTTATTAATGGATGAGTATAAAAATGGGGTGGACTTAGTAAGTAACACGTTGACTATAGAATAAAATGGGTTAGTATGTTACTATGAGAAGAGTTGGATAGGGTGGGGATGCATATTATGGGGTGGAAATAACACTGCCTCAATAGAGTATGATAGAAGTAGCCCCACCCCACATTAATATGAACACCTGCCAACATAGAAAAAACCTTTTCCATCCTTCCAATTTGCTTGTGCACCTTTTCCAATACTATGTGATAAAAATTCTCTGACAAAGAATTTCTTTCAACAATATCTTCAAATATCTCAAAGGCCCCTCTAAAATTACACATCTTATCCCATTAGGGAACCTAGCGAACTAGTTATAATTAGAGTTAATTCCTACAACTAGACTATAAGATATATTGACATTTAATCTTGACACCAGACAAAAAAATCAATAATATGAATAAAAATATAGAACTTGTCCAAATCAACTCAGCCTTGCACCAACATTTTTTTAAGTCAGATTCATGAATCCTCTCTCAACATTTTACTCTATCAAGGGACATGACTTTTATTAAACCATATATTATCAAATCTTTCTTTACTATTATTTCATTTAAAGCTAATTTTGGTCTTCCTCTATCATTACGCTTATCGTCAATAGTTATCATCTCACTCTTTATCACCAGTGTTATAATAGACATCTAAGTCGATATCTCCTATAGGCGTTACCTCTACTTTTTTCACGGATATAATCGTTCCTAAATCTATCTTTCTTAGTTTTATCACACATCAATCGTAACATTCTCAGTTCGGCCACAAACTTAATTTTTAAACGTGTTGATTCATAGCTATCCAAAAGTCAAAATACCATAAAACATGGCGGGTCTTATGACCGTTCTATAGAATTTGCCTTTTAGCTTAAGGGGTATTAGTCTATCACACAATACACCAAATGTATTCCTCAAATTAGTTCATCTTGTGTTAACTGTATAAGTAACATCTGTCACTAATCTTACCCTCCCAATAAATAATAGACCCTAAATATTTAAAATGTTAACTCTTCAATATCTTTTCATCTTCAATTTTTACTGCTTTCTGATTTGGATTCCTCCTTTTATTGCAGTTAGATTTCATATATTCAGTTTTAGTCTTACTTATCTTAAATCCTTTTAAATCTAGAGCTTCTCGTCATTTTTCTAGTTTATTATTAATACTATCATTTTTCTAGCAACCTTGTAACTTTTAAAGTTTTTTTCATTTTTAGTTTTTTGTCATGCTTTGTAGCACACTCTTTTTGCTTTTACTTCAACTTGGAGATCATTATTCCACTACTAAGTTTCTCTTGCTTATGGTCCATAATCTCTTGATTCTTCAAAAACCTCAACTAGTTTATTATTAATGCTTTTTTTAATACGTTCCACCATCATATTCTACATTACATTTGTTTCATACTATCTTTTCACCTTTCAAATTCCACCATTTAATTCTTGGATTTTGTATTTCTCTGTTATGCCTTGTATTGTTTTTAATCAATACATCTAGTATTATTATCTTATGTTGTGTGGTTAAATTCTCTCCTGGAATGACTTTATAGTCCTTATATGATCAACGATCCACTCGTCTAGTTAGAAAAAAATATATTTGACTTTTATTTAATCCATTTTTAAAGTTATTAAATATTCATCCCTTTTAAAAATACATATTTACTACCATATGCTATAGAAAAATTTAAAACAAACTCTTCAGCATCGTTTCTATCTCCAAATTCATGTCCACCTTGTATCCTCTCATATCCAACCCAATCCTTTCCTATGTGACCATTAATGTCTCCTCCTATGTATACCCCTTTTTCTATAGGTATTGCTCTCCTTAGTTCATCCATCTCCTCTCAAAATGAAGCTTTAATGTGTTCATTTAATCCTATTTGAGGTGCATACGCACTAATAATATTAATTGTACTTCCTCCAATTATAAGTTTAATTAAATACTATTCTATCCACTTTTTTCCTAAGAAAAGTTACCACTTCTTGTTTAAGATGCAAATCCACTATTATTCCTACTCCATTTATATGTCCTTATCAACTGAAGAAAAAAAGTGGGTATCATCATGAAATTACCAATTCGACACATTCATTTATTTCTCCAAATTGAAATACCTCCAACTCAGTTAACCTCATTAGCCTAAACCACTAATCTAGTTAACGTACACACAACCAAGTTGAACAAAAAGATAAAGGAGGATTTCCCAATCTAAGAATTCTAGATGCCTTTGATCTCCCGCTCAACTTTCCCTTAGGAGAAACCGAAAAATTTACTAAACTCAAGCATCCTTCTATACACCTCCACTTTCCCTATAGCATTTGATCTCTACAATAAAGTTTAAACAATCCAATACACATGGCCATAGATTTTTCCCAAAAATTAACACATTGAAACTATAATGTTGTGAACTTTATTGATACATAGACGATATAGATATAAAGGTGGACAAGGCGTCCAACCCTAAGTTAGATGGGGAAGAACATAGTACAAAACCAAAACATTACCAAACAATACATCTCGGGTTTAGCTTCACATGGTCCTAATTATAAGTCACATAACACTCTCCACCCTGCCAAGATGCAAAAGAGAGGAACGCCTTCAACATCTTTACTAACCGAAGTCCAAAACAATGCTAGAAAATAGACTTTACTCCATAATCCTTCAACCACTTCTTATGTATCATCAAATATTCCAGCATTCCTCTCCAACCAAATAACTCACATTGTAGAAAAATTGAGCAATTCCACAAAGTGAGGTAAGGTAACAATTTTTTTCATTACCTTCTCTTTCTTCAACTTATGTAACAATTTTCAACATGGTATAGGAAAATGGGATGAGGCTTTTGTGCAACACTCCCTATTTCATGGTAATTGATTCCTCTTTTGTTCCTACCTCTAAATGCAGCGTGCTATATGTTGATACTTTCTTCTCTTCTATCCACCATTTAGACGTGCAAATAGAGGTCACGCGACAAAGTGTATTAGATCTCATTCCACGTCGATGTAATGGCACCTCCCAAACTAGTACATGAGGCTCGTGGTCCTCTTCACTCATTGTTAATTAGTTTTTATCTAGATGCTTTAACACCAAAGACAAAAATAGATTGACAAGAATTCAGTACTCAAATCCTTACTATTTTTACCAGCAATCAACATCATTGCAGAAAAGTATAGCAAGAAAGTAATATACTAAAATCTCAAACATGCAAGAATACGGAAAAATTGAAGGGAAATTATTGGGGATTATGCAAGACAATTCCTACCATAGCCAACATCCATATATGTATACCCACTAACTAATACATCTATCAACTTACAATAACATCGTAATAAAAATCAATAAGCAAAGCTCAGCTACTAACATCAGTGATTTTTCCTTCTTTGCTTGTGATAACTTGGACAAGGTAATTTTCATCCTTGCCATCATCAGTTAGCTGAAAGCATCCTACGATGATACAATCTGGACGAACCCACCAGATGGAATCCACTGACAAGAAATAATATGGTGTAAGGGAATACTAGCACAAAACAATTCAAGTAAAATTCTATAGCAACAAGAATCCATGTGAATGATCTCCAACATAGAAGTACTCAATAGTCAATTCATATCAATGCAAATTCTTGCGTACATGTTTGTGGGAACTTGCGATAGTAGTCATCCTATTTTCTGGCGGAAATATTAGAAGCAAAATTCAAAGGTAAGCTATGCATCCTGCACTTTAAAGAAAACAAAACCAAAATCACTAAGGAGTTTCCTGGGGCGGAGCCAAGATTTGTACATAGTGGAGGCAATCAAAAACTTAATAGTTAATTCAGACATTAATACTAACATTCTTTGTTCCAATGCTTTCGGTTTTTGAAAATCGCCCCTCCTTTATAAAACAGTAGCAGAAAAAAAAATCGGTTACCAAACAAGTTTTTTTTTCTTGTTTACTCTAAAAATCAAAATAAAAACTAAAAATAAAAAATAAAAACATTACCAAACGGAGCCTTAGTTAGTTAGAATCAAACTCAATATTAATCACCATACATATTCAAAAATAGATAGAATAAAAAATTCAATGTGTCACACGTCCATTGAATAAAACATTGATGTAGGAACAATTTAATATATCGTAAGTAAATTGTCCAAGTCCAATGTATCAAAATAATTTAATCTAAAACGTTATTCATAATAGGTAAAATTTCAAATATAAAAGAAAAAATAGAAAATTGAAGAGTGAAGATTGAGTCATGAAATTGTGTCTGCTGAGGGAAGTTGAAGTCTAATTTTTTAATTATGAAAGAGTTATTTTCAAAAATTATTGGGGGCAAGTGGTAATAAATTTTATTTTATTTTTAGAAATATTTTCAATAGCCTTGAACTTTTTTAAAATTTTAGTAGGGACAATTGCCTCCAAACCTCTCTTTCCTAAATCCAACCCCGGTACTTTCACTTGTAGCATAAGCCGGTTACTAGAGTTATGTAAAACAGCTCATTGAAAAGCCTTGAAGCATATTGAATTAAAACAAATGTTAGAAAACAGAAGTTAGGAGTAAAAAAAATAAATTCTAGGAAAAACAGTTTAATACTATGTTTGTTATAAGTAGAAGAATTATATTGGAAAACACAAAAGAGGAACTGACCACACACATTTTACATCTAGTTCTGTAAGTTATGAAGCACCATCACATTATCAAGGCTCACACACCAATGCCCGACATGTCTAGGAAATGGACACCAACCGCGCACATGTTGAACATGAAAAAAAAAAAGTATCTTTCTATTACGAAGAATTTCGAACACGTCTTTGACACATGAGGGAGAAGTTTGAATAGGATTGGGAATGTTTCATACCGATTTACAATCTATTATGAGTACTCACCATTAAGCTTTTGTGGTTATTTGCAGATCACATGGCGAAGATGGAAATCACAAATAAAGGCATTGGAATCGCAAACATTTGTATTAAAATCAAATGAAACGGTTGCCTAATAGGGCATCCAGCATTTATTTCCCATTGGCCTTTTTTATGCAAACTAGTTGATTGAGAGTGAGAAAGTTTTTGATTTGCAGGACTGAGAGAACTTAGAGAGACAGAGAAAGGAGGAGACAAATTTAGTCTCATTGGAACTTTGTACTAAAAGATAACGTCAATTTCAATTTTTTCGTATTTTTTTGTCATATGCCAATTTCGACTTGAATCTTCTCCAGATCTTTCTCTTTGACATATGTCGCATGGTGATCGGTGAGCTAGATTTTCCCATACCTAGTTTGTTGAACATGGGAATGATCATGTGTTGTTGAATGGCAATGAAGTTTGACAATTGGTGTTTTGCGAGTGAATTGGCTTCATCCAAAAGGGATCTCGTTTGGTTTGGTTCAATGCTCTTTATTCAAAGAATTATGGACTTTATGCAATGAACTGTATTTTTCATCAAATGTGGCCCATATGCATAAACGGCATATATGATATATTCCAAATTTGTTTTTTTTTTTAATTTTAGAAATTTGAAAAAGATTGTGGGTACCTTTGTTGGTATCAGGGCTTAAGGTTAACATGGGGAAAAGCATTATTGTGGGTAGTAACATTACTCAAAATAAGATTGAATGGTTAACTAATGATTTGGGTTGTGAGGTTGGTTGTTGGCCTTTAAAATATTTAGGGATTCCATTAAGAGGTAACCCAATGTCTAGCTCTTTTTGGGAGCCCGTTATTGCTTGGGAAACGGTTAAATGGGTGGAAGAAAACTTTTATGTCTAGAGGAGGGAGATTAACTTTGGTGCAATCTGTGGTGAAAAATATTTCCATTTATTTTATGTCTTTCCTTAAGTTACATGTCTTAGTGGCACGGAAACTTGAATGGATGAGAGATTTTTTATGGGAAGAAAGGGGTGAGGGAAAGAATGATCACGGGATTTCCTAGGAGGTAGTGTCTAGATCCAAGGTTTAAGAAACACAAATAAGGATACGTGATACAGGTACAATACGATACAAATACGGCGATACGACAGCACTTAAAAAAATAAGAGACGGGTACAGCAATGATACTTCTATAGTAAAATATATTTTATATTTTACTATTATTTAACACTTAAAAATTATAATTTTCAATAATTCTTTAACAAAAGCAAACTTAGGAATTTTTATGCTGAAAAATTTGTAATAATGTGTCATTATGATATATCCATAAAATGAGTGTGATCAATTAAAACAATCAAAATCACATTTAACTGGTAGGTTTGTTTACAAGTATTTGTTTTTAAGATTATAATGTATTTAATTCATTTTTTTATGTTATTTTGATATGTAATAGTATATAATACTTAAAAAACCTCATGTCTTCAAAATCATATAGAATTTTGTTAATGTTTTGTACTTTATGTGTGAACTCAAAGGGAAAAGATATGGATTAAAATTAAAATTGTACATCTTACTTCATGTTTAGAAGTTTCTGTGAAGTATCCACATATTTTATTAATTATCGGATACTAATGATGCATATCTGATACGTATCTTCGAGTATCCGATGAGTATCGTATCCGATAAGGGTACGTCGACATTGATGAAGTATCCGTGCTTCATAGTCTAAGATTAAATATGGCATTCCAATACGAAATTTGTTGAAAAAAAATGTAGCTTTGATGGATAAATGGATTTGGAGGTTCCTGAGTATTCTCCATCATTAGGAATAAATATGGGTTCAAAGCTAATGGATAGATGCTAATGGAGTTGAAAGGGGTAGTTATCGAAATCCATGGAAATTTATTTCTCAAGGTTGCTAGTTTTCTCTTAGAGGATTACGTTTAAGGTCGAATATGAAACTAGGGTTTGCTTTTGGGAGGTTCCTTTTCTAGTCTTTTCCTCGTCTCCATCGAATTTCCAGGCTTCATGAACATAATATAGCTTCCTTGATTCAATCATACTCTTCTAATATCTCATGGGATTTTGGGTTCCATAGAAGCTTGAATGATTGGGAATATTCGGAGTTGGTGGGACTTCTTTCTTTACTTGATAGGGTTTGTTTAAATAATGGATCTTTGGACAAAAGATAATAGACTATTGATTCTTCCGATATTTTCTCATGTAAATCTTTTTTGAAGTCTTTAATTAATGTACCCTATCTTCCGTTGTTCATTGCTTCAAGGATGATTTGAGAAGCTAGAGTGTCATTAAAGGTGCAAAGCTTCGCATGGATGATTGCTCGAGGGAGGATCGATCAACATTTATGATGTAATTCAACAAAGGAGATTGAGGACATATCTTTTACCGCAATGGTGTATTTTGTGTCAAAACCATAGCAAGAGGCGAGAGCATTGATCATTTATTCTTACATTGTCCTATCGCGTTCTGGCTGCTGAATAGACTATTTTACATTATCGATGTGTTAGGTAGCACCGAGAAATGTGTATTCCTTGTTATGCTAGATGATATTAAAGGAAGGAGAAATCGACTTCGAAGGACTATTTGGCAGTGTCTGTTTTGCTACTATTTAGGTTATTTGGTTGGAAAGGAATGCAAGGATTTTCAATTGCAAGTGTCAAGAGGTTGAAAGTCTTTGGGAAATGATTTACTTCTTGGCATCTTTTTGGGCATCGATCACCAAGGAGTTTGAGAATATACCCCTTTTCTTTATTATCTTGAGTTGGTCAGCTTCATATGATATGTAGTTTTGGTTTTTTTTTTCAATGTTGAATTTTAATTTTATCTTTTTATTTTGATGTGTCTTTGGTTTGGACTACTTGTCCACCTTTGATTCGTCTCCTTTGTACTTTCTTTGAGCTTTTATGATTAATAAAAGTATCGTTTCTTATCCGGAACAAAAAAAAAAGATAAATTCTTAATTTGTTCATGTATCTAGGCTAAATTAGCGACGTCAATAGCTATATGAAACATTTATGGACCAAATTTATGTAACTCAAGCTCATTTGAAAACCAATATATATATTAATATTACAAGGGGAGAGGGAGGGGTTTGGTTCACATGTAAAATACATACAGTACAATATTTTCTTTTTGTTGTAACCATTCATAACTCCCTATCAACTACATTCAACCATCTCTTCGTGTTCTCATTCTCATATCTTTCTCCCTCTCCCTCTCCCTCTCCCTCTCCCTTTCCCCCTCCCCCTCCCCCTCCCCCTCC